>CM061552.1:246660854-247150854 GCA_030864225.1 Capsicum baccatum var. pendulum | reverse complement strand
AAACAAGAACGAAAAAATATAATAAGAAAACCACAAAAATGGACTTTCTATCAAATAAATGGAGAACCATCGAAAATAATGAAAGACAAAGAGAAGAAAGACAAAGAATAAGCTTTCCAGAGAATAGAATAGGAAATAATAATATATTATCTAGAATATGCAGAAGACAATCTAATATGGAGCAGAACCAAGAGCTTAACGAAATAATAGATGTAGACAAAGATTTACAAATTTTCCAACAACATCAATTAAAATTATTAAATCCTAAAACATTATATAACGCAGGATATTTTTCTATAGACAATCAGCTATATAGACATTATAGGGAAGAACAAATATCGGCTATAGGAGAAGATTTTAAAATACTAGATTTAGTAAATGCTAATTCCCTAAGACATATAAAAAATAATAAAATGATATTAATGCATATGGGTTTAATTGTTATAGGAATAAAAGGTCTAACTAGAAAAAATCTAGGATCCAAAGTATTAATAACAATATATGATGATCGATGGTCGGATATTAAAAAGTCAATAATAGGATTAACCGAAATAGATATGACAAATAATGGAGGAATATTCTATATAAGTCCAGATTTCCTAATGAACTTAAAAGAATTTGGAAAAAACATTAAAAAAGGAGTCCAAACTAAAGGGTGCGAAAAAATGAATAGTGGAAATAATTTATTAATGTGCATAGGTTTTATTGGAAAATTAACCTTAAGTAGTAATACAAAATTTAAACTAAAAATAAATGATGTAGTTGAAATAATGGGAAATAAAGACATAAGCTTAATAAAACCAATAAAAATAGACCCAGAAATATATGCAGGTTTAGAATGGAATTTAAACAAATTTACTAAACCAAAAACTTTTACACCAGACTCTCATCTCTTATACACTACAAGTAAAGGAGAAACTTCAGTCAGGTTTACAGATTATAACTATACAACTAAAAGAAATTTAGACGATGATGAAACAAAGAGTAATATCAAAACAGAAAGCGAGTTTATGAATATAGAAGTCCTACAAGAAGGATATGAAGTAGACATGGCCATAGAAAAGGCTGAAAACTTAGCAGAAGAATATAAATATATAACTTTTAAATGTAAAGGATGTTAAAAGGACGAAATGAAAATAGAAGAATGTATAGAACATTTTAAAAACTGTTTAGAGAGAAGTGATAATTTAGGATATAGAAATAACAAATTATTCCTTGAAAGAAAAGATGAAGACACAATTTCTGTATTAAGTTCCACAATAAGTTATAAAGAACTAGCAGAATTAGAACCAACTAGCTTTTCAAGTGCTAGTCCATTCCAACAAACAAACCCTAATCCCCAACCAATAGATTATAGTACAGACAATGTACCTAGAAGACCAGCAATTAGGATTAACCCAGATACAGAACTTAGAGGAGATAATATAAAACCAGCAGGTAAAAGAATGCCAATAGAAGAACCGATTAAATTATAAGAAGGAGGTAGCAAAGGTAAAATTTTGAATATAGCAGCACATGAACCCCAAATGTGGGATACAGTGATAGACTTATGGAAAGGAATAGTAGCAGCAGATTACTTAAGACATTATACAGAAACAGATACGGAAATAATGTATAAATATTTAGAAACCTTCTTAGGGGAATCGGCAAAAGCTACTTGGGAAAGTTTTAAGACAAATTGCCCACATGATTTTCAGGTTTTATTAAGTATGGGACCAAACCCCTATAATTTTACAAATAAAATGCATATGTTATTAACTGGAAAAGATCCAAATAGTGGATTATTAGCATTACAAAAAGAAGCTTTGATCAAACTAGAACAATTAAGTATTTCACATTGGGTATATATAAAGAAATTCCTACAAGACTATTTTTATTACTGTACCGTCAGCGGAAATACTTTTAATGAAGAATTAGGCAAAAAATTATTCAATAAATTACCTGGAGCCTTAGGAAGAGAAATAGAAGATAGATGGTATAAAAGAGATGGGGTAGTAGCCAACCCAAATTTAAAATGGACAATAGGACATAGAACACAACATATAATGGATATATTAACAGAAAAATGTACAAACATGCAAATACAAAAACAATTAAAAAGAAATTAAATGAATTTCTGTAAATCTGTTATATATACAACCCAGAATTACGATTAGAAACAATATAGAAAATATAAGAAGAAACATAACCAAAAACCATATAGTCGTAAACAATACTTCTTAAGAAAATCAAAAGCTAAAAAACCATGGTTAAATAGAGATAGACATGTTAGAAAATATAGAAATGATGGAAATTATAAAAACAAATTAGAATGCTATACGTGTGGAAGCATAGACCATCTAGATAATGTATGTCCTAAGAGAAATAATAATAGAACTAGAAATTCTCAATTAATAGAGGATTTCCAAGAAACTTTATTAAATGTAGACAAATACATGTCAGATACAGAAAGTATATATTCAATAATAAGTATTGATATAAATGATAAAGATAATCCAAAATCTGATTCTTCAGAATCAGAAGAAGATAACTTAGTTAATGAACTAGGACAAGAGATAGAAGATTTAGACTTAAACAATCTAGTAATCAATAATTTAATGAATGTTACTCAAGAATGTGTACATGAATTCCAAAGAAGACAGTAATAGATGCCATATATGTAATTGGTATCCAAGCAAAGACAATAGAGGTAAATGCAAAAAATGCTATCTAGAACCATGTATAAATTGTATAGAAAACACGTTAAAAATAAAAGTAGAACCAGAAATAAATAACGGACAAAAATATACGAACAATCAAATCCTAAACCTAAGGGTGTCTACTTTAGAAACCCGTTTAAATGATTTAGAACAAAGATTAACCATTCTAGAAAAAGAAAAAATTAAAATCGCCATAGAAGAAACAAATACACAAGAAGCAGTACATTTAGAAAAGTTAGAAGCAGAACTTATGAATTTAGAAGATAATGACACTAGTTTAATATTCAACGAAGATAAAGAATTCTCTACCATAAAAGTCTTAGTAAAAATTAAAATAAAAGATGTAGAAATAGAAACTCTAGCATTAGTAGATCCCGGATGTACCAGTTGTTTAATCAATAAAGAAATAGTACCCAAACATTTATTAAAAATACTTGAAAGACCTATAACAACTACTCAAATGGATGGATCACAAAATATCTATCATTATTACGTAGAAAACGCACAAATAAGTTTTTTAAATACATGCAATAAATTCTATAATCCAGTTTACAACGTTAGTAAGATATTAACAAGAGATTTAAATATAGGATCGGATTTTGTTATAGGACTAAAATTTTGTATACAGAATAAAGGGGGATGCCTCTTAACAAAAGATGGAATAATGCTCTTTAAAAACTTAACTTATACACCAGTACAAACAGTAACATTGCCTACAGTATATAGAACACTAAATACACATAAAAAGAGATCGCTTCCTGAACCATGTTGCGAAAACTGCCAAAATAATCAATGCAGCTACCTGTTAAAAGAAAACCTAGAAGAAGTTAGAAACTATACTCTGCTTAATGCAGAAGGACAAGAATGCTTAACAAATATAGAAATGGACTATACACTAATAAGTATAGAAACTCAGTTTTATAATTTTAGAAAAGGAATAGATAAAATAGGAATAATAAAAAGTTCAAAAGATTTAGAAAATATAATATCTATACTAGATAAAATGGAAATAATAGGAGAAAGACCGCTAGCCCATTGGGACGCTAATGAAATAATGTGTAAATTAGATATAATTAATTCAGAATACACTGTAAAAACAGCACCTATAGAAGCAAATAATGAAGATACTAAAGAGTTTGATATACAAATAAAGGAACTTTTACAACTAGGAGTAATAAGAAGATCTACCTCTAGACATAGATCGGCTGCATTTATGGTAAGAAATCATAGTGAACAAATAAGAGGTAAAGCTCGCATGGTAATTAACTACAAAAGATTAAATGATAACACCAGAACAGATGCATATAAACTACCAGATAAAAGTGAGTTAATTAATAGAATTCAAAATAAAAAGGTTTATAGTAAATTTGATTGTAAGTCAGGCTACTGGCAAGTCAAAATGTACCCAGATAGCATAGAATGGACAGCATTCACGTGCCCAGGTGGACATTTTGAATGGTTAGTTATGCCGTTTGGATTAAAGACAGCTCCGCCCATTTTCCAACGAAAGATGGATAACATATTTGGAGAATATAAACATTTCATATTAGTATATGTAGATGATATTTTGGTATTTAGTCAAAATATGCAAGAACATTTAGGACACTTACAAATAATTTTCAGACTATTTGTTAAACATGGAATAATAATAAGTAAAAAGAAAATGGAGTTATGTAAGACTTATACTAATTTCCTAGGAATAACTCTGGGAAATGAAAAGGTAAAACTCCAACCACACATAGCAAAGAAGGTATTAGAAATGCCAGATAAATTAGAAAAGACAAAATATTTACAAAATTTTTTAGGATTAGTAAATTATGCAAGGAATTTTATTCAAGATTTAGGAAAAATAGCAGGATCATTATACGCAAAGACAGGTAGTAAAAGACAAAAAAATTTCAATATGGAAGATATTAAATTAGTCTAAAAAATAAAAGAAAAAATTAAAAATATTCCAGATCTAAAAATTCCATTAGAATCAGATTATCTAATCATTCAAACAGATGGAAGTGATTTAGGATGGGGAGCTATCCTAAAAGCAAGACCTAATAAATACAGTAATAAAAATGAAGAACAAATATGTGGATATCAGAGTGGGGCATATAAAGAAAAAGGAAACATGAGTGCTATAGACCTAGAAGTATTAGCTATCATATACGGGTTAAATAGTTTCAAACTATATATTCTAAATAAAGAAGAAATTTTGGTTAGAACAGATTGTGAAGCTATAGTTAAATTTCATCAAAAAATAAATGACAAAACTAGTAGTAGAAGAAGACGGCTAAATTTTACAGACACCATATCTGTTTATAAGAATATAGTATTTGAACATATAAAAGGAAAAGAAAACGAATTAGCTGACCAGTTAAGTAGACTACAACTGGGAATAAATAAATAAGTTTAATCTCACTCATTTGTTTTCAGCATGAGACCAACAGGACAACCTCCTGCAGACAAAGGCAAAGGTGTTTAGTAGATAACCTCTGGATCTCTTATAATAGACAAAACCGTAATCATTTTATGGCATCTATGAACTCTTTATGCCATTACATGGCAGAAAAAAGTAGGACTCATTTTAAATACTATGTAGTCATTCATGGAAAACCTAACGGAATTTTCCAAACATGGTTGGAAGTGTTAGATTCAATACAAGGTTTTAAAGCCCCTCTTTTTAAAGGTTTTAATGATTTTACCGAAGCCACTAATCATGCTAGAGGATATTTAGGACCAAACTATTATATATCTCCATCACTCAGACAGAACCTAGATCAAATACCCCAGTATAATTTGCAAAAAGAAACTGGAAAGATTATTTTCTGCAATCATTGTTTTTCAATGACGGAGAATTTCAAGAAGCTAAATGCTCAGAAAGAGTCACTCCTCATGGAAAACACTAGATTAATCAAACAGATACAAATATTAGAAGCGAGACTCAGCCAGCAGACAGAAGTAAGCAAAACAGATGCACAAACACAGACTCCGGATCAAAGTTCTCCATCTCCTCAAAAAATGGATGAGAAGGGTGTCCATTTCTCACTAAATGCTCAGAAATCCACTGTACCGTATGTTGGTACAGCTAGTTCGATTCAAACAGTGACCGGTAAAGACAAATCAAACTCGTTAATGGCTGTCACTTTGCCAAAATGTGTAGATAAAGGGTGTTCTTCATAAAAAAATAGGTTAACAAGATCAAGTAATAATATTTTAAAGAAGACATTATTATCTAAAAGAAAAGATGAAACCATAGAGACTATAATCAAATAGACTTTGGACAGATTCTTTAGCAACCAGACACAGGACAAACATATGAATGGACAGCCAGACAGACAACCTAGTAGTTTAGACAAAACTGTTACTGCTCCAGAGATAAATAATACCGATAATAATTCTGCAAGATCAGATGAAGATAATAGTATTGCAGACTTCCAAGATGCTCAGGATCCATATGAAGACGATGACTCAGGAATGAGCTTCGACTCAATTGCCCTGCACAACTTGGATACATAAGACAATCTACAGTTTATATTATTAGCTAGTACAGTCAAGTGGGGATGCCCACTTTATGTCTTGTAATAGTCAGGGTCAGAGTGCTTCCTTTATCACTACTTTCCGAAAGAAAGAAAAACTGTTAAATCACACGTCAAAATAAGTTTGAAAGAAAATTAATAACGCATGTGACGATGGGGCCCAAAGAGTTCCCGACTTGCATTATTAAAGATTCTTTCTTATCTCTTATCTTTAAGTGTCGGCCAAATGTGTTTAGGCCACATAGTAGTCCTTAGAACCACTACTTTGTCTAACTTTTGCCTATAAAAGGTGTACATTTTGTAGAAAGAAGGCAGAGTGAAATCAACCAACTTCAGAACCTACTTGAAATGTGTAAACCCATCCTCCCAAAAAACCTATCTAAGCCAGTTTTTCTTGTATAAATTTTGTATCAGTCAGCTTGCTTTAAATAAAGGTTCCAACTTTTCTATTCGATCTTAAGGGGGTTCCCGAAAGGGAAACCTCTCTCCTAGTTACTTCATGTAAGTTCTTATTTACATATTTTCCCCACAAAAAATATTTATACTTATGTTTCTTATATCTATGTTTAACGTTATTTAACATAGTTTTGTGCATCATGTAAATTAAATTCTTAGTAAAACTCATTTCTCACCCTTAGTATATGGTTAGCCTCTTAATTTCTTAATAACAACGATGGATTAACCTGTAAATTCCTAGGAATTCTGTCCTTGATAGTCCAACAAGTCTGCAAACTAGACAAAGGACGAGTGTTAGCTGCCAGATTATAATTTTTTGGGGTGTGGTTAAAGAAGTAAGGTGTTAAGAACATAAATTAAGAGGAAGAGATGAACAGGGTAAGGTAGAAAAAAAAAAGCTCTAGGGAAAATATAAGCGATAAGAATGATAAACATGAAGAAACAGAAGGAAAGAGGGAGTACTAAGTAGGTTTTATAAAACTGATACACACTAGAAAATCAATCATTATTCACTGAAAATTATCCTAGTTTATTAGTGTTAAAAATATCGAAATATCATAATATTGAAATATACCACTGTTTGTGTGTGTATATATATATATATATATATAGGTCTCAAGAGTTAAGAAATATCGATTTGGTCCAATAATCACCAACTAAAATAATATCTAAAATATCCGATAAATGTTCAAATATTTTTTGGAACCTCGAAAAATAATTAAATATCTAGATTGACTAAAAAATATGTTTCGAACCTATTGAAAACATCAACACATAAATCGAGGTCGTCTTCGCCAAAGATTGCCTGTAATCAACTTAAATTTGTTAAAACTCAATAATACAACTAATGACTTCAATAACTTCCGAACACCTCAAAAATTGGTACCACTCATCCCGTGAGTCATAATCCGCGTATACAAACTACAGAGTGCGCTAAAATAAAGAAGATGTAAAAATTTCACAAACGCTCGGGAGGGTCGTTACAACAAACTATTGAGTAAAAGCGAATACAGTAGATGTGAATCGAATACATTGGATATAAATGATAATATTGTAAAATGTGACTATGAAAGGTAGATTTTATAGCAAACTGTTGCTATTTTTGAAAATTTTCCTATTTTAAAATATTTAAGAATAGTAATTTAACTATTTCCCTAATTTATGGACTTTGAAACCAAATTAAATATATCATAAAATATTAAAATACTTGCAATAGGGGGCAAATTTTTTATAGTATTTGCTTTTCTAGGAATTGCTATCTAATAAGAAGCAAAAGACAACAGAAGCAATTACTATCTAATAAGAGGTAAAAGGAAGAGAAGCAAGCAGCTCTCTGTCAATATGCCTGCTTCTTCTGCATGCTTCATAAACTGCTTTCTTCGTGATTTTTATTATGTGATCTTTAATTAATTATTATAAGTTATTTATGTATTAGAAAATTAATAATATTTAATAAAAAAAGTAAAATAAATATTAATGATCCTGCCTGCTTCATAAGGTACTTTCTCTGTGATTTTATTATATCATCTCTAATTAATTATTATAAGTAGGCAAGAGAAACAGGAAGTTCTCTGTCAATATGCCTGCTTCTCCTACCTGCTTCATAAACTGCTTTCTCCGTGATTTTATTATGTGATCTTTAATTAATTATTATAAATTATTTATGTATTAAAAAATTAATAATATTTAATAAAAAAAGTAAAATAGATATTTATGATTCTGCCTGCTTCATAAGCTGCTTCCTCCGTGATTTTATTATTTCATCTCTAATTAATTATTATAAGTTATCTATGTATTAGAAAATTAATAATATTTAATAAAAAGTAAAATAGATATTTATGACATGTCTGCTTCAGCTTGTTCACCCGAGTGTTTATGTATAGTACAACAACAACAACAAACCCAGTGTATTCCCACCTAGTGGGGTCTGGGGGGGGGGGGGGGTAAGATGTACACAGTCCATACCTCTACCTCTAAGGAAGTAGAAAGGTTGTTTCCGATAGACCCCCGGCTCAAGACACGAGATACCACACAAATACATAGTAAAACACAGAACAAGATTTCATAACATAAATACGACACCCATATGTAATAGAAAACAGAGGAAAGCACCAGATTCGTAATAAAACATGGAACACGGAATCATAACAAGAATAATACCCCCACCAAGTAATTCCCTACACTAGCGACCCAAACTGGCCCTAGTCTTCTGCCCTAATTCGCGTCCTCCAGACCTTCCTATCTAGGGTCATGTCCTCGGTGAGCTGTAACTGCTCCATGTCCCGCCTAATCACCTCACCCCAGTACTTCTTCGGCCTACCCCTACCCCGCCTAAAACCATCCAACGCTAGCCTCTCACACCTACGAACCAGGGCGTCCATGCCCCTCTTCTTCACGTGTCCGAACCATCTCAATCGGACTTCCCACATCTTGCACTCCACTGGAGTCACACCAACCTTCTCCCTGATAGTCTCATTCCGAACTCTATCCCCTTTAGTCAGCCCACACATCCAGCGCAACATCTGCATTTTTGCCACCTTCATTTTTTGGATGTGGGAGTTCTTAACTGGCAACACTCCGCTCCATACAACATGGCCGGACGGACTACTACCCTGTAGAATTTGCCTTTAAGCTTGGGCGGCACCTTCTTATCACACAACACCCCCGACGCGAGCTTCCACTTCATCCATCCCGCCCCAATACGGTGCGAGACATCCTCGTCAATCTCACCGTTACCCTGGATCACGGACCTGAGATACTTGAAACTATCCCTCTTACATACCTCTTGTGATTCCAGCTTTACTACCACCTCATTCTCCAGCCTCACGTCATTAAACTTGCATTCCAAATACTCTGTCTTGCTTCTGCTCAACCTGAACCCTTTAGACTCAAGAGTTTGTCTCCACACCTCTAATTTGTCATTCACACCCCCTCGAGTCTCATCAATCAGAACTACATCGTCTGCAAAAAGCATACACCAAGGCACCTCCCCTTGAATATGCCGCGTCAACACATCCATCACCAAAGCAAACAAAAAGGGACTAAGAGTAGATCCCTGATGCAATCCTGTCAAGATAGTGAAGTGCTCTGAGTCTCCTCCCGCCGTCCTCACCTGAGTTTTCGCTCCATCATACATGTCCTTAATTACTCTGATATATGCCAGCGGGACTCCACTCACCTCCAAGCATCTCCATAGTACCTCCCTGGGGACTTTGTTTTATGCCTTCTCCAGGTCGATAAACACCATGTGCAGGTCCTTCTTCCTTTCCCTATACTTTTTCACCAGCCTCCGTACTAGGTGAATTGCCTCCGTCGTCGAGCGGCCAGGCATAAATCCAAACTGGTTTTCCGAAATAGACACTATCCGTCTCAGCCTCACCTTGACCACTCTCTCCCAAATCTTCATAGAGTGACTCAATAACTTAATCCCCCTATAGTTATTGCAACTCTGGATGTCACCCTTATTCTTATAGAAAGGGATCATAGTACTCCACCTCCAAGCCTCGGGCATCTTTGTCGTCTTGAAGATTTTGTTAAACAATCCAGTCAACCACCTTACACCAGCCTCTCCAACGAACTTCTAAAACTCCACCGGTATCTCATCCGGCCCCGTCGCCCTGCCCCTTCGCATCCTACAACTGCCTCTCTAACCTCTTCTACCTTAAAACATCTACAATAACTAAAATCCCGACACTCCTCTGAGTGCTCCAGTTCCCCTAACACAATAGCTCTATCCCCTTCGTCATTCAAGAGCCTATGAAAGTACGACTGCCATCTATTCCTAATGTGGCCGTCCTCCACCAACACTCTACCGTCCTCCCCCTTAATGCACCTCACCTGGTCGAGGTCACGTCCTTTCCTCTCCCTAGCCTTAGCGAGTCTAAACAACTTTTTCTCCCCTCTTTTCCCCTGTAACCCTGTATACAAGCTCTCAAAAGCGGCCGTCTTAGCTGCCGTGACTGCTGACTTAGCCTCCTTCCTAGCTAGGTTGTACTCTTTCCTGTTTACCCGCTTCTCTTCTTCGTCCTTACTCTCCACCAACTTAGCATACGCCCCTTTCTTGGTCCCCATTTTCTTCTTCACCTTTTCATTCCACCACCAATCCCCCCGATGATGCCCGGCTCGGCCCCTAGAGACACCCAACACCTCACTTGCGTTCTCTCTGATGCACCTCGCCGCCCTATCCCACATACTATTCACGTCCCCCCTACACTCCCACACCCCCATTCCTACCAACTTCTCTCCTATCTCCCACGCATTCACTGGCGTCAAGCTGCCCCACTTAATTCTAGGTCTACACTCCTTACTACTCCTCTTTCTATTCTTCTTTATACCCAACTCCATAACCAGGAGCCTATGTTGGGTCAAAAGATTCTCACTCGGGATGACCTTACAGTCCTTACACAACACCCTATCCCCTTTCCTAAGCAACAAAAAGTCAATCTAGGTCCTGGCTATCGCGCTTCGAAAGGTGATCAGGTGATCGTCCTTCTTCGAGAAGCCCGAGTTCACCACTACCAGCCCAAAGGACCTCACAAACTCTAATAGAGTAGCCCCCTCTTCATTTCTCTCCCCAAAACCAAAACCACCATGCACATCACCAAAGCCTCCCGGTAACGCCCCGATGTTCCCGTTGAAATCTCCTGCTAAAACAATCTTCTCCGAGCTCGGCACGCCTCTCACCACCTCCTCCAAAGCCTCCCAAAACCACATCTTCTCCTCTCCCTTCGAGCCCACTTGCGGCGCATAAGCACTACACACGTTCAGGGTAAACCCCCGCATGACCAACTTAATAGTCATCAACCTATCATTGATCCTCTTCACCTCTACTACCTGACCTCTAAGCTCTTCATCTACTAAGATGCCAACTCCATTCCTACGCCTCTCGCTCCCAGAGTATCACAGCTTGTAACCATCCACATCCCTAGCCTTAGACCCTACCCACTTGATCTCTTGAACACACGCAATATTAGTCCTCTTCTTCCTAAGAATCTTCACAAGCTCTATGGACTTACCCTGAAGGGTCCCTATATTCCAAGACCCAACCCTCAGCCTACCATCACTATCCACACGCCCTCCTCTACCACCCCCGCGGCCAAACCTTGGCCTCCCTCCCACTCCCGCCCTTTCCTCATCCCCCGCCCCCACAACGGCCCCACGCCCCAACCCCCTCGAACATGAACCCATCTAACCATTACCGCCCACAGCCACTACTACAAGAAAATATAAAAATATAAACGATGGTAATAGTAAAGCAGCAGCAATAAATACAAGGCTCACACAAAATCAAAGAAATAATCAAGAAACAAAACTAAACTCAAATAGAGAGCAAACACCACTGGACTCAACACCCACAGCCCCAAAAATAGAGCCCCAAGCCGATAACCCAATCAAAAGCAGTGCATGAAACGACCACAGGAACAGTAACAACAGACAACAGACAATATCAACAAATCAAACGCAAGTCAAGGTACATGGGATAATACTAGCATAATACAAGAAATGAAATAACGGAGGTTAGAAGTCATCGGGTTACGCTTGTAGACCAAGCCGGAAACCAAAACCCAGCGTAGACCGAGTTCCGGGGAGTTCCGGTGCTGAGATGGAGCTGCGGCTGCTGGAGACCGAGGGAACTGGTCATCGTTTGGGTGCTGCGGCTGCTGGCGACCGAGCGGCGGGTGTAGACGGAGCTACAGCTGAAGACCGAGCTGCGACTGTTGGAGATTGATTGACGGCTGGAGACCGAGCGGCGGCTGGCTGGATACCGAGCTGCGGCTGCTGGAGACCGAGCGGCAGCTGCTGGGGGCTGGGCGGCGGCTGCTGGAGACCGAGGGGGGGCTGTTGGATCTCGCCGGAGCCGGGGGAGGGGGGTTGTTCGATCTCGCCGGAGCCGAAGGGGGGCTGTTGGATCTCGCCGGAGCTGGAGAGGGGGGGGAGGGGATTGGAACCGGAGCCGGAGCGGGGGTATGAACGGAGGGGGGGTTGGAATCGGGGGTCGGCGCCGAGGGCCGGAGGTCGGGTCGGGTCGGCGCCGAAGGTCGGCGACGGTGGCCGGGGACCGGGGAGAGAGAGAAGAGAAGGTAGGGAGAGAGAGAGAGAGTCGTTATAGTAATTTTATTATATCACTTATGTCTGCTTCGCTGTTTCAATCGTGATTTTACTATGTCACTCCTAATTAATTATTATGACCATTTTAATTTTTTCACATGTATTTTTATAGTAATTTTACTATATCACTTCTAATTAGTTGTTGTGAGTCATTAAGACATGTCTGCTTCACTGCTTCAATCGTAACTTTATTATATCATCCATAATTAATTATTATGGTCATCTAAACATTTGAAAATTATATAAAAAACATTATAAATTATAATAGTTAACAACTTAAAATAAATAAAAAAATAATTTGTTATATATTTTTAAAAAATACGTAAAAAAATACTATAAATCACAATAATTAAAATAAATTTTTAAAAATATTTTTGAGCCCGTGGTAACCAGTTTGATTTAGAAACGGGTACTATACAATTTTTTATTTTATTTTAATAACTACGTAAATAATAGCTAAGTATATTATAAAATATTGAAGTACCTGCGCATGTATAACCGTTAAACTTCATTTTTTTCCTTTTTTATCTCGATGCCTGTTTTGGTCAAATTTTTATTAATAAATTCATTAAGTTTGATTATTTGATCTAGATAAAAAATTATAAATTCATAATAGTTAATACTTTTAAATTAATTATAATTTTACATTATATTAAAAATCTTCTACAATTCTATTTAATATGTATATTCAGGAAGTGTTGTTTGAAAGCCGCATAGATATGTTTACATACAATTTAAGTTCATTGCCTTTTAAGTGTTATTTTGGTTTTGTTTTTGTTTTTAACCTAATTGTGTGATTTGTTATGTGTATTTTCCATGTTTGTTTATATTTACTAGGTTGTGACCTCAACAGAAAAATGTTGCGAGATTGAAATTTCACATTAGATTCTAAGAGCCATAAAAATATCAATTATTGAGGTAAAACTTTTGTCAATTTAATTTTATGTACGATTTTAGTTTTTTCTCCTCCAAAATTAGAAGGTCTACATAAATTTATATATGATAGCTAATGAAATTGATCAATGTTTCTTTTATTTTGCTTAAAATTATGATATCACCATTATAATAGTTTTGTATACTATTACATTATTCGAACTTTCTTTTTATAATATGGTTGAAATATATTGAGAGGCTGAAATTTGTCAATTTAGACGATTCTTTATTGTTTTGAGACATTTTAAAGGTACAATAGGAAGATTACAAATATTTAGTTTTACACCAGGTTAAGTAGCATAGACAATGAAAGTTGAGATACTCTTTTATGTGTTGTTTACATTTATTAATTTCTTAGATTAAATCCTGTAAATAATATGCATGTTATCAGAGTCCATTTCAATGTTTATCACAAAAGAAATATAATATAACAAAGTACAGACAAATAAAAGAAAATAAGAAATTAAAAAAAAAGTAAAACTGAAAATAAAGTTTAATGTATCTAGACCTTGGCCAGTGTAATCCAATTAGAATAAACAGAGGGAAGAGGAGAAACTTCTTTATTTCTCTTGAGGGATGAAATATCATAAGATTGTTGAAAATACAATGAACAAAATTCCTCTATTTATAGGAAAAAATACTCCTAGTTTCTCACTAAAATACAGATACTTCAAATCCTGATATATACCATCTAGATCTTAATAGATCTTGATAGACATTCATTATAATGTAAATACATTTATAACACTCTCCCTTAAATGTCTAGATAGATAATGTTCCCTATTAAAACCTTACTAGAAAAAAACGTAGTGGGAAAAAAAATTTAGTGAAGGAAAAAGAGTACAGATCTCTAACAATACACGCATATAGACTGCCTCATTAAAAATCTTACAAGGAAAACCCAATGGGACTCTATTCTCTCTACTCTTCTTCTTTATTCTTTCTTGTTTTATAACACATTATCAGCAAGAGACTCTGCCAAACAACGTGAGATTATAAATCTAAAGGTAATTTTAAGGTTAGTAATTCCTTATGTTATTTGTATTTTGCTACTAATAATATAATTATTGTTGGATTTGAGGAAAAATAATTGATTTGGAACCATTTATGTTTAAAAATTTATTCCTCAAGAACAATATTATCAAAGGAGATGATAATATGATGCGTTCAAGTCCCATCGATTTATGCCTAAGATGCCTTTATATGGATAAGACGTTGAGTTTGAATCTCAATGCACCATATTGATGATATTATGATGGCTAAGGCAAAATAATGAGTATTTGGTGAAACATGTCCCATTAAATATGCTCCATTCCTTGAATTGAATGTGGTAGCAATAAATCATATGTATGCCTTAATTTACTTTTGTAGTAGCTATCAGAATTTGATACTCTTAAGGCATGACTATATTCGATTCCTGGGGAATGGGAAGCTTATTAATGAAAACATGCACTTGATTGTGATGGTATCAAAACTCACCTCCGAAAGAGGCTGAATAATTCAGAAAAGTTATTTTGATATCTACTTTTGAAGTAGTAAATCTGAAATTTATTCATGTAATAGTAAATCTGAAATTTACTAAAAATAAAGGTATATATCATGATAAATTTGGAGTTTACTAGTATAAAAGTTCATAAATTGATATGAACGATTGCGACAACCAAAAGATGTGCATACTGAGTATGTTACATATATTGAAGAATTAGAAAATTCTTCATTACTTTTAATGTTGCTTGTTCTCATAATAAGTTGGTCGTCCAACTAATATTGGGATTGGATCCCTTAAAATCTAAAAAGTATAAAAGGTGAATATGGGTCCGTTCACCAGTCATGTGATCTATTAAGATGCATCAATATAAGATGATCACATGTCCGTTTATTGTTAACCAATAGTTTGACATTCATAAAGTTGCCCGCTCAATAAAAATTGAGTTAAGAACATAACTTTCAGATTGTGCAATCAAGACAATTCATCTTGATGGTCATGATTTAGCATCGAATGCCTTAAATAAATAGTTAAACCATTGAGAACAAAAGCTTCATGTGTTGGTTTGAAATATTATATACAAAAGTACTTATATGCATCAAATCAATAAATTATGATTAATTTTTCCTCAAAGTTGGTTCTAAGCCAGGAATCACACGTTGTCCATCTAATAGTTAATGTGCGGTTTACGATTAATGAATATACCATGATGCACAAAGATGAATTCCTTAAAGAAAAAGGAGGATGTATCTTAGTTTTTCTAATATAAGGGGGAGATTACAAGCAGCTAAAAATATGTTAGAAATTATCATCAGATCCTCAGTCAAAAGATAATTCAAGTCAAATGCCGAAAGTATCTCATATTTAAGCTGTAAGTGCTCCCATTTTATATCCTTAAAGGACAAAATCTATGCATGCGTGAAGCGTGGTAGATCAATTAGTTCTAAAAGTAATAATCCTTGAAAAGGATAAGGAGCAAATAATCATAATAAGAAGGAAATGTGCTCTTGAAGAGCCTACGACATAACACTTCATGAAACCTTAGGAAAGGTTCAGGTACCTGAAAATAAAGAAGTGATAAGATCTCAAAATGTTATGTCTCATTATGAACCGATACAAAATAAGAAATCGTTGATGATATCTTTGATACAATATTGACACAATATTATAAAAAATTATGAGGATCTGAATTCTACGTTTATTTAAGCATGCTGACGTAGAAATATTTATCAAGTAACCTGAAAGGATGCATTTTGGTAAGCGTAAAACTTATTTGATTTGTAGTCCAGACACTTGAAGATGTCACACTTGACATATTGGATATTGTTACTTGACAATCCATATGAAAATCCCTAAAGGATTCAAAATGCCTGAAGCATATAAAGTTTCTGGGAAACTTGTTTATTATCCTTATAAGGGATAAATTGATGGTTTGAAAATTATTAAAACTCTTGGAAACTTTTCAAAAGAAATAACATTATTTGATGAAATGAGAAACATACTGAATTGGATTGATCTTGAAGTACTATATCTTAGTCTAATTGGTGTACTAATGTATTTTGCAAATACTACAAGGTATGATATAGCCTTTGAGTTATTTGGTTAGCAAGATATATTTCTTCTCCTAATAGGAGACATCAAAATGGGATAAAAGACATGAGCTTACTTTATTCTAAAGCTTGCAGTTTTTATCTTGTTGGCTATGCTGATGTTGGGTGCTTATCTGACCCGCATAAAGCTCGGTCTCAAACAGGCTATGTGTTCATGTGTGGGGGTACTTCCATATCTTGGAGATATACAAAGAAGTCTATCTAGACACTTTATTGAACCATGATAAGATAATAACTATTCATGAAGCTAGTCAAGAATGTGTATAGTTAAGGTCCATGATACATGTCATTCGAGAAAAATATGGTTTGAAATGTGTTAATGTACTCATAATTTTATATAGAGATAATGTAGTATGCATAGAATAACTTAAAAGAGGATTCATAAAAGGAGATAGAACAAAGTGCATTTCGCCAAATCTCTTCTATACACATGATCTCCAAAAGAATGGTGATATTGACGTACTACAGATTCGTTTAAGTGACAATGTGTCTGATTTATTTACCAAGTCTCTTCCAACTGTAACTTTCAATAAGATGGTGCACAAGATCGGAATACAAAGGTTCAAGGATGTACTTATTAGGGGGAGCTAATATGTGTTTTACTCTTTTTCCCCTACGAGGTTTTGTCCCACTGGGTTTTTCTTGTAAGGTTTTTAATAAGGTAGCCTATATACGTATTGTTAGACATTCAAGGGGGAGTGTTATTATATATATCAATTATAGTAAATATCTATCAAGATCTATCAAGATTTATTTGATGTCTATCAGAATTTGATGTATCTGTCCTTTAGTGTTTAACTAGGAGAAAATTTCTCCTATAAATAGAAGGGCTTCCTTCATTATAAATCATTCCTCAAGAGAAATAAGTATTACTCTCTCTATTCTCTCTACTCTGCTTCTTTATTCTTTCTTGTTTTATAACACTTTTGATTTTTTACCAAAAGCTATTGTATTTTTGATCCTCGACTTCTCTCCTTTTAATATATAATTTCTTGCGTGTTTCTTTAAGTTGAAAAAGATCAGAAAATTGAACACAACAAACATGTTATCGCCAAATTAAGTAGTAAAAAAAATCAAAGATTTATCTCTTTCCTTTTTTTTTGTTTGAATAGAAATATTACCCTATTTTGGGTCCTACCCGCTCTATTCTTTAATTTGGTCTTTTACCAAAAGCTATTGTATTGTTGATCCTCGAAAAAAAAGGCAAACTTCAGAGAATGTTTAAAAGTCTTTCATTTAATCAATATATTATAGATTGTTAATTTATGGATAAAGCTTGAGCGAAGTTGCCAAATGCCCACTTTGAAAACTTTCTTTGTCATTTAGATACAAGTCTTGAAAAATTTGTCAAATAGACACCATTTATGATGTCATCATTTATTCTTTCCAACTTAACAAATCCAGCACACAAGTTTCTAATATTTTTTTAAAAATATTTAAAAAAAATCCAAAAGCTTAAAAAAGAAGCTCTCGATTTTCCTCCAAAATTCTCCATTTCAGGCATGATTTCGGTCATTTATTTCGGCTATCAGATTAAAATCAGTCTACAAATGTCATAATCTTGTCCATTGCATCCACTGTTACCCCATTTATTTGGTATCTTCTCAAACACACTTTCCACCATTGTTATAAGGTTTTCAAATCACTCACATTATGCAAAACCTATTTAGAATGTACATTACAGTAGCTCAGGCAACACCAACTTTGTTTCTCTATTCCATAAAACCAACGATCGTTGATTAGAAGCAATTTTTGCACTTTCACTACTTTGTACGAGTATCTTCCCAGTCATCTTCCATTCATATAACAGACATATAACAGTAGAAAATTTGAGGATGGACTCCAATGTACTTCGAGAATGTCTATTGCAAAGGTTGTTCTTGTTTCTGGTGATTTCATGGGAGAATGAAAGGAGACTCTCAAACGTTGGAATTGGAAATATTTTACTAAGGTGACATTGCCCATTGTGGTTCACTGCAATGGTTCATACCATGACTTGGCTGCAAGCGTAATGGAGAGCGGGGATTTAGATTACGAGCCAAATGACCTGGCGATTAGTTATCTAATAAACTCGAGGAAAAAGGTGCATTCTACGATCATCAATAATGATAGACATGTGCCCTTATACATATTGAATATTGGTGTTTATGGATCTAGGCCTACTTTAAGAATAAATGTATTTCAGAGGCCCTTTGAAGAATCGTTGAATTCATCACCACCCCCACCCCAGTTTCTGTCAGTTGATGATGATTCAGCGGAA
Source organism: Capsicum baccatum var. pendulum (assembly GCA_030864225.1). Lineage (NCBI taxonomy): Eukaryota > Viridiplantae > Streptophyta > Magnoliopsida > Solanales > Solanaceae > Capsicum > Capsicum baccatum. Next base: position 247,131,775 of record CM061552.1, on the reverse strand, counting down.
TATGAGAACAAGGGTGATCACCTAATATAATGGGAGATGATTTTACAGATATAAAATATGATTCATTAGACTTAGAAAGTGTTGAAGAATATTATAGATCAGGATCACAACCAAATCATTACTTCTCCAATGAAACTATTTCTATCGTGAACAAATATTCGACAACAAGAAAGAGCTGAAAATACTACTAGATCGAGCATCGGTGAGGCAGTCTTTGATTTTGTTACGGATAAAAGTTGTAGCAAATTTTTGAAGGGGAAATATGTATCTCGTGGTTGTGGCTAGTTGTTGCAGGCAAAGAAGTACGAATACTCAGACATATTTTGCATATACAAGTATGTTGGGATCCAAACTTTCAGTGTTGAACACGCCACAAATAGGCATAAGAAAATCTCATCCAAGATCATTTCTTCACTATGTGTAAATCATTTTCGTGATGGTAAGGGTCCACCATGAAAGAAATTCAGAGGATTGTGTTTAGGGAGATGCATTTCAAGGCAAGCTATTGGATGTATTAGAAAGAAAATATAATTGCAAAGAACATTATTCGTGGGACACCGGAGGATAGATATTCTTGCTTGCTGATTGTTTCCTACATGGTCAAATCACTGAATCTCGATTCTTCTTATTCTATCATGGTTAATAAGAATGATGGATCCTGCGTGTACTACTTTTTAACTTTTGGAGCTTGAATAGGGGATATGCCCACATGAGAAAGATAATTGTCATTGATGGCACACATTTATATGACAAGTACTGGGGTGTGTTGCTAAGACATTGCATAGGACACTGAAAATCATATTTATCCAATTGTCTTTTGTGTTGTGAATAAATAGAATGATGCTTCTTGGACCTTCTTCTTCGAGAAGTTGAAGGCTATAGTAGACGATGATCCATATTTATGCGTCATCTCTAATAGACATATTAGCTTTGCCAATGCCTTCTCCGATGTTTACAATTATGTACAACATATTGGAAACCATCTTTATCTACTTTATGCTACGACAAAGGCTTATTATTTTAATGAGTTTAGCGAGCATTTTGTGAATTCAGGGATAATTTCCTCGAGGCAGCACCTATCCTTGACAATGTTGTTAGTTTTGAGAAGTGGAGTAGAGCACACTTACCAAGCAATAGGTACGATGTGATGACCACAAACATCGTCGAGTCGCTCAATTCACTATTGACAGATAAAAGAGAGTACCCCGTGTCATACATATTCAATTCAATTGCTAAAATGTTTGGTAAAAAGTTCACGGAGCTGCATGCATATATCGGCAGTTCAACTAACAAACTTGTGCCTTGTGCGAAAAGATATTAAGGGATAATAAGAGCGTGAGTAGATCCTTGTATGTGACTAATACGAACGGAGATCTTGACCAATTCACTAAGTTTGGAAATAGTGTTACTTCCAACGTTAATCTTTTACAGAAGACTTGTTCTTATAGAAAATATGACTTGGTGAAACTGCCATGCGAAATGGGATGGCTGCTTTGTGATCAAATTATTACTATGGAGAAGGTTATGGTGATCCCATCTATGATTAATATTTACCTATTTATAAAATTGAAACTTACCTCTTTGCATGCTCTGAAGCTATTAACATTGTTCCTCTAGTGTCTGAATGAATTGTGCCACATGAATTGAAAGACACAAGGATTTTTCCACCCCCTATAATCCCAAACTCAAAAGAGTCAAATGCGTTAATGGCGTTGGTGAAACTTTCAGGTCTAAGAAAAGGAATAAGTGTTTAATATGCAAGAGACCCAGACACAAAAGAACCACATGTAGCATGTCTAAGAACTATTAGATAGGCTTGCCTCTTCTTTTGTAACTCAAGCTACTATTTTGGGGGACCCCCATATTTCTGTAGAATTTAAAGTTCAGTTGTAATAGACTATATGCATTGTCTATAATATACCACATTAATCTATGCTATATCTTTTACTCGGTCGATTAAAGAAATCTTAAAGGATCTATGATTATTCATCAAACACGTTATATAGGTATTTTACTGCCATATCACTCCAATCAGTGTATTGAACCATCATTTGATGTTCACAATTAATTAAAAGATGCACTACACATTTCTTCACATCAAAATGCTGGTACACGCAACCCAAACATCTTCTATTGCTACACGCTCGAGTGCTCATTGGTTATGATTTGAAATGCCACCGTCTATGAGTCTATTTATACAGTGATATTTTATATGTGACCACTCACTTTCACCTAAAATAAATAATGAAAAAAATTCCATCTTCAAAAAATACTTATGCCTCCGAGAAGAATTCCCGTTTGTGTCCAATCAGGAGAAGGTGCCCATCGACACTATGATGTTCTTCTTCTGCGAAATAATATTGATCACCTCTTCTACGGGCTGAGTCAGGACCACATTTACTTGAAACGTAAATATCATAACTCGAACCAGGGCCTTGCCGTGACAGGTATCTTAAGTCCACTGGGGACCGGAGACCACCCTTGAGCACTTAACCAAACAACACAATATCCCCAATGTCGGATGAATTTCAAACATATAACAAGATAAGTTTAATGAATAAAGGGTATGCCTATAACCAACAACCATCAACGGACTAAACAACCAACCAACACCACCCAAGTTCACAGTAATTTAGCAAATCCTTCTAACTCAAGAACAAAAAACCAGTCTTGGTTGGGATATGTCCCCGACTCTAACAGATGACAATGATAATAAAAATGATAATGTTAAGGATAATGAAACTCTCAACTCTAGTCTATGATAAGAACTGATGAAATGTCTAAGTTTTCTGAAGTATGAAGGCTCACCACTTCACCAAAATGAACCGACAAACCAAGCCGATTCACCTAATTCTGGTTAGGAAAAGTAGAGATATCTTCGGTGCCTGTAATGCGTGGGGATACAGCATCCGGAGACGGTTTGTGGGGGAAACACTAGCATGTAACTCAGGAATAAGAATAATATAATACCATGATCAACAGTTCAAAATCATTCAAAACCAATGCACATAATCAAATGCATATACATATATATATATATATATCACATGGCGGGATTGAGAACACGACTTAACATGGACTTTGAAACTTTAGCCTAGATTATGTAGCACAGCCGTCATAACATAATAAGGCACCCATGGGCTATATGGGCCCAGCTCTCCCCTAGCTAGAAGGTCTCCAATATGTGAGACCGCACAAACCAGAGGGTATACATATGCACTATAGGGGACTTGGACCTCCCGGCATATCAAGGTGACACAAGCACAAAATTATTTAGTATAATGTGGGGGACTCGAACCTCCTAATCATGTGAAAGTATTAAGGGAGACTCAAACCACCAGATCATTTAAACCACCACATTGGTAATAACGCTAAAAATACACCTCTTATGTGAAAATGTAAGCGATCGTTGGCAATATATAACCCAACTAGGTTGGGGTCGAATCCCACAGGGAATATGGTGTGATCTGAGTTGCATGTGAGTTAATCAACTGATAGTTAGTAGTTTCCGATAAATTGGGGGTTGTGAGAATTTAGCAAATAATTGTTGGTCACTTTAGTTTCAGTGTTTATAATCAAGAGTTTATGGAAAATCAGAATTGTCTTCACTATAGGTTTTGGTACTTGATAAATGCTAATAGTGATTCAAGATTCTCACGATAGGTAAGAACAACAGATTGTCTTTATCAAAGTTATGCCTAAATGTCTCTCGACCTACTTAAGAATTTAAATACCTAATCCTCTCTGACTTAGGGAATTTATATTCCCTGACAAAACTTTACCTCTGGTTAATTAACCTTGTTACAACGTCAATTATTATATGGAAGGTTGGTAGCTTCCAAGTCCTTGTCAATAATTCACTTCCTACTATAGTTGATTTCTTATCTTAAGCAAATCAAAGCAGGTGCTATCTATCTCTAGCAACCAATAGACAATAATTAAAACCTCAGAATTATCAAGGAGTCCTATTACCTTTAGAATATTGAACACTTAGAAACTTGCCAAGACCTAACCCATAGATTCAATAATTCAGGTTAAATGGATTTAGCCACTCATAATGTAATAATCGATACAACAAGTTGAATTCATAATTAGAAAGATGAACTTACAACAAGATGAATAGAAATGAGTGCTTCTCAGATTAGATCAAAGTAGAAATCCCAAAATATTGATGATAATCTCTTCAAAATTATTTGGTTTGTTCAAGCAAGAAACTAGAGAGAAAATAAAAAAATACGTGCGTTCCAAAATACGTTAAGAATCCCCCTTAGAAAACCCTAAACTATGCTTTAAATACTTCAGCCTAATTATGGAAACAAAATCACAGAGTTCAGTGTTCTTCTCAGATTAGGTGACGACATGTGTGAATCCTTATCATGAGGCTGACGACTTATAACGGATATCGTCAGATCCTTTTTCATTTTGACAATTTCTGCTTAAGGCTGACGGTAAATCCTGGCAGCTTATCAAAACTGTGATGATATATTAGACAATGTCGTCACTTCTTCACCTCATCTCTCATATTCTGTATAAGGCTGATGGCGACTCTGACGGCTTATAAAAAGGCTGACGGCTTATCACATGACGCTGTCACTTCTTTCAATTGAATCCCATTCTCTGTTTAAGGATGACGATGAGGCTGATAAACTATCAGAGTGCTAACAACTTATCAGGAATATCATCAGCCACACTTCTCTTTCATTTTCTTTAGATTTTAACTCTTTTACTTCCATCATTATTGGTTCTCTTGCCTCTTGACTTCCACTGCTAAATAAAAGATAAAACAATCAAAAACAAAAAAAGTTGCTTAAGACTTTGAAATTATTCTCAGTTAAAATTCTCAAATATGTTAGCATCTGCTCATACATCAACACCCTCAACTTAAAACAATTCCTTATCCTCAAGTAACTAAAAAATAACCAAGAGAATACAAAGTACATTCAGCAGTCAACCATCCATATTATCTCAAAACATCTTCACCATCTCCAAGGTCAATCAATTTACAAACAACTATGTATGTTATTGAAGAGCAACAACGTGACACACAGGAATTAAGATATGGCATCAAATCAGCAACAACAACCATGCATGTATCAAGATTACACTATCCAAACAAGTTAGCAGCTAGCAACGTAACCAGTGTGCCCTCACCACAAACAAGTCCCATTGCACTTATATCAGACATCACATATGTAACCATGGGGATAATCACAAGACACTCACTCTTAGAATGAAGTTCCAATCAATGTATGCTGAATACCATAGGCTTGCCCTTATTTTCATTACCAAGATCTTCATACAGGTCAGCTAGGATCACTATAGGTCTTCTCTTTGGCTTGTAATGTAGGCTAGGGGTTGGTATGATACTCGATGATATTTAAAGTGACTAAGTCTCCATGATACTACACTAGCTTTTGGGGTCTCACTCATTTACCTTTTTCTACTCTTTTCTTTTCTTGATCATACTTATGCTGGATAGGTGCGGTTCTTTTCTACAATCACTTCTTTTTTTCACAACTTTTCTTTTCTTTCTTTTTTCGACCGCACCCAGCTTTTTATTCTTTTCTTTTACTCTACCTTTCTTCATACTCATTTTACATCATGCACCCCTATGATAGCTACCCTCAACTTAGGTTATTTTCCTAAGTTAAGGTACATAGTGTCCAAGGAGGACCAGGGCCAAAACCAGTTCATTATGATATAAAAATGGGATGTTTATAGGTATTATAAAAAGAAATAGGCTATTCAGGCTCAAAATAGGGATCAAGGGATATTATGCATTCAGAGAAGGTCATTTAGGATAAAGTGAGATAATATCAAAATGGCTTATGATCCTTTACTAACCCCTATCCTTCAACCTGGGTAAGACTAATCGGGGAAGTTCTGAATTCAACATACAAAGGGAACTAAGTAGAATCTCACACGTACATGGCACACAAGTATATTAAAAGTTAATACTTATCCAGTTCTTACAATTGTTTAGCAATGGCTATCAAGTCACTAAAACTAATACCATAGAAAGTTGCACAGTGGTCAAAATTAGATGCAAATTACACAATTCAATAATTAGAACACTTGAGAGGTCATCACAAAATAACAAAATCGTGTTAATTGCCTCAGGTACTTGTATTTATCCTAGTCGACTACAAAATGTTACAACAATAACTCACCCTACACCCTCACTTTAAAATCAAAGAAAAACTAAATTAAAGGTTAGGGTATACCTGGAGTAGATTAAGCACGGGGATCATAGGTCCCTGACCCTACTGCTGCATCCTCAGCTGCCTTTTCTTCATCAGGAGTCCCCCTCGTTTAGACACATCTAGTCTAGCAGTTGTTGAAGGCCTACTAGTTGAGGCACCCATGGCTTTCGCTAGCAGGGCCTCTTCCCATTTTTTATTGTCAGCTAGTGACTTGATCATCGCCTTTCTTATTTTCTTTTTTTTTAGCTTTCTCTCTTTCCCTCTTCTCTGCTTTTCTTTCTTCATCACTATCATGCCTTTCTCTTTTACCCTTACCTTTCTTCCCACCCTTATTCTTTTTTTTCTTCATTGGTTCCCCCATGAGAACAAGAAATGGTATTTCACCCTTAGACTTATCAATAGCCGAATCTGTCGACAACATAAGTTGGTGTTGCTGTAATACCCCTATATCTGCCTTCACCTTCTTCTGGGCTGCTCTAAATTATGTAAGATCTGGGCCTGACATTTCTCTTACCCGTGTATTAAAATGATTTTCTAATTCATCAATTCAATCAGGCAAGGCTCGGAAGGGATCCCATGCTACCTTAATCCTCTTGTCTACCGCAGAGGCAAATTTTTTGGCAAAAAGTTGCAGCTGAGCTTCGCACCACTTGGCTTGTTTTGCCACTCTCCTGAAATTCATAGGGCAAAGGCAAATTTTGTGGTAGACACAACAATTGAAGGATTTGTTTTATTTCTAGGCATTAAATCTTCTATCGATGAGGGGGTCAGTGTTGCAGCCACAGAATCCTGCACCACTACATTAGGTGCTGAGCTGGTACCTATAACTGGTGGGTCTATTTTAACTCCTGCTCCTTTGTCAATTGTCTGTCTTGATTGATTGTCATCATATCGGATGGGATTGTGGGTCTTCTTGGCAAGCAGTTCTTCATCTAACCCCACAACCTCATGTACATGGCTGCCTTACATAACCTTGTAGTAAGACAAGGGAAAAGATATGCCGTATCGAGCCTTGAGACTCGCATTTTCATCTCCTCAGCAATGATCTCCTTGAAGTTCAACTTGAGTTTAACCACAAGACTTGCAACCAAGATTGCTCTATCATCTCCAAGGATATTATCTCCCTCAGTAGGCGCCAAATAGGTGTGCACTATACCTCACCAAAACTTTGCCTCTTGAGTCAGGGAAGCCTTAAAAATCCTCTCATTAGGGTTGGTCAGCCATTCAGGTTTTCCTTCAGCTATGAGGGTCGCTAACCAAGACCTTTGATTCTCATGATGCTTTAACCGAGCATAGAAAGTAGATGAAGTAGCCTAAGAAGTGAATTCGGGGCCATGAAGAAATCTGTTAATTGTCATTTCTAAGAGATCCACCACCATATCCCGTACTAGAACTCTATCTAACAAGGGCTGATTTGCTGATTTCTCCCCTTCTTTACACATGTTTTCAAATCGAACATGATAGTTTGCATAGAACTCCCTAACTAGTGTAGGGCAAAATGAGCTTTCTCCTTTCGCGGTCCATCCCAAGCCATAGTCTCAAAATTTCTGCTCTACTTTGGGATATCTGTTCAGACTGGTAGTGATGATCTTCTTTTCTTCAAAGATTGACCTTTTAATGGGCGTTTATTTTGTTCTATGAAGCCCATCATATATGATTTTCTGTTCCTTGGGAATTTGCCACCTAGCACTATCTTAAACTGCAGGGTTCTTGCATTTAACCATAGTTCACCGAATCAGAGATTCTTCATTATTTTGTTGCTCAGCAGAAGGGGACTCAGATGATGGTCCCTCAGATTCAAGTTGCTCAGACTCATGTTCCTTGGAATCAGGATGATTTGAATCATGCACTTCAGATTCAGTATGTTCAGACTCTTGTTTCTCAGAGGCCGTCTGCTCTGAAGCTGTATGTTCAAATATTGTTGGATCACTATAACTGTCTTCACTCTCCTCCACCTCAACTGGTGGAGGTGGTGAAGGCTTTTTTAGGCTTTTTTTTTGCTTCCTGAGCAGTGGCTCCTCCTCATAATCGTAGCCCTCATCGAAGAGTCTCCAAGGTACACTCATCTCCTTTTGTTGGGTCATGTATGAGTGTATTTTAATTATTGCTTCTTTTTTATTGAGCCTAAACTTTAGCTCATTCAGCTCCATGTCCACTGTCACTCTCCCAATTGCAAGGAATGGTCTACCCAGGATGATGGGTACTTCGAAGTCCACCTCACAGTATAGGACTACAAAATTAGTAGGCAGTATAAAGTCGGCCACCTTTACCAATACATCATGTAATATACCCACTGGCCGCTTTACAGACCTATTCGCCATCACCAACCGCATGTTTGTTGGGGTAGGATCCCCCAAACCCAACTTCTTGTACACAGCAAGTGGCATTAGGTTTATACTGGCTCCCAAATCGCATAGAACTTTTGTAAGATTCAGGGACCCAATAGTGCATGTGATGGTAAATGCTCCCGGGTCTGCCTTTTTCTACACTAAAGACCTTATGGAGATAGCACCACAATAATGGATATTGTCCTTCGGCTCATGGCTAACCTTCTGTTTCTTCGTGACAAGGTCTTTCATTAACTTAGTGTATCCTGGCATTTGCTTAAATGCCTCCACCAAATGCATATTTATTGTTAACTTCCTCAACATCGTCATGAAATTGCTAAATTTTATATCATCAGCTTTTTCTGCAATCGTTGAGAAAAGGGAGGCGGTGGTCTTTGGAGAGTTTTTACCACTACCTCCTTCCCCTTCTCTTTCCTTTTTTTCAGAGTATTATTAGAACCATCCAACTTCTCAGACTTCATTGGAACACCTTATTTCGGTTCATTATCAACTACCTTATCAACTATATGTTTTCCTACAGAAGGGCCAGGTAATATCTTACCACTTTTAGTGGTAATAACCATATATAAGACATCATTCTACGGATTCTGGACTATATCACTAGGTAATGTTCCACTGTTTCTCTAATTCAGTACTGTAGAGAGTTGGCTTATTTGCTGTTCCAGCTGCTTGATCGAAGTGCAATGTGATTTTACCAACTAACTAATAGATGACAGATCGGTCTTCATGGTAATCACTCCTAAGTTGGTAGCCTCCACTCCCTTTAATAATTTAGCCATCATGTCCTCCATGGACATCTTTTATGAACTTGTTGTAGCAAGCTCACGATTTCCAGGAGGGACATATAGCTTGCTCCTATCATTATTGCTCCTCCAATTTCCTTGCGCCTGATTCTTATATCTAGGCTTATCATAATAATTCCTACCTTGATTCCCTTGTCTATTTCCTCGAAAACCCCCTGATTATTAACATAATTCACCTCTTCTTATGGATCAGCATCAACTCCATCTTGAGATCCCATAGCTTTCACCTTTCCAGTCTTGCTTGATAGCAAGTGCTTGGTTAGCAAGTCCATTTGCGTTTTTAGGTGAGCCATGTATTGGTCATGCTCCTCATCTCTTATGCGTTGTTCCACAGTTATACCCACAGAAATAGTGGGGCTTGCTACTACAGACTCTATGGTATGCCATGCCTGACTCTGTTTGGTCATTCACTCTAGCATTTCTGAAGCTTCTGGGAATGTAAATCAGCAAACGAACTAGCAGCAACATTATCTACAATTGGTTTTGTCACAGAGTTAAGAGCCCGGTACAAAGTCTCCATCAAGTCTGTCATATTGTGGCTTGGACACTGTGTCAGCTTCTTTTTTAATCTCTCCCAGGTTTTATGTAAAGCTTCGATCGGGAGCTGTCTGAAGTTATTGATCTCGTCCCTCAACTGTACCCTCATGGTAGGTGGAAAGAACTATTCTAGGAACACATTTTTCAACTATCTCCAGTTGGTTATCGAATCAGGCGTCAGCTCATTTAACCACATTATTTCCTCCCCAGACAGAGACAATGGGAACAATATAAAGCAGATTGCATTCTGGCCCACTCCTGGGTTATCAAAAGATTTAGAAATAGTGATAAAGTGCACCAGATGCAAGTTTGGGTCATCCCCAGGAAGGCTACCAAACAACCCCTTCAGATTGAGGAGTTGAATCATAGTATTCGTAATGTTGAATTTTTCCCCAGGTTCCATCGGTGGAGAAATAATTGCAACCATTGCACCTGCTCCATCCATTCCATCATCATCATTATTGAGGTCTTACTGGACTGGTTGGTAATCTTGCATTCCTTGGAACGGACAGTTCCTGTTAGCATTACGTTGTACTGGTGCAGCTACTTCCTCTGCATGCCTTGGGTTACCAGGGTTTAGCAACTCCTCGTCCCCCAAATCTTTATCCTCAGGATTTGGATGCCATACTTGTTGAACGACATTTTGTACGTTCACCTAAACTCTAGCTAAGGCTGCTAACCTATCAGCCTCCTGCTGGTTTGCCATTCTTGCAATTCATTGCGGTTTCGAATTGAATGGTAATAATGGTTCTCCATAACTTATGGTTCTTGGTATACACTATAATGTTCCTGCAATTAAAAACAACAACTCATAAAGGTAAAACTAGGAAACTTGACTAACAGTCAATTAGCGCACACAAACTTCAATTTACAACCGTACTCCCCGACAACGACACTATTTTTGATAATGCTCAAACTATACTTCTTATGTGAGAATGTAAGTGATCGTTGTCAATATATAAGCCAACTAGGTTGGGGTAAAATCCCATTGGGATGTAAGCGATCGTTGTCAATATATAACCCAACTAGGTTGGGGTAAAATCCCACTGGGAATATGGTGTGAATCTGAGTTGTATGCGAGTTAATCAACTAATAGTTAATAGATTTTGGTAAATTGGGGGTTATGAGAATTTAGCAAATAATTGTTGGTCACTTTAGTTTCAGTGTTTGTAATCAAGAGTTTATGGAAAACAAGAATTATGTTCACTACAGGTTTTGGTACTTGACAAATGCTAATAGTGATTCAAGATTCTCGAGATAGGTAGGAACAACTGATTGTCTTTATCGAAGTTATACCTAAATGCCTCTCGACCTACATAAGAATTTAATTACCTAATCCTTTCAGACTTAGGGAATTTATGAATTTATATTCACTGACCAGACTTCACCTCAGGTTAATTAACCTTGTTACAGCGTCAATTATTAAATGAAAGGTTGGTAGCTTCCAAGTCTTTGTCAATAATTCACTTTCTACTATAGTTGATTTCTTTATCTCAGGCAAATCAAAACAGGTGCTATCTATCATTTGAAACCAATAGACGATAATTAAAACCTCAGAATTATCAAGGAGTCCTATTACCTCTAGAATCTTGAACACTTAGCAACTTACCAAGACCTAACCCATAGATCCCATGATTCGGGTTAAAGGGATTTAGCCACTCATAATGTAATAATCGATACAACAAGTTGAATTCATAATTTGAAAGTATAACTTACAGCAAGATGAATAGTAACAAGTTCTTCTCAGATTAGATCAAAGTAGAAATCCTAAAATATTGATGATAATCTCTTCAAAGTTAATTGGTTTGTTCAAGCTAAAAAACTAGAGAGAAAATAATAAAATATGTGCATTCCAAAATATATTCAGAATCCCCCTTAGAAAACCCTAAACTATGCTTTAAATACTTCAGCCTAATTATGGAAACAAAATCACAGAGTTCAGTGTTCTTTTTTCAGATTAGGGATGACATACGTGATGCCTTATCAGGAGGTTGACAACTTATCACAGATGTCGTCATCTCCTCTTCAACTTTGACAATTTCTACTTAAGGATGACGGTGAATCCTGACGGCTTATCAAACCTGTGATGACATATCAGACAATGTTGTCACTTCTCCACCTTAGCTCCCATGTTCTGTCTAAGGATAACAGTGACTCTAACGACTTATCACAAGGCTGACGGCTTATCATATGTCGTCGTCACTTCTTCTAACTAAATCCCATTCTCTATTTAAGGCTGATAATGAAGCTGATAACCTATCAGAGTGCTGACGACTTATCTGGAATGTCCTCAGCCACACTTCTCTTCTATTTGCTTCAGATTTTTATCTCTTTTACTTCCATCATTGTTGGTTCTCTTGCCTCTTGACTTCCACTGCAAAATCAAAGATTAAACAATAAAAACGATAAAATTTGCTTTAGACTTTGCAATTATTATAAGTTAAAAGCCTCAAATATGTTAGCATCTGCTCACACATTAACACCTTCAACTTAAAACAATTGCTTGTCCTCAAGCAACTAAAACACATCCAAAAGAATACAAAGTACATTCAGCAATCAACCATCTATATTATCTCAAAACATCTTCACCATCTCCAAAGTCAATCAATTTACAAACAACTATGTTTGTTATTGAAGAGCAATAACGTGACACACAGGAATTAAGATATAGCATCAAATCAGCAGCAACAACCATGCATGTATCAAACTTACACTATCGAAACAAGTTAGTAGCTAGCAATGTAACTAGTGTGCCCTCACCACAAAAAAGTCACATTGAACTTATATCAGACATCACATATGTAACCATGGGGACAATCACAAGACACTCACTTTTAGAATAAAGTTCCAATCAATGTATGCTGAATACCATAGGTTTGCCCTTATTTTCATTACCAAGATCTTCATACAGGTCAGCTAGGATCACTATAGGTCTTCTCTTTTGCTTGTAATGTAGGCTAGGGGCTAGTATGATAATTGATGATATTTAAAGTAACTTAGCCTTCATAATTGATGATATTTAAAGTAACTTAGCCTTCTTGACACTACACTAGCTTTTGGGGTCTCACTCATTTACCTTTTTCTACTTTTTTCTTTTCTTGATCACACTTATTCAGGATAGGTGCGGTTGTTTTCTACAATCACTTCTTTTTTTCACAACTTTTCTTTTCTTGCTTTTTTCCACCGCACCCAGTATTTTATTCTTTTCTTTTACTCTACCTTTCTTCATAATCATTTTACATCATGCACCCCTATGATAGCCACCCTCAACTTAGGCTATTTACCTAAGTCAAGGTGCACAGTGTCCAGGGAGGACCAGGGACAAAACAGGTTCATTATGATATAAAATGGGACGGTGATAGGTATCATAAAAAAAATAGGCTATTCAGGCTCAAAATAGGGATCAACGGATATTATGCATACAGGGAAGGTCATTTAGGCTAAAGTGAGCTAATATCAAAATGGCCTATGATAATTTCCTAACCCCTATCCTTCAACCTAGGTAAGACTAACCGGGCAAATTCTGAATTCAACATGCAAAGGAAACTAAGTAGAATCTCACATGTACATGGAACACGAGTATATCACAAGTTACTACTTATCCAGTTCTTCCAATTATTTAGAAATGGTTATCAAGTCACTAGAACTAATACCAAACAAAGATGCACAGTGGTCACAATTAGATGCAAATTACACAGTTAAAGAATTAGACCACTTGAGAGGTGGTCACAAAATAACAAAACTGTTTTAACTGCTCAGGTACTTGTATTTCTCCTAGTCAACTACAAAATATTACAACAACAACTCACCCTACGCCCTCAACTTAAAATTAAAGAAATAACAATTAAGGGTTAGGGTATACCTGGAGTAGATCAAGCACGGGGATCATGGGTCCTTGACCCTGCAGCTACATCCTCAACTGCCTTATCTCCATTGAGAGTCCCCACATTTAGACACATTTAGTCTAGCAGTTATTGGAGGCCTACTAGTTGAGGAACTCACGACTCTCGCTCGCAGGTCCTCCTCCAATTTTTCATTATCAGCTAGTGACTTTGTCATCGCCTTCCTCGTCTCCTCTTTTTTAGCTTTCTTTCTTTCCCACTTCTCTTCTTTTCTTTCTTCATCACTATCAGGCCTTTATCTCTTACCCTTACCTTTCTTTTCACCCTTATTCTTCTTTTTCTTCATTGGTTTCCCCATAGAACAAGCAATGGGATTTCACCCTTAGACTCATCAACAGCTGGAACTGTCGACACCATAAGTTGGTGTTGCTGTAATACCCCTATATCCGCCTTTACCTTCTCTTTGGCTGCTCTAAATTGTGCAAAATTTGGGCTTGAAATTTCTCTTACCCATGTATTAAAATGATTTTCTAATTCATAAATTCGATCGGGCAAGGCTCGGAAGGGATCCAGTGCTACCTTAATCCTCTTATCTACCGTAGAGGCAAATTGCTTGGTAAAAATTTACAGTAGAGTCTTACACCACTTGGCTTGTTTTGCCACTCTCCTGAAATTCATAGGGTTGAAGGCAAATTTTGTGGTAGACACAACAACTGAAGGATTTTTTTCATTTTTAGGCATTGAATCTTCTATCACTAAGGAGGTCAGTGCTGCAGCCTCAGAATCTTGCACCGCTATATTAGGTGCTGAGTTGGTACCTGTAACTAGTGGGTTTGTTTTAACCCCTACTCCTTTGTCAAGTGTCTATCTCAGTTAATTTTCATCATATCATATGGGATTATTGGTCTTCTTGGCAAGCAGTTCTTCATCTAACACCGCAACCTCAGGTACATGGTTTACCTTACATAACCCTATAATAAGACAAGGGAAAGGATATGCCGTATCAGGCCTTGAGACTCAAATTTTCATCTCATCAGTAATGATCTCCCCGAAGTTTAACTTTAGTTTAACCACAAGACTTGCGACCAATATTGCTCTATCGTCTCCAAGGATATTATCTCCCTCAGTAGGCATCAAATAGGTGTGCACTACACCTCACCAAAACATTATCTCTTGAGTTAGGGAAGCCTTAAAAATCCTCTCATTAGGGTTGGTCAGCCATTTAGGTTTTCCTTCATCTATAAGGTCGCTAACCAAGACCGTTGATTCTTACAATGCTTCAACCGAGCATAAAAAATAGATGAAGTGGCCTGAGGAGTGAATCTGGGGCCATGAAAAAATCTATTGATTGTCGTTTTTGAGAGATCCACCATCACACCCCATACAGGCACTCTATCTAACAAAGGCTGATCTACTAATTTCTCCCCTTCTTTACACGTGTTTTCTAATCGAGCATGATAGTTTTCATAGAACTCTCTAACTAGTGTAGGGCAAAATGAGCTTCCTCCTTTCGCGGTCCATCCCAAGTCATAGTCTCAAAATTTCTGCTCTACTTCAGGATATCTGTTCAGCCCGGTAGTGATGATCTTCTTTTCTTCAAAGATTGGCCATTTAATGGGCCTTCATTTTGTTCTGCGAAGCCGATCATAGAAGATTTTCTATGTGATGATAGGCGAATTTACACGCCTATAGTGCTATATTCTACCCATATTTTAGCCTAGTTTTGAGAACAAATTATATATTTTATGCACTTTTAGTCCTTTTTCCTGTAAGTGAGCTAACGAACATGATTAGCAAAGTTTCAGGTATAAATGATGCAGAATTCAGCATTTTATGGATAACTTGACGCTAAAGAAAGCTTCACGAAGGAAGGAATAGAAATCTTGGACGCCAAGGACAAAAGTGGCGCATGGAAAATCTGTCCCGGGCAAAAACAACAATTCTGAAGACTTTGGGGACTAGCAGTAACTTAGTAGGATTAGGATAATGATACATTAACCTAGTACAATTGGGTTAAGTATTTCATTAGCTTAGTAGGATTAGGATAATGATACATTAACCTAGTACAATTGGGTTAAGTATTTCATTAGCTTAGTAGGAATAGGATATGGGTATTATAAATACCCTATTTTGCTAGAGATTTTTATTCATTCTTCTACTATTCCTCAACAATTCTCATTCTAGTTTTAATTCATCTTTCTACTTCTTCTTCTATTCATCTATTCTTTATTTCCGCAACAAGAGAAACGTTACTTGCAAGAAATCACGCCTAACGCCTACCACACTTGTGCTACACGAAATTCTTATTGTGGTATAATAACAATGTCAATTGTGATTTCATTCACACTCATGGGTAACTAAACTTCTCTGTTGGGTTTATGGAAGCCGAATGAGATACTATCTATTACTATGAGTTTGTGAGTTCGTGACACGTATGCTGCTTATATCATTATTCTCTTCGTCTTAACCTAAATTCTTTGTGGTTGCAAACGCAAGAATACGCCAGTATAACATTTAACTTGTTCGAAAGAAAAGTTATCTGTCTAGAAAAGAGATAATGTCAAGGTAGTAGGGTCCCATCCCCTATTAAAAATTTAGTGCCGTAACTGGATTAACCTCTTGGAGAATTCGTACCGTTAGACACGCTTTAAGCTCGAAAGAGTTAAAGTGAAATAATCCTCGAATAGGTCGAACCACGCCTGGATTTACCATCAAATACAATTCTCTATAAGCACATGCATGTCAGAATTCAACACACTCATAGCCAATAGAGACGTATAACTCAGAAGGTGGACATAACCGCAACTCTTCAGTTCTCATTGTTTTACAACCTACTAAACATTCTTTCTTTTTACGTTGCTATTTTCAGTTTTTACTTTAATATTTTGGTTACACATTACAATTCCCCCTTTTTACGAGACTTGCACTAAAAGTCTAGTAATCGTTGCTTACTTGTTGACCAAGCTATTCCCTGTGGGATCGATACCCAACCCAGTTGGGTTCTATATTTGCTAACGACCGCTTTACACTCCTACGAGAGCTGTAGATTGAGCGTTATCAAAAATTGGCGCCGTTGCCGGGGAATACGAGTGTCAATTAAGTTTGTGATAATTACTAAACCCTTTGGTCAAAGATTCTCGTACTTTTACTTTTAGTTTTTGTTTTTGTTTACTGCAGGTTCTTATTCAGTGCATGCCCCATACTCGAAGTTCTGGTCAACCTTTATTACCTATCAATCCTGAACCACAACGAATTGGCAGAATGAAGGCACAAATAGAAATCGAAAGAATGGCTGCTCAACAGGAGCAGGCGAGATTAGCTGCTCTTGCCGCCGCCCAAGTACACCAACAAAACATTGATAACCCTAGGCGAGCAACAAATCCTGATGATGAGGATTTAGGTGATGACGAGTTACTAAACCCAAGGCATGATGCTGAAATCGCAACACATGCCAACAGAAGAGGTCGTCAAGCTCGGTTTAGGTATGATCGCCAACCCATGCAACCAGCTTTTGACGATGATGATGATGATCTTGATGGAGCCGGAGCCACAGGAGCCATTATTCCTCCACCATTAGCGCCCGGAGCCAAGTTCAACATCACAAGCACCATGATTCAGTTATTGCAACTCAAGGGATTATTTGGTGGACTAGTAGGCGATGATCCGAATATGCATCTCATCAACTTTATTTCCATATGCAAGTCGTTTGACAATCCTAGTGTTGGTTAGAATGCAATTCGATTACGTCTATTTCCATTGTCTCTGTCTGGGGAGGCAACTCTATGGTTGAATCGACTGACTCGTGATTCTATTACAAATTGGAGGCAATTGAGAGACGCTTTCCTAGAAAGATTCTTTCCGCCATCCAAAAGAGCACAATTGAGAGATGAAATCAGCAACTTTCGTCAGCTTCCAACTGAAGCCATTCATGAAACATGGGAGAGGTTCAAGACAAAGCTAGCGAGATGCCCAAACCATCACATGACTAATGTTCACCTCATGGAGATATTATACAGAGCCTTGAATTCAATAACTAAACCAGTGGTGGATAATGCGGCTGGAGGATCTTTTATGGACCTCACCTTTGGTCAAGCAAGCAATATGCTAGATCGTATGACGAAGCAAAGTAGAGTTTGGCATACCAGGGATTCTGAGGTAGCAAGCCCCACTTTATCTATTGGCATGATTGCAGACCAAAGAAGAAGAGAAGAAGAACGTGATCAAGATATGGCGCACCTGAAAACATAAATGGATCTTCTTACAAAGCATTTATTATCAGGGAAGACCGAAAAAGTCAAAGCTATTGCGTCAAAAGGAAGAGACGTATAACTCAGAAGGTGGACGTAACCCCAACTCCTCAATTCTCATTGTTTTACATCTTACTAAATATTCTTTCTTTTTACTTTGCTATTTTCTGTTTTTACTTTACTATTTTGATTACATCAATTGCACAACAAAACTCCCCCCTTTTTACGAGACTTGCACTAAAAGTCTAGTAATCTTTGCTTACTTGTTGACCAAGCTATTCCCTGTGGGATCGATACCCAACCCAGTTGGGTTATATATTTGACAACGACCACTTTACATGATTTTCATAGGAGTGTAAAGCACATGCATGTCGGATTTACCAGGGTTTAGAAACTCCTCATCTCCCAAATCTTCATCCTCAGGATTTGGATGCCATAATTGTTGACTGACATTATGCACATTCACCTGAGCTCTTGCTAAGGCTGCTAACCTGTCAGTCTCCTACTGGTCTGCCATTCTTCTAATTCATTGAGGTTCCAAATTAAATGGTAATAATGGTTCTCCGTAACTTCTGGTTCTTGGTATACACAATAAAAATCCTGCAATAAACGAAAACAAGTAATAAATGTAAAACTAGGAAACTTGATAAACAGTCAATTAGCGCACACAAACTTCAATTTACAACCGTACTCCCTGGCAACAATGCCATTTTTGATAATGCTCAAACTACACTTCTTATGTGAGAATATAAGCGATCGTTGTCAATATATAACCCAACTAGGTTGGGGTTGAATCCCACAGGAAATATGGTGTGAATCTGAGTTGTATGCGAGTTAATCAACTGATAGTTAGTAGTTTTCGGTAAATTGGGGGTTATGAGAATTTAGCAAATAATTGTTGGTCACTTTAGTTTCAGTGTTTGTAATCAAGAGTGTATGGAAAACCAAAATTATGTTCACTATGGGTTTTGGTACTTGACATATGCTAATAGTGATTCAAGATTCTTGTGATAGGAAGGAACAACAGATTGTCTTTATCGAAGTTATTCCTAAATGTCTCTCGACCTACTTAATCATTTAATTACCTAATCCTCTCAGACTTAGGGAATTTATATTCACTGACGAGACTTCACCTCAGGTTAATGAACCTTATTTTAACGTCAATTATTAAATGGAAGGTTGGTAGATTCCAAGTCCCTATCAATAATTCACTTCCTACTATAGTTGATTTCTTATCTCAAGCAAATCAAAGCAGGTGCTATCTATCATTTGCAACTAATAGACAATAATTAAAACCTCAGAATTATCAAAGAGTCCTATTACCTTTAGAATCTTGAACACTTAGAAACTTACCAAGACCTAACCCATAGATCCCATGATTTGGGTTAAAGGGATTTAGCCACTCATAATGTAATAATCGATACAACAAGTTGAATTCATAATTTGAAAGATGAACTTACAACAAGATGAATAGTAATGAGTTCTTCTTAGATTAGATCAAAGTAGAAATCCCAAAATATTGATGATAATCTCTTCAAAGTTAATTGGTTTGTTCAAGCCAATAAACTAGAGAGAAAATAACAAATTACGTGCATTCCAAAATAGGTTCAGAATTCCCCTTAGAAAACCCTAAACTATGCTTTAAATACTTTAGCCTAATTTTGGAACAAAATCACAGAGTTTAGTGTTCTTCTCATATTAGGTGACGACGTGCGTGATGCCTTATCAGGAGGCTGATGACTTATTACGGATGTCATCTGCTCCTCTTCAATTTTGACAATTTCTGCTTAAGGCTGACGGTGAATCCTGATGGCTTATCAAAACTGTGGTGATGTATCAGACAATATCATCACTTGTCCACCTCAGCTCCCATGTTCTGTCTAAGGCTGACAGCGACTCTGATTACTTATTACAAGGATGATGGCTTATCACATGTTGTCTTCACTTCTTCCAACTGAATCCCATTCTCTATTTATGGCTGACGATAAAGCTAATCACCTATCAGAGTGCTGACGACTTATCAGGAATGTCGTCAGCCACACTTCTCTTCTATTTGCTTCAAATTTTAACTCTTTTAATTCCATCATTGTTATTTCTCTTGCCTCTTGACTTCCACTGCAAAATCAAAGATAAAACAATCAAAAATGACAAAAGTTGCTTAAGACTTTGCAATTATTCTTAGTTAAAAGCCTCAAATGTGTTAGCATTTTCTCACATGTTCTGTCTAAGGCTGCAGTTTCTAGTGTTGGACCCTCGGGACATCAACTTTCATGACTCGTCTATATAATCCTTATTAAAGTCCAGTTAAAATAATTAGCACATACATTATTAGTTATTGAACCATGATATACATTTAGGCATACATTGTTGGTATCGTCTTACCAATTATAATTGCAAGGTAACTTTGACATGCCATACCATTTACCATCTTTTGGGGGAAATCACAATCCCCTTTGGTTCAATTATACATTAACTTGGGGAATTACACAATCTCGATAAGGTTAAATTCAAAATCATTGTACTTCATTGACTTTCAATTACTCAATAAATCAAGAGTAGTTTTATATGCATACTTTTCATGTTCAAAACAAATTTATCAATATGGGGTTGAGGTTACAACCACTTCAAAATTCACAAGTTTAGGAAATCACAATCCCTAGTTCATTCACCATTTCCCTGCATCAATTTGATTTCAAAACCATTGTTTAAACATAACATATGCAGGGACAAACATGAGACATCACATAAAAAACAATTGTTCAAGACCATAGGAACGACCCTTTTTAAATATATGTTTTTAACAAATTAACAATTAGGGAAGAGTAATATGCCTTAAATACCAAGTTTCACGGAAAGAATTCAACTCTTGAGCCCTTGGACGACCTACTTCTTTGAAACCCTATGTATGGTTACTTGAGAGAATTTAAGAGAGCTTTGGAAGTGTTTGAGTATGTTATGAATGAGAAATAACCCTTCTTAAGTGCTTTATGAACGTGGGGTTTTAATTAGGTGAGATGTGAATTGTCCAAAGTGCCCTCAATTTAAAACTAAAATTTAGTCGTCAGTGCCTACAGGTCACTATACAACTCATATAGTCTCATTATGTCTGGTTATCACAAGTCGTAGCCAAAACAGTCTCCAAGGCACTCACAATCTGTTGACCCTACGACTCAATTACTATGACTCGTAATGGGACCCTATGACTCATAGGGTCCAGTCGTAGTCAATTCAGAAACCATTTGGGGTACATTGGACACCCTACAATTTGCCTCTAATGACTCGTAACGAGTCCTTACGACTCATAGTGATCCACTCATACTCAGAGCAGAACTCAGCCACATACTTACTGATTTGGTTATGATTCGAGTCCAATGACTCATCAAGACTCCATATGACTCGTCAAGGGAGTCGTAGTTAGGATAGTGAGGATAAAATTTCAGAAATTTTCAAGGACTAAAAACCCAAGGTGTTATATACTCCCCACTTAGGATCATTTATCCTCGAATGATAGGATGAGGCATTTATTGACACAATTTGACTCCCCACACAACTACACTTACCTTTAACAAAGACGAAAAACAAAGATTTTAAGGAGTATACATACCTCAAGCACGATTATTCGGAATGAGCAACAAGAATAGATACTTAGACTTTATGTCCTCCTCGGCTTCCCAAGTATCTTCCTCGACCTTTTGGTTCCTCTAAAGAACCTTTACCGATGCCACATCCTTGGTCAGCAACCGACAGAATTGCCGATCCAAAATCTTAATACGGACTTCCTCATAAGACAAGAAATCTAAAATACCCACCTTCTCCAAAGGAACAACTGTAGAAGGATCACTCACTCACTTTCTCAACATTAAAACATGAAACACCTAATGAATGGAGCTCAAACTAGAAGGCAAATCCAATTTGTATGCAACATTTCCAACCTTTTTCAAGACCAAGTATTGACCAACATAACAAGGACTAAAATTATCCTTCTTACCAAACCACATCACTCCCATCATAGGGTAAACCTTCAAAAATATCCAATCACCAACACTGAACTCCGAATCCCTCTACCTCACATCCGCATAGGAATTTGGCAACTTTGGGTGGGCTTAAGTTTATCCTGTATCACCTTCACCTTATATATGGCTTGGTGAACCAAATTTAAACCAAATAACTTATTTTCACTAGCCTCAAACCACCCAATAGGAGACTTACACCTCCTACCATATAAGGCCTTAAAGGGGCCATACCAATGCTGGAGTGATAACTATTGTTGTAGGCAAATTCTTAAAGGGGCCATACCAATGCTGTAGTGATAACTATTGTTGTAGGCAAATTCTATGAGAGAAAAGTGGTCAACCTAACTACCACCAAAATAAAAAACATAAGCCCAAAGTATATCTTCCATGGCTTGAATTATCCTTTTTGTTTGCCTATCCATCTGCGGGTGGAAAACATTACTAAGGGTCACCTTAGTCCCCAAACCTCATTAGAACGACCTCTAAAATAAGATGAGAATTGAGTACCCTGATTAGTTAAGATGGAAACTGGACTACCATGCAACTACACGATCTCCTCAATGAACAACTTGGCATAGTCACCTGAAGAGAAATTGGTCCTTACGGGCAAGAAATGAGGATAATTAGTCATCCTATCCATGATGACCAAAATCTAATTAAATTGTTGGTGGGACCATAAAAGACCTATAACAAAATCCATATTAATTATCTCCCATTTCCACACCGACAGGTTAATCTCTTGAGTCAACCCATCGGGCCTCAAGTACTCCATGTTCACTTGCTGACACACCATGTACTTAGCGATAAAATTGACCACGTCCCTCTTCACGTCATTTTACCAATAAATATCCTTATGATCATGATATATTTTTGTCGAACCACGATGAATAGTATAACATGACTCATGGGATTTTTCCAAAATTCACCCTCATAACCCATCAATATTGGGAACACATAATCTACCTTGATACCTCAAGTTACCATCACCACCAATCTCAAAAATCATCACCTTTTGCCTACCTACATCATTCTTGATTTGCATTAAGATATGATCCGATATCTACTTCTCTTTCACCTTAGCACCAAGAGATGTCTTCGCCACCTCTTGAACGATCACACCACCATTTTTGGAGTCCAAAAGATAAACTCCAAGATTATCCAAATGGTGAATATCCTTCACCAAATCTTGCTTTTTTTTGTCCACATAAGATAAGCTTTCCATGGATGACCTGCTAAGAGCATCAACAACTATGTTAATTTTACCTGGATAATAGTGAAGGCTCTTGTCATAGTCTTTGAGAAACTCAAGCCATCTTCTTTGCCTGAGATTTAGATCCTTTTGAGTAAACACATATTGTAGGCTCTTATGATCTGAATAGATATCAACAAATAATGTCGCCAGATTTAATGAAAACACCATGACTAATAATTCCAAATCATGGGTCGGGTAATTCTTCTCATGGAATTTTAATTGTCTAGAGGCATAACTGGACACCTTGCCATACTGCATCAAGACGTAACCCATTCCCACCCGAAATAGATTACAATAGACAACAAAACCATCTGTTCCCTCACGCAGAGTCAAAATTAGAGTTCAAGTAAACTTATTTTTTAGCTTCTTGAAACTACCCTCACAAGCATCAGACCATAAGAATTTTACCTTCTTTTGGGTCAACTTAGTCAATGGGGCAGCAATAGAAGAGAAACTCCCCACAAACCTTCTATAATAGCTGGCTAAACCTAAGAAGCTCCAAATATCGGATGAAGTCGTGGTTCTAGGCCATCTTTTAACCACTTCAACATTCTATGGATCTACAATGATCCTTTCACTAGAAAAACCATGAACCAGATAAGTCACAACAATTAACCAGAACTTACACTTGGAAAATTTTGCAAACAACTTCTACTCCTTAAGGGTATGCCACACAAGGTAGAGGCGATCGACATGATCTACCTCACTCTTTAAATACACCAAAATATCATCAATAAAGACAATCATGAACAAATCCAAGAGCTGATGAAAAAACCAATTCATAAGATCCATAAATGCGACTGGGGCATTAGTCAAACCAAAGGACATCACCAAAAAACTCAAAATGACCATACCGAGTTTGAAAAGTAGCCTAAGGGATATTCACCTCCCTAATCTTTAACTGATAGTAACTCGACCAAAGATCAATCTTATAAAAAAACTTTGCACCCTGGAGATGACCGAATAGGTCATTAATCCTCGGAAGGGGATACTTATTCTTCATGGTCACCTTATTCAGTTGGCAGTAATCAATAGACATCCAAAGGGACCCATCCTTCTTACGCATAAAAAATATAAAAGCACCCCACAGAGACACACTAGGGTGGATAAAACCCTTGTCAAGAAGATCTTTCAACTTCTTCGTAAGTTTTTTCAACTCGATCAGAGCCATTTTATAAGTAGGGATAGAAATAGTACGAGTGTCCAAAAAAAGATCAATCCCAAAATCAATTTCCTTATCATGAGGTCCACCAGGAAGATCATCAGGGAACACTTCAGGAAATTCAAAGACTACAAAGACAGTCTGCAAGGAAGGACCTTCGAATCTAAAATCCTTAATATGCACTAAGTGATTGAGTCACCCTTTGAAAACTAATTTTTGGGCTCTAAGATACGAAATGAACCTTTCTTTGGGTACTAGGGAACTACCTTCCCATTTAATTACTGGCTTATTTAGGAAATGAAAATTGACCTTTTGCATCTGACAGTCAAGAAATGCATAGCATGAATATAGATAATCCATCACCAAAATCATATCAAAGTCTAACATGTCCAACTTTATCAGATCCACCAAAGTCTCTCTACTATAGATCGACATCACACAATCCCTATAGACCCTTCTATCCATAATAGAGTCACCCACTGGGGTGGACACAGAAAAAGGGTTTGAAATATATTCAGGATCAAAACCAAAATAGATAGCCACATAAGGCATCACATAAGAGAGGGTAGACCCAGGATCAAGTAGATAATATACATCACAAGAGAAGAGTTTGAGTATACCAGTAATAATATTGGGGGATGCCTCAAAATTCTGGCGAGTGGCAAGATCATACATACGGTTCTATCCAATGTTAGAGCTACAAGTAAAAGCAGCACCTTTTGGTGCGAGAGCTGATGAAGCAGCAACAAGAATCTTATTTTCCCCAAAAGCAACCTTAAGAGGACAATCCCTCTGCATATGACCAATCTAACCATATTTAAAGCACTTGTTCCTACCCTCTTTACAAACACCAAGGTGCACCTAACCATAGAATCTACAAGAAGGATATGATAGAGATGACTGAGCCCCACTAGCCTGAGACTGGAATCCTGGTGCTCTAAACCCACTATTATACTGAGAATGATAATCAACCAACGACTTTGGATAAAGAGAACCATCCATAGACTAGGAACTAAAATTGCCCCATTTCTTCTTAGACTATTTTCCATCGTCTCTACTACTTTGTTGCTGACCTCCACCCCGATCAAAATAGTGAAACTTCTTATTTTTCCTTTCGCTCATCTTCAATTGCCTCTTCTTTTCCTCTTCCACTTGTTGCATATACACCACAAGTCTAGTAATGCCTATATCCTTGTTCAACAAGGAAACCTTGCTTTCCAAGATCAACTCACGGGATAACCCATAAGTAAACTTTCTTATTCTAGACACTAATTCAGTAGAATAACATAAAAATAGATAAAACTTCAAGGAATATGTTATACCCTGCATTAGTCAACTCAGTTCAGCGTATAGTGCATGTATAATAAGCTTAAAAACTGAAAATTTAGTTAAGTGTTGGGGACTTAGTTTTATTTTTTACTCTTAACTCTGATGATTTTTTAAATTGACCTTACTGACCTCGAGACGTAAGTTTTTGAGTTAATTCATGTTTAGGGGTGTAAGGAGCATGTCTCAGGGAAGTTTTGGATTTTTTGGATGAGGATTGAGACATATTTGGATTTCGTTTCTAGCACCTCACCGCGATTGCATCATATCAGGGTGGGGAGTTCATCGCATTGTGTGATGGGTCAATCGGCATTCCAGTTGTGAATTTAAATTCTAGAAGGGCAATCTTATCATTTACCCTTACCCCAATCCATAATAACACAGGATTTACCTTCAGTTAAGGCATTATTTTCCCATTTTCCTAAGTTTTACTCTCAAATAAAGTCTAAGATTTCCCCTAGTTTATCAAATTAAATCCCATCCCCCTCAATAAAACTCAAGAATTCAAGCTTGACCAACTATGAACTTTCAAGAAAGTTGTTTCCTTTCAAGATTTAAGTATTAAAGGTATGTGTGATGATCATCCATGGGCCCTTTTCACCCATGGAGTTGAAGAATCATTCTTTTATATCATATTTTGAGTTTTATATGTTTTATGTTGAATTATCCCCTTAAATTATTATGAGTTTTGGTTATACATCATGTTACAATTGTTTTCAATGGAATTAAATGTTACATGTTGGAATAATGATGTTTTCATGTTAAATCCATAAATTATGGTTTTTGTATTGTAGCCATATAATTATTACATGTTTTAAACTATTCCCATGCTTTAATTCATGACCCTAATATGTTTGATGAAATGTCTAAGAGTCAAATTTTAAACAATGGTCCCTTTTATGGTATTTAAGGCTTCATTTGTCCTTATTGGTATTTTCATTCAGTGTTGGTGGTTATGAATACCCAAAATTTAGCTGTTTATATAGTTTCCAGTAATTACAAAATGATTTCAGATAAACCATGAACATCGTCATTCAGTTAGTGGTTATGTTCAGTCGTGGCTCAGTTAAACTTAGGTCAGTTCAATAATTAGTGTCTTTCAGTTGGGAGTAGGACTTAGCACCGAGTGAATGTAGGGATGGTATCTCCCCCATAAGTAGGAATGAGGCACTTGTCTC
Source organism: Capsicum baccatum var. pendulum (assembly GCA_030864225.1). Classification (NCBI taxonomy): domain Eukaryota; kingdom Viridiplantae; phylum Streptophyta; class Magnoliopsida; order Solanales; family Solanaceae; genus Capsicum; species Capsicum baccatum. Next base: position 247,104,864 of record CM061552.1, on the reverse strand, counting down.
CCCTATCAGTAGGCATAATACATTAGTAGTAGTCCCTAGGTTCCAGACCTATGGAATCATTGTAGACTTTGAGGGGTCCCCCGTCAGTTAGGCATAACACCCTTGTCCTTCAAGGTGTTAGATTAGTGGATTTATACAGCCAAGGTTATACTTGTGGGATGGTACTAATACTCTTCCAACTAGGGTTATAGGATGGACCCTGATAGTACATTGGGGTGTGTCGGTTATAGCTAGCTCCCCCAATTTTAGTTTAGTATTTAGTACAGAGTTCAGTTTCAAGTTTGCTTGACCATAGCATAAAGTTATCAGTTACTCAATTATCAGTGTTTCAATATTTCATTTTACAGACCATATCAGAACATATTTTATGCTTGGTCATGCATTCTCAGATTTTATAATTTTCATGCATTTATACTCAGCTATCTCATGCTATTCAGTCAGTCATTATCTCATGCATATAACCTATGTATTTTAGCCTAACCTCATCTCATATACTAGTATATTCAAAGTACTGACCACATACTCATTTCTTGTGATGTGATGTTTAATATCATAGGTTCACACGCTCAATTTCCTAACAGTAATTAGGAAGATCAGCTTATCAATAGTAGCAGCAGTGGTGAGTCCTCATCTTTCGAAAATGGGTTTATCTTATATCCATTTATGTCAGCAGTTCAGTTATTTAGTCAGTTGGAGTTAGTTGGGGGTTTGTCCCATCAGCTCCACTATTAGTCAGCTTTAGGGTCTTTCAAATATTCAGACATATAGTCAATTTATCAGTTGTCTTTATTAGTATTTTTAGTATGTTTCCAGACGTTCATAACTATTATTCAATATTATTTTTTGTTTCTAAAATCTTATGGAATTATCAGTTGATTTTTTTTATATGTCTTTATTATTAGTATATTATTTAGTACTCACAGCAGGTACCAGTTCATGTGTTAGCTTATGGTCTTTCGGGTCCAAAAGCACCCTTGTCACGACTAGGGGTAGCCTCTGATTGTGACAAAACTTGGTATCAGAGCCTAAGATTTTAAAGTGTCCGAGGGAGTGTGAAAGCCATGTTAAGTAGAGTATTATGCATGAGTATGAAGAGCATAACACTTATGGACAAGAGGCTACCAGACATTTAGGAAAAGTTTCCCTTCTTTCAGTATTCATGTCGTAAGAATGAGCATGAGCTCAATTTAAACTCTTTTTACAATTTAATATTTCTTCTGTTTACAAAACATACCTCCTAGAAAGAATAATGGAAGAAGAAATGGGAATCATCCTGCACCTCAGCTCATTCAGAAAGATCTTTTGAGCTGTATTCACTATTTTATCTCACTCAGTAGTAGCTCAAGATAATCAGTAGGCTGCTATCCCAGCCAATCTAGTGGCTAATACTGCTGCAACTATGATTTAGAACTTCACCTGAATGAACCCTCCCTTGTTTATGGGATCCAAGTCTGATGAGGATCTGTAGGAGTTTCTTAACATTGTTCAAAAGGTGACTAACATTATGGGTATCACATTTAGTGAGAGTGCAGAGTTGGATACTTACCAATTGCAAAATATAGCTCACACCTGGTATAAGCAGAGGAAGGGGGATGGATGCATAGATACAGGGCCTGTAGAGTGGGAAGAGTTTGCCACAACCTTTTTAGATAGGTTTTTTCCTTTATAGTTAAGGAAAGCTAAGGTGTAGGAGTTCATAAATTTGAAATAAGGTAACATAGGTATGAGGGATTATTCTCTTAATTTTACCTAGTTGGAAAGGTATGCTCATTCGATTGTGGCTGATAACAAGTCTAGGATAAGTAAGTTTCTCTCTAGTGTAGCTGATAGTGTGGTTAAGAAGTATAGGACCACGATGATGAATAAGAATATGGACTTGTCTAGGCTTATAGTCTATGCTTAGAAGATTGAGGAAGAGAAGGTTAAGAAGAAGGAAAGAGAGAATAAGAGGTCTAAGATAGGTAGCTTTAATTTTGCTCAACCGAGGTCGGAGGGTGGTAACCGTCGCTAATTCTATTAGAAATATTCAGCCCCAGCTTCATCTTCATATATTGCTCCAGTTCCAAAGTTCAGAAATGATAATCGAGATAGGGCACCAGGCTGTAAGACTCAGGGTAGTGTAAAAAGTGGTCGGACTAATCCCCTTTGCCAGAAGTATGGTAGGAATCATAAAGGTGTATGCAGGGCTAGTAGCGATGTGTGTTTTGGATATGGAAATCCAGGAAACCGGTTGAGGGAATGTCTAACAGGTAATTGAAAATGTAGGAATGATTGCCAGCAAGGTCAGACTAACTCTTCAGCAGCACCACCAGGTCACCCAACTCAGCAAGGCGCTACTTGTAATGCCACCAGTGGTCAGCACCAGAACAGATTGTATGCACTCCAGTACCGTCCTAATCAGGAAAGTTCTCCTGATGTTGTTACGGGTACGTTACAGATCTTTCATCTTCATATTTATGCTTTGTTAGATCCCAGGGCTTCACTTTCTTTTGTAACCCCCTATGTAGCTATCAATTTCTGTGTCAGTCCTGAAACTTTAGTAGAGCATTTCTTAGTGTCTACCCTAGTAGGTAAATCTATCACAGCTAGATGGATGTACAGGAACTACCCGATTACAGTCTCCCAGAAAGTCACTTCAGTAAACCTTGTGGAGTTAGAGATGACTGATGTTGACATCATTCTTAGAATGGATTGGCTCCACTCATGCTATTGTTTAGTTGATTATAGAAATAGAGTTTTTTATTTTTAGTTTCTAAATAAATCAGTCCTTGAATGGAGGGGTAATACTTCAGTGCTTAGGGGTCAACTTATTTCGTACCTTAGAGCGAGAAAAATAATATCCAAGGGGTGTGTTTACCTTCTTATTTAAGTCAAAGACTCTAGTTTAGAGAATCCTAGTCTTGAGTCAGTTTCATTAGTGAGGGAATTTCCATATATGTTCCATGAAGATCTTCCCAATGTTCCTCTCGATAGGGAAATTAACTTTAAAATAGACCTTCTTCCAGATACCTAGCCTATCTCTATTCCACCCTATAAAATGGCTTCGTATAAGCTTAGTGAGTTGAAAGAGAAGTTGAAAGATCTCTTAGATAAGGGTTTCATCAGGCCATGTGTTTCCTCATGGAGCGCTCCAGTCCTTTTCGTGTGAAAGAAAGACGGTTCTCTTAGAATATGCATTAATTATCGTCAGTTGAACAAAGTCACAATCAAGAATAAGTACCCACTCCCCAGAATTGATGACTTGTTCAACCAACTTTAGGGTTCCAGTTATTTCTCTAAGATAGACCTCAGATCTGGCTATTATCAGCTTAGAATCATAGAATGTGACATTTAAAATATAGCTTTCAAAACTCGATATGGTCACTTCGAGTTCTTAGTTATGTCCTTTGGTTTAACGAATGACCCATAAGACGTCATGGACTTGATGAACAGAGTGTTCAAGCACTACTTGGACATGTTTATCATAGTCTTTAATGATGATATTCATATCTATTCCTGTAATAAAAATGATCATATAGACTACCTCAGAATCATATTGAAAACTCTTAGAGCCCATCAGTTGTTTGCCAAATGCAGTAAGTACGAATTTTGGCTAAGATTAGTATCTTTCCTTGGCCATATTATTTCTGGTGATAACATTAGAGTTGACCCTTAAAAGACCAAAGTAGTGAGAAACTAGACCGGACCCATCTCTCCATTAGATATCAGGAGTTTCTTAGGTTTGGCTGGCTATTACCGATGATTTGTCAAAGGTTTTTCATCTATTACATCCCCAATATCTAGATTGACTCAGAAGAAAGTCAAGTTTTAGTGGTCAGATTCTTGTGAGAAGAGTTTTCAGGAGTTGAAGACTCGACTCATCTCAACCTTAGTTTTGGCATTTCCAGATGGTTTAGATGGGTTTGTTGTTTACTGTAATGCTTCTTGAGTAGGTTTGGGTTGTGTTTTGATGCAAAGAGGTAAGGTCATAGCTTATTCCTCTAGACAACTTAAGCCCCATGAAAAAAATTACCTTACCTGTGATCTTAAATTGGCAGCTATTGTTTTTTCCTTAAAAATTTAGAGGCCATATTTATATGGGGTTCATGTTGATGTGTTCATAGATTACAAAAGTTTGTTGTATGTGTTTTTGCAGAAATATTTAAATCTCCATCAGAGAAGGTAGTTAGAATTGTTGAAAGATCATAATATGAGTATTTTATATCATCTGAGCAAGGACAATATAGTGACAGATGCCCTTAGTAGATTGTCTATGGGTAGTGTTGCTCTTGTAGAGAATGATAAGAAGAAGTTAGTTAGGGAGGTTCATCAACTTGTTGATTAGGTGTGCGGTTGGTGGATTCAGCAGAAGGTAGTGTATGTGTTTAGAATAGTTCAGAATCTTATCTGGCTACCAAAGTGAAGGAGAAGCAAGATAACGATTCTAGTCTGGTTAAGTTGAAGGAATTAGTTAGAGGTAAAAAGGTAGAGATTTTCTCCTAAGGGGGAGATGGTGTGTTACTACGTTAGGGTAGGATGTGTGTGCCAAGTGTAGATGGTTTGAGACAGTGAATTTTTGCAGAAGCGCATGGTGTGTGTTGTTCTATTCATCTAGGAGACACTAAGATGTATCATGATTTGCGAGAAATCTATTGGTGAAGTGGTATGAAGAGGGACATTGTAAAGCTTGTAGCTAAGTTTCCTAATTATCAGTAGGTTAAGGTTGAGCACCAAAAACCTAGTGGCATATTACAAGAGTTTAAGGTTCTCCCTTGGAAGTGGGAAGAGGTGAATATAGATTTTATGGTAGGGTTGCCCCATTCACGCTGTTAGCATAATTCGATATGGATTATTGTAGACTGGATGACCACATCAACCTATTTCTTACCAGTTTATACTTCCTATACAGTCGAGGACTATGCCAAGCTCTATATTAGAGAGTTAGTTAAATTGTATGGAGTCCCGTCTATCATTTCAGATACAGGTACTCAGTTTACCTCTTACTTTTAGAAAGATTTTTAGAAGTGTCTTGGTACCTAAGATCATCTGTACACAATCTTTCACCCTCAGATAGATGTCCAGGAATGAAGGACCATTCAGGTCCTAGAGGATATGCTGAGAGCATGTGTTATCGACTTTAAGAGTAGTTGGGATGATCACTTTTCTTTATTGAGTTTGCCTATAATAACAATTATCATCCATCATTCAGATGGATCCATTTGAGGATCTTTTTTGGAGGAGATGTAGATCTCCTATTGGTTGGTTTGAGGTAAGTGAAATTGCATTGATAGGGCAAGACTCAGTATTTGATATGATAGAGAAAGTTCAGTTAATCAGGGAGAGGTTTAAGATAGCCAAAAGTCACCAGAAATCCTATACAGATGTGAGAAGAACATATCTTGAGTTTGAGGTTGGCAACTTAGTTTGTTTGAGAATCTCTCCTATGGAGGGAGCAAATAGGTTTGGAAAGAAGGGGAAGCTTAATCCCCGATATATTGGCCCTTATAGGATCTTGAGCCACTTTGGAAAAGTAGCTTATGAGCTTGAGATTCCCGCAGATTTGGCATCCGTGCATCCAATGTTCCATGTCTCTTTGTTAATGAAGTGTTTTAGCGACCCAACGATAGTAGTCTCTTTAAAAAGTATGGGTGTTTAGGACTGCCTTTCTTACAAGAAAATCCTAGTTGAAATCCTTGATCATTGGATTTGTAGACCGAGGAACAAAAAAGTTCCTTTGGTTAAAGTTCTTTGGCGGAATCAGTACATTGAGGGAGCTAATTGGGAAGTAGAGACAGACATGCGTACCAAGTACCCTCATCTTTTCTCCGCAAACTCAGACTCAACTTAAGGTAATAGTTTTCCTTGGATTGTCTTTTTTCCATTCTCAATTACAGTTATATAGTCATCTTCCTATCATTGCATCCATTCACGAATCAGTTCAGTCATGTATCATGTCTCAGACTCAGTCATGTAACCATGTTTTTTTTATGCATATTTAGTATGTGATTTCAATTCCCTCAGTATTCTTAGCTTAATTAGTCTCATTTGAGGAGGAATGTTTTCAAGGGGGATATATTTTAATACCCCGCATTAGTCTTAGCTAACTTCAGCTCATAGTGTATGCATAAAAGGCTTAGAACCTAAAAATTTAGCTAAGTGTTGGGGACTTAGTTTTATTTTTTGCCTCTTAACTTCGATGGTTTTTTAAGTGTCCTTCCCAACCCTGAGACGTAAGTTTTTGAGTTAATTCATTTTTAGGGGTGTAAGAAGCATGTCTCGGAGAAGTTTTAGATTTTTCAGTCTAGGATTGAGGCACGTTTGGATTTTGTTTCCAGCACCTCACCGTGATTGCATCGTGTCATAGTGAGTATAGCGATGGGGATCTCATCACATCACGGTGATGGGTCAATCAGCATTCCAGTTGTGAATTTAAATTCCAAAAGGGTAGTCTTATCTTTTCCCTTTGCCCCAATTTGTTATAACATGGGATTTACCTTCAGCTAAGGCATTATTTGCCCACTTTCCTCAATTTTACTCTTAAATAAACCTTAAGATTTCCCCTAGTTAATCAAATTAAATCCTCTCTCCTTCAAGAAAACTCAAGAATTCAAGCTTCACCATTCAAGAACTTTTAAGAAAGTTATTCCCTTTCAAGATTTAAGTATTAAAGGTATGTGTGATATTCATCCATGGGCCCTTTCCACCCATGGAGTTTAAGAATCCTTATTTTATATCAAATTGTGAGTTTTTATATGTTTAATGACGAATTCTCCCCATGAATTGTTATGAATTTTGGTTATACATCATGTTTACAATTGTTTTCGATGGAATTAAACCTTACATGTTGGAATGATGATGTTTTCATGTTAAATCCCTGAATTATGGTTTTTGTATTGTAGCCATGTGACTATGACATGTTTTAAATTATTCCCATGCTTTAATTCATGACACTAATGTGTTTGATGAAATGTCTAAGGGTCAAATTTTGAATGATCCCTTTTATGGTATTTAAGGCTTCATTTTTCCTTATTGGTATTTCCATTCCGTGCTAGGGGTTATGATTGCCCAAAATTTAACTGTTTACATAGCTTTCAATAATTACAGAATGATTTTAGATAAGTCATAAACATCGTCATTCAGTTAGTCGTTATGTTTAGCCATGGCTCAATCAAACAAAGGTCAGTTTAGTAATCAGTGTCTTTCAATTGGGAGTAAAACTTAGCACCGTGTGAACATAGGGATGGCGTATCTCCCGTTAGTAAGAATAAGGCACTTGTCTTTCCTCTCAATAGGCATGAGACATTAGCAGCAGTCCCTAAGTTCCATACCTATGGCACCACCATAGACTTGAGGGGTCCCCCGTTAGTTAGGAATGGCACCCTCATCCTTTGGGATATTAGATTAGTAGATCCACACAACAGAGGTTAGTACCCGTGGTATAATACTGACACTCTTCCAACTGGGGTTAGAGGTTGGACCCTGATAGTACATTAGGGAATGCCGATTATAGCTAGCTCCCACCTTCTCAGTTCAGTATTCAGTACAGATTTCAATTTCAAGTTTGCTTGACCATAGCATATAGTTATTAGTTACTCAATTATCAGTGTTTCAGTATTTTAGTTTAAAGACCATATCAGAACATGTTTTATGCTTGGTCATGAATTCTCAAATTTTACAGTATTCATGCATTTATACTTAGCTACCTCATGCTATTTAGTAAGTCATTATCTTATGCATATAACCCTTCCATTTCATACTAACCTCATCTCATATACCAGTACATTAAAAGTATTGACCACATACTCATTTCTTGGGCTATGATGTTTAATATCATAGGTTCAGATGCTTAGTTTCCTGATTGTACTTAGGTAGATCAGCTTATCTATAGTAGCAGCAGTGGTGAGTCCTCATCCTTCGAGGATGAGTTTATCTTATATTCAGTTACGTCAGCAGTTTAGTTATTTAGTCAGTCAGAGTTAGTTGGGGTTTTGTCCCATCAACTCCACTGTCAGTCAGTTTTAAAAGCTTTCCAACATTCAGATAGATAGTAAGATTATTAGTTATTTTTATGAGTATTTTTAGTATCTTTCCATATGTTCAGAACTATGATTTAGAATTATTTCAAGTTTCTTTAACCTTATGGCATTATTAGCTAATTTTTCGCATGTGTCTTCATTATTAGTATATTATTTAGTACTCATAGCAGGTACCAGTTCATGGGTTTGCTTATGGTCTTTCGGGACCGTAAACACCATTGTCATGACTAGTGGGTAGCCTCAGATTGTGACAGCATACTCCTTTACAGTCATCTTTCCTTGCTTCAAATTCATGAGTTCCTTAGCCTTCGCCTCCCATAACCCCTAAGGAAAGAAGCGATCAAGGAAATTGCTAGAGAAATCATCCCACAAAGCGGACTCAACATCATCACCCCTAGACTGGTCCTACTTCTCGTACCACTGATATGCGACATACTTCAACTAATAAGCTATGAACTCGACACCCTTCACATCAGTAGCATGAATTATATGGAAGATCTTTTTTATCTCATCAATGATATTTTGAGGATCTTCCTCAACTTTAGAACTAGTGAAAGTAGAAGGACCCTACCTCATAAATTGGCCAACTCTAGTGGCTTCAAAATATTGAGAAACAGAAGAAACCAAATCAGTCTAGAAGGCCACCAACTAGGTAAGAAAATGAATCGACTGGCAAAACTAAGCATTAGAAATGCCAACCTGGGGTGCCCGAGGAGGGGTAGGGGAATCGATGGAGCTTTCTTTAGCCAATCAGAAGCAGCAACCCTCGACCGAGTCTAAACTCCTAAAGTAGGAAGAGCTACCAACACATCATCCTCAGATGGGACAGAAGTGTTTCCATGAACATCAGATCTTCTGGGAGGCATGATCTAGCAAATATATAGAAATTTGAGAAAATTCAATACTTTAGACTCTACAGCTCAAAATAAGAGAACAAGAAAGAAAAATATTCCTAAATTCCTCATAGCCTCTCTCTTATAAGTATGGCATGCTACACACCTATAAATAAGACTCTACATGACCCGACTTTGTTGGATGACTAATGACATCAAACTAGGCTCTAATACCATCTTTGTCATGACCCAAACTAGGGTCTAGCCATGACAGATGTCTCAAGTCCACTGGGGGATGGAGACCACCCTTGAGTACCTAACCAAACAATACAATATCCATAATGTTGGATGAATTCTAAACATATAACAAGATAAGTTTAAAGAATAATGGGTATGTCTATAACCGACAATCATCGACCAGCCAAAACAACCGACCAACATAACCTAAGTTCACATTAATCCAGCAAAACCATCTAACATAAGAACCAAAAAACAATCTAGGCCGGGATATGTACCTGACTCTGGTAGATGATAATGAAAATAAAAATGATAATGTTAATGATAACGAAACTCTCAACTCTAGTCTATAATAATAACTAATGAAATTTCTAAGTTTTTTGAAGTATGGAAGCTCACCACTCTACTAACTTTGTGTAGGAAAAGTAGAGGTATCTCCAGTACTTGCATCGCGTGGGGATACAACTTCTAAAAATTATTATTAGGGTGAACACTAGCATGTAACTTAAGGATAAGGATAACATAATGTCATGATAAACAATTCAAAATCATTCAAAACTAATGCACATAATCAAATGTGTGTATATATATATATATATATCACATGCCAGGATAGGGAACAAGGCTTAATATGCACTTAAAAAACTTTGGCCTGGATTGTGTAGCTTAATTGTGATAACATAAGATGGCATCCATGGGATATATGGGCATAGATCTCCCCCAACTAGTAGGGCCCTAGTACATGTAACCACACCAATCAACAAATATATATATATGTATATATATATATATGTATTAGAGAGGACTCGAACCTCTCGGCATATCAAGGTGACACAAACACAAATTATGTCGGATAATGTGGGGGACTCAAACCTACCAATCGTATGAAAGTATTAAGGGGGACTCAAATAACCTAGTAATTTAGAACCCCACGTTGGTAATCATGATTTCAAGTATTGGCCCCTAAGGCCCTCCACTTTCACGGATCAGCTACACAACCCTCATTAAAATTCAATTAAAATAATTATCACATACATTATCAGTTATTGATCCATAATATACATTTAGGCATACATTGTTGGTATCCTTTTACCAACTATAATTGTAAGGTAACTTTGACATGCCACACCATTTACTATCTCTTAAGGGAAATCACAATTCCCTTTGGTTCAATTATACATTAGCTTAGAGAATTACACAATCCATATAAGGTTAAATTAAAAATCATTGTACTTTATTGACTTTTCAATTATGGAATAATTCAATAGTAGTTTAATATGCATAATTTTCATATTGAAAATTTTTTCACAATATGGGATAGGGGTCATAACCACTTCAAAAGTAATAAGTTTGGGAAATCACAATCCCTTGTTCATTTATAATTAAAATATCAACTTGATCTTTTGATTACATGTATTAAAGAATGATTAAAGTTCATATTGATCTTTTGATATAAGATGAGACGTGAAATCTACAATTATTCCTTATGATTATGAATTAAGTAAAGAGTAGCATAACTAGTTTTTAGTTTATAAACCCTTATGTCATTTTAAGATGGATTTCTTAAGTATGAGCCTATATATATTCTGCGAGTAGTATTTAGCATCGAGAAGGGAATGTGGATGATCTTATCCTAAATTCCTTGAAACTAAGAGCCATCATATGTTTAAGTCCAAATATGAGCTAAGTTTAGTGATCACTTAAGGTTTTATTCCAATGGAAAGGGTAGAACAACTCTCCCTAACATTGGTAAGACATTGGACTCCATGATAGCTCACATGGTTTATGTCGATTAGAAGAATCTCCCACAAGAAAGACTAAAAGGAAAGATTTTAGAAACTAAGTGTAATGACTCACTAAGTTTATTTCATATGTCTTATTACTCATGTTTTATGATCATACCATTTTCACATTTACTCAAGTCCAATGTTAGTCCGCTACACTTAGCATGCATGGTTTGAAAGTTTATATTTTAGATTTCATTCGGGTTAGTTGGGATCTGTCTTAGTGGCTCTCTAGTTAGTAGTAGAGGTTTGTCAGACTACGTACCTTTCAATTTAAAAAGCTTGTTTTTGACTTAAGACTTCAAGATGAGCATAAGTTTTTTCATTTCGTATTCATGTGTATGTGTTACTTCACTTTTCATAAGATTTTTAAATTATATAGATGTCAAGGGTTAGTTTTGGGCTATTTGTAGTATTAGGCACTGTGTGGCGTCTAGGGGGTACTCCTGGGTCATTACAAACTTGGTATCAGAGCCTATGGTTTAAAGAGTCCTAGGGAGTTAGACAATATGTGTTACGTAGATTCTTGATCATGAGTGTGAAAAGTGCCACATTTATGAGCAAGAGGCTACGGGACAATTAGGAATTATCCTTTCTTTTATGATCTATCGTGCTTGAAGTTGTCACTATCTATTTTAATTCATGCTTTAATGGGGTAGAATATGCTTCCTAGCTGAGTTGATGCCAACAAAAATGGTGATCAACCACCATTACACACAGACCCTCTGAATAAAAATGTCTCTCAAGTTTAATTTCAGGTTGATTTTCAAGCATTGGACCAAGCTGTGAGTGCTAATGTTCAGGGAAACCAATAGGAAGCAGTCCTACTTCAGCAAAATAGTAACTTAGCTGTAGCCAAGATTTGGGATTATACGAGGATGAATCCACCTGAGTTCCACGGTTCAAAGGTGGATGAAGATCCTCCTCTTTATTGATGAGGTAAGAAAGATTACTAAGATCAAGCATGTTACTAAAGAGGAGAGTGTGGAATTGGCATCTTATCGGTTGAAGAATATTTCTTACGATTGGAGTGTTATGTGGAAGGATGGTAGGGGTAAAAATGCAGCTCCCATAAGTTGGCAAGTATTTCAGAGTGCTTTTCTAGACAGGTTCTTTCCTCATGAGATGCAGGATGCCAAGTTGGAGGAGTTTATGAATCTAAGACAGGGCTTGATTAAAGTAAAGGAATACTACCTTAAGTTTACTAAACTATCTAAGTATGCCAAGAGTTGTTATCTGACTCTAGTGCTCATATGAGTAAATTTGTTACTGGGGTATCAAATTTAGAGGTAAAAAAGTATCAGATTGCCATATTGATCAGAGATATGGATATTACTAGGTTGATGATGCATGCGTAATAGATTAAGGTAGATAATTTAAATGAAAAAGAGAGGAGGAACAAAAGAGCTAGGACTGGATAGTTTGAGTATAGTCAACAAAGTTTTGGAGGGGTAAGTAATTCACAGTTTTAGGGTCACTCATCACTGTCTGCACTATCCTCAGCTAGTGCCCCTACACCCAGGATTAGGAAAGAGTAGCAGGGTAGGACTTTGAATTCCAGGTCTCAGAATAATATGCTCAGGAGGACCAACTATCTGATATATGCAAAGTGTAGTAGGACCCATTCTGGTAAATGTTTGATAGGCAAAAGAGGTTGCTATGGTTGTGGAAAGTTGGGCCACAGGATCAAGGAATATCCATATGTTATGCTGGGAAGTAGGGATGTTGTGCTCAAACTCAGGCTACAAATTCAGCAGCTCGTACAGACCGCTAGTCCCTTCACAGGATGCGTCATCCAGTACCAGTTGCGGTCAGTACCAAAATTGGTTCTATGCTTTACTGTCTCATCAAGAGCAGGAGAGTTCACCATATATTGTCATTGGTATGCTTTTTTCCTTTCACCTTGATGTATATATATTGCTAGACTCAGGGTCAAATCTCTTTTATGTAACTCTACTTATTACTGTAAAATTTGGGGTAAGCCCTAAAATTATTGTTAAGCCCTTCTCAGTCTCTTCCCCAGTTGGTGAGTCAATTATCACTAGGCGAGTCTATAGGTAGTATCTTATTACCGTTTTCTTAAAAGTAAAACTAGCAGATTTAATATAGCTAGAGATGATAGATTTTGACATTATTCTAGGCATGGATTGACTTTATTCATGTTATGCATCAGTAAATTTCCACACCCTCGTGGTAATGTTTTAGTTTCCTGATTAGACAATTTTTGAGTAAGAGGGTAGTTCTGTGTCTCCTAAAGGTCGTTTTATCTCCTATCTTAAGGCCAGGAAGTTAATATCAAAAAGGTGTATTTACTATTTTGTTTGAGTCAAATATATTAAGTTCAAAACCCTAACAATTTAATAAGTCTATGTAGTTAATGAATTCCCAAAGGTTTTTCCTGAAGATCTGCCAGGGGTACCTCAGGAAAGAGAAATAGAGTTCGGCACTGATCTTCTTCTTAATACTCAACCCATCTCTACCCTTCCATATTGTATGGCTCCAACTAAACTTAAAGATATAAAAGAGTAGCTTAAGGATCTCTTAGATAAGGGTTTCATCAGACCTAGTGTTTCTTCATGGGGTGCTCTAGTTTTATTCATGAGTATGACAGATGGTACTCTCAGAATGTGCATAGACTATAGATAGCTAAACAAGGTTACTATCAATAATAAGTACCTCATTCCTCAAATTGATAATTTATTTGATCAGTTTCAGGGTGCCCGGTGGCTTTCCAAGATTTCCCTTAGGTCAGGGTACCACCAGTTGAAAGTCAGAGAGTATGACATTTGGAAGATGGCTTTTTGAACAAGGTATGATCATTTTGAGTTTGTGGTTATATTATTTTGACTAACAACTGCTCCTGTAGCATTTATGGACTTGATGAATAGGGTTTTCAAGCAGTAGTTGGATGTGTTCATCATCATCTTGATAGATGGCATATTGGTATATCCTCGGAGTGAGGAGTAGAATGCAGATCATTTGAGGATCATGCTGCAAACCCTCAATACCATCAACTATATGTGAAGTTTAGTAAATATGAGTTTTGGTTAGAGTTTGTTACCTTCTTGGGACACGTCATTTTAGGGGCTAGTATTCATGTGGACCCTCAAAAGTCTAATTCAATGAATCATCAATTTAGACCCATCACTCCATCCGACATTAGGAGCTTATTGGGTTTGGCTGGATATATAGAAAATTTGTTGAAGGGTTTTCCTCCATAGCCGCACCATTGACTAAGCTGACACAAAAGAAGGTGAAGTTTGTTTGGTCAGATAAATATGACAAGAGTTTCTAAGAATTGAAGAATAGATTGACTTCGACACTAGTGTTAGCTATGCCAGAGGGGTTAAATGGATTCGTAGTGTATTTTGATACTTCTAGAGTTGGTTTAGGTTATGTGTTAATGTTAAATGGGTGTGTAATAGTATATACCTCTAGGCAAGTTAAGGATCACAAAAACATCTACCTAACTCACGATTTGGAGTTAGCTGCTATGGTGTTTGCTTTGAAGATTGTGTTGCACTATATTTATGGTGTGCATGTTGATGTTTTCACTGACCAAAAAAGTCTTCAGTATGTATTCTCTCAAAAGAATCTAAATCTTTATCAAATAAGGTGGTTGGAGTTATTGAAAGATTATGACATAAATGTGCTTTATCATTCGAGTAAGGCTAACATAGTGGTAGACACACTAAGTAGGTTGTATATGGGTAGTGTGTCTTATGTGAAAGAAAATGAATGGGAGTTAGCCCAAGAAGTGCAGAGGTTGGACCATTTTAGAGTATGTTTGCTTGACATGGATGATGGAGGAGTAGTGGTTCAAAACGGTTTGGAATCATCTATGGTAGTGGAAGTAAAAAAGAAATAACATAATGATCCCATACTTAGCCGAATATTGGAAGCAGTCCAGCAACAGAAGATCGAGGTTTTCTCCCGGGGGGGGATGGTGTCTATCAAGGTAGGATTTGTGTTTTCAATGTGGATAGATTAAGGAAAAAGATACTAGTCGAGGATCATGGTACGGAGTATTCTATTCATCCTGGTGCTACTAAGATGTACCGTGACTTTGAGAAATTTTTGGTGGAATGGTATTAAGGAGGACATAGTCGAGTTTGTATCCAGGTGTTTTAATTACCAGTAAGTTACGTTTTAACACCAGAGACCAGGCGGTACTCTACAGGAGATCAGTATCCCTACTTGGAAGTTAGAAGTAGTTAATATGGATTTCATCATAGGGTTGCCTCATACAAGACGTCAACATGATTCAATCTGGGTCATAGTTGACCAAATGACCAAATTAGCTCATTTCCTACCTTTTAAGACTTCAGATATGACATAAGATTATGCCAAAAAATTACATTTCGTGAGTTAGTAAGGCTTCACAGGAAACCCTTGTCCGTTATTTCAGACAGAGGCATGCAATTCACTTTCCATATTTGTTAATTATTTTAGAAAGGCCTTGGTACAAAGGTTAATCTTAGTACTGATTTCCATCCATAGATCGATGGTTAGGCTAAGCGTACAATTTAGACATTAGAATACATGCTGAGAGAATGCGTCTTTGACTTTAAACTGAGTTTAGATGATTATATACCTTTGATTGAGATTGTTTATAATAATAGTTACCATTCCAGCATTCAGATGGCTCAATTTGAAGCATTGTACGGGCTTAGGTGTAGATCACCCATAAGATGGCTTGAGGTTAGTGAAGCAACATTGATTGATCCAAAATCTATTCTTGAATCTATGGAAAAGGTTCAGTTAATTTTTGAAAGACTGCTCAGAGCCTGTCAAAAATCATATGAAGATGTAAGGATGAGAGAGATCAAATTTGAAGTAGGTGATTTGGATTTCTTGAAGGTGTAGCCTATGAAAGGAATAATGAGATTTTGGAATAAAGGAATTCCGAGTCCAATTTATTGGTCCGTATGAGATAGTAAAACATGTAGGGGAGGTTTCTTACGAGTTGGACCTTCCGCCAAAGTTTGTTGCGATTCGCCTAGTTTTCCATGTTTTGATGCTTAAGAATTTCATTAGAGATCCGTCCTTAGTAGTTCCCCTAGAGAGTATTGGGGTCAAAGATAGCTTGTCGTGTGAAGAGATTCCTTGAGATACTTGATAGGCAAGTCTGAAGACTAAGGAATAAGGATGTAACATCAGTAAAGGTTTGTTAGAGAAACCAATTTGTTGAAAGGGCTACTTGGAATGCTAAAGCAGAGATGATGACCAAGTACCCTCATCTCTTTTCTTCCAATTTATTTACTATTGAGGATAAATCATTATTTCTAGAAAATTCTTTATCTTTAATTCCCTTTAAGTATTCTTATATCATAACTTGTGTTCGTGGGTCTTAAAATCCTAGTGATAAGTTATAAACTTGATTGTAAGATCAGTGTGGTAGAGCTGGTTCTGTTCCAAAATCCCTATACGAGTTGAGTCTTATTAGAGGATGAATGTTTCCAAGGTGGAGATATTATTATACCTCATGCTCTCAAAGTCACTGCAGAACTTACAACTCATCCCTCAAGTCGTCAAGACACTTCACGAGTCGTATGATGTATTCATAACCAAGACTGTAAAATTATTGTAGTTTCTGGTCAGTTGACAACTAGACCCTAGAAATTGTTACTATATGTTACTAGTCATATAAGGAGAGTCATAAGATCACTAGGTAAGGTTTTTTAAGTTTATGTCCAAGTTACGAGAGATTGCTATAAGTCATAATAACATGTTACGAGTCATGAGATATGGCTCATATCCAAACCAGTACATACTTTCTTTGTTTTTACAATGGTTATGAGTTTCTAGGTCCACTCATAACCAGATGTTATGATTCATAAGATGACTCATGACGACGGACGATCGAGTTTCCATAAGTTCAATTGAGGGGCCTTTTGGTATTTCTCCCTTTTATATACTTCCTACCCATGACTTATCGCTTAAGAGAGGCATTATTTTCCTCTATTCTCAGTCGATGAACAATACTTCTTCTCCTCCAATCTTAATAACAACAAGGCTAGGGTTTCTTCCACAAGTACATCTTTCAAGTCTCTAAGTTCAGATTCTCTTTACAAGTCTAGTAAATCCAGGTATCTGGTATTTCAAATTTCTCATATTTCTCTTATTTTGTATTTCTCTGATATCTATTTTTATTATCTCTTATTCCTTATTTCTGTTATGCCATCCATGATGTTTTATTTTTCACTTTCACCTTGTGTACTATTCTCTATCTTGAGCCGAGGGTCTATCAAAAATAGCCTCTTTACTTCTTTGGAGGTAGCGGTATGGACTGCGTATATTTTACCCTCTCTAGACCTTACTTTGTGGGAATACACTAGGTTTGTTCTTGTTGTTGTATAATCTTTCATCCTTGTGCCCGAAAAATTTAATCTTTAAAGTTGAATTTACATATTTTTAATTAGGGTTTATACCCAATTTCTCATCTTTTTAAAGTATTACACTACCATAGATTGAAGTATTTAAGTGCATAAGAGTTTTCATCTATTCATGTTTGAATTGCAAGATTGCTATTATGATTTGAATATCATGAGTCTGACTTAAATTTTGATGAGAGATTTCAATGTAAGTATTGATCACGATATCTTGTTATAAGTTCTATAAAAGAAAGCATGAATTTCAAAGCTTAATCATAAGCACCGAGTTTACAAGATAACCTTAATCTTTTTAAGTTTCAGTTTCATGTATTATAGAATATTAAAGTTCAGCTTGATCTTTTGATATAAGATAAGACATAAAATCAACAATTATTCCTTGTGATTATGAATTAAGTAAAGAGAAGCATAACTGGTTTTCAATTTATAAACCCTTATGCAATTTTAAGGTGGATTTCTTAAGTATGAGCCTATATGTATTCTGAGAGTAGTATTTAGAACTGAGAAGGGAATATGGATGAGCGTATCCTAAATTCCTGGAAACTATGAGCCACGTAGGTTTAAGTCCCAATATGGGCTAAGTTCAGTGATCACTTAAGTTAAGGTTTTATTTCTATGGCAAGGGTAGAACAGCTCTCCCTAACATGGGTAAGATGTTGGACTCCATGATAGCTCACATAGTTTATGTCGGTTAGAAGAATCTCCCACAAAAAAGACTAAAAGCAAAGATTTTAGAAACCAAGTGTAGTGAGTCACTAAGTTTATTTAGTATGACTTATTACTCATGTTTTATGATCATACAATTTTTAGATTTACTCAAGTCCAAGGTGAGTCCTTTACACTTAGCATGAATAGTTTGAAAGTATATATGTATAAAAATCAGTTCTGTTTTACTTATGCTTTCACCCCTATATACTCAGTATATTCCAAGGTACTGACCCATGCATATATGCCTATATGCTACAGTGTCTTATAATGTAGGTTCTGGTGCTCGTTTCCAGCAACACGATTGATCACGAGCGTCACTTCTTGTATTCGACATTGGTGAGTCCTCATAGTTCAAGGATCTATTTCATCAGATTCTTAGCCGTTGATGAAAGTTACTTTACTTAATTGATTTCAGATTTCATTCAGGTCAGTTGGGGTTTATCTCAGTGGCTCTCTAGTTAGTAGTAGAGGCTTGTCATACTACGTACCTTTCAATTTAAAAAGCTTGTTTTTGACTTCAAGACTTTAAGATGAGAATAAGATTTTAAGTTGTTTCCTTTCGTATTCATATGTATGTGTTAGTTCACTTTTCATAAGAGTTTAAATTATATAGATGTCAAGGGTTAGCTTGGGGTTTGTAGTCCTAAGCATTGTGTGACGTCCAGGGGGTATTCCTAGGTCGTTACACCAAGGCACTCACAATCTGTTGACCCTACAACTCAACTACTATGACTCGTAATAGGACCCTATGATTTATAGAGTCCATTAGTAGTCAACCTAATTTATGAGGTTGCATCCTTCGAAGGTACAAGTCATAAGTTGTGGTGATGAGTCAATGGCTTGACTTATAATCAAAAATGAGATTTTAAAACTTTAAGATGGGGGTACTTTGGACATTTCCCACCCTAAGACCTTAAGAACCGACGTCTGATAACACCTTTTAGTCATTCATTATACCCTTTGAAAGATCAAACTCTCTCTAAAAACTTCTCAAGAAAGATTGGGCTGGGGTTTCTTCAAAGTGGTCATCTAAGAGCCTAAGGATCAAATTCTCTTCATGAATCTTTGTAACTCAGGCATGTGAGTCTTCCTTCATGGTTAGTTAACTAAAATCATATGTTTAAGACATTGTTTATGAGTCATTAATGGTGGTTTTGAAAACCAAGGTTGAGGGTTTGAATTAACATTGTTAGGTATTACTTTGTCATGATTTAATTTATGATTATGCATATTTTAATAATGGTTTTGAACAAGTGGTTGCATGGGAATTGTCGTTTAACTAAGGGGTAATATTTAACTCTAAGTATGATTATTTTTGGTTTTGATAATGGTATGCCTGCAACCTGTTTGTGAAATTATCAATAAGAATGATCTTGACACATGTTGAATTGTGTTTTGAAATAAGGCATTGGCTTAAGAATGTTAGTGATTGATAAATGGTTTTATGAAGGACTTGTTGGCCATAAATTGATTTGAAACACTAAATGGGTTTGAGAACATAAAGGATGAATTGAATTGATGTCTTTTTTAGAAAATGGGTTTGAGTCCCAAAATGATTAATAATAGTTATGACATATTATATGCTTGCAAGTAGGGTTGGTATGATTATACCAATGGGATACCTTTGGTAAGTAATTGGATTAATGGTTGTGTATGTAAAATGAATGTTCTAATTGGGCTTTAAAGCAAGATGTGTAGTTGAGCCCTGAAAGTAAAGTCCGAAGGACTAACACTGAAACTGCACTAGTCGGTGTGGGTGTCTATATGATCGGGAGGTTTGAGTCCCCCCAACTAAATATATGAATGGGCGGTTGGAGTCCCCCATGCTGGGAGGTCCGAGTCCTCCATAAAGGAATAAATGGATATGGATGTTCTCTTATTTGTACGACTACACGTACGTGGGCCCTTCTAGCTAGGGGAGAGATGGACCTATATAGCCCATGGGTGCCTTGTTATATGATACAATGCACAGGTTAAGGTTTTTAAAGTTCATGCTAAGCCTTGTTCCCTACCCCGACGTGTCATATTATATATATGTATATTTATTTCATATGATACTATTCTTTGGATGTTGCAATAGTTTTAAACTATTTTCATGGCATTATTTTATTTTTTATCCCTGAGTTACATGCTAGAGCTCCAATCGCTAACCATCTTCGGATGCTATATCCCACGCGATGCAGGTATCGGAACCTTTTCTACTTTTTTTGGGCTTTGGTAAGGTGCTCGAGTTAGTTCGTGAGTTGACATTAAAGTGGTGAGCTTCCATACTTAAGAAGGCTTCATTTCATGGTCCTTATTTCCCATGTCTTAGACCTTGTTTAGACTTTATTTTGGCTACTATCGGGGGCATGTCCTAAGATTTTAATGATTTCGGTTTTGTAGAGGCTTTATTAGATTACTCTGGACTTGGGTGGTTTGGTTGATTGTGTCGGTAATGAATAATTATTCGGTTATCAATAGATGGTAGACACATAATGAATTCTTATTAGTTGTGATATATGTTATCTTTTTATATGTTTGAAATTCATCCGACAATGGAGGTTATCATATTTGTTAGGTTAGGCAAGGTGGTGATCTCTGGTCCATGTGGGACTTGAGATACCCATCATGGCCAATCTCTAGTTTGGGTCATGCCATAGTTGGTATCAGAGCCTAGGTTCATGGTCAATAAGTTGTCCACAAAGTCATGTTAAGTAGAGTCTGTAGCATGCCACACTTATAAGAGAGAGGCTATGAGACATTTAAGAATATTTCCCCTTCTTGTTGTCTTAATTTTGGGCTATAGAGTTTGAGGTCTTCGATCCCTCTAATTTTGTCTATTTATATTTCAGATCATGCCTCTAAGAAGATTTGATGTTCATGGAACTTCTTCTATCCCATCTGAACACAATGTGGATAGAGCTCATCCAACTTCTAGGGTCTAGACCCGGTCAAGGGTCGCTATATCTGAATATCCTCATGGACTCCCGCCTATCCCCACTGATCCTACTCCTGAGAGTGAGACACATACTCAGTCTTCCCAAGAAGAGGTTACTAATGTTGAGTTCTGACGCTCTATTAACCTATTGACCCAGTAGATAACATCTTAGTCCCAAAAGTCAGGTTCTACTAGTGTTACTACGGATCATCTGAGGCCGCTAGAGTAGGCCAATTTATGAGGTTGCATCCTTTGATGTTTACTGGTACAAAGGTTGAGGAGAATCCTCAAAGTTTTATTGATGAAATAGAGAAAATTTTCTAGATTATACGTGCTTCAGAGGTTAGAGGTATAGAGTTTCCTGCCTACTAACTGAAAGATATGGCATACTAGTGATATAAAGAGTGTAAATAGTCGAGGGGCAAAAATGTTGATTCTGCCTTGTGCGATAATTTCTCTATTGCATTTCTAGATTACTTCTTTCCTCAGGAGTTAAGAGAGGTAAAGGTAGAGAAATAATTTTACTTGAAGCAAGAAAGAATGGACGTTAAGGAGTAGGCTTTGAAATTCCATCAGTTGTCCAAGTATGCTCTTGAGTTTGTGTCTAACATGAGGACTAGAATGCATAAGTTTGCTTCTGGGTTATCCCGTGAGTTGATTCTTAAGAGTAAGGCTTCTTTGTTGAATAAGGATATAGATATTTCTCGGCTCTTGGTGTATATGCAGTGGGTTGTGAAAAAGTAGAGAAGCGCGCTAATATTGACGAGAGGTAGAGTAACAAATTTAGATTTTTTTATCAGGGTGAATACTAGCGTTAGATTAGTAGAGATGGGGGAAAGTGGCCTCAGAAGAAATACGGAGTCCTAACTCATATTCGACAGCTAGTGCTCCTTAACCAAAGCTATTTGGTGATCAATGTTTTTAGGGTGGTGATGCTTCTAGGGCACAAGGTGCCCAGTCTCAGGCTAGTGGAAATCAATACCATCCTACCTTGTAGATTTTATGGTCAGCACCACCGTGGTCAGTGTGAGAAGGGGAGGAACTAATGTTTCATATAAGGTCAGATCAGACATATGCAGTGGGATTGTCCCTCTTTAGTTGCCTCTAGGGAAAACAAGGTTCCTGCTTTCACTTCATCAACTCTTGCACCAAGGGTTCTACTTCTAGCTCCAGTATTGGACAAAATTATCTTTCTACTCTCACTACTCGTTAGAAGTTTGAGGCATCTCCAGATGTCGTTACTAGTATGTTGAAACTCTTTTCCCGTGATATGTATTATTTACTTGATTCGGGGTCTATTCTCTCTTATGTAACCCTATTTGTGGTTGTGTATTTTGGTTTTGGTCTTAAGTATCTATCGGACCCTTTTTCTGTTTCTACCCCATAGGAGACTCTGTGGTTATCAGAAGAGTCTATAGGGGTTGTGTGGAATCCGATGGTAATAAAGAGACTTTGGTAGACTTGATAGAGTTAGACATGGTTGAATTTGATATTATTTTAGGAATGGACTGGTTAGAATCGTACTATGCTTCTTTAGACTGTCGAACCCATGAGGTCATGTTTAAATTCCCTAATGAGTCAATTATTGAATGTGAGAGAAGTTCTCTAGTGCCTAAGGGGATGTTCATATCATATCTTAGAACCTAGAAGTTAATCTCAAAGGGTCGCCTCTATCATTTAGTCTGGTTTAAGGACTCCAACTTGAAGGGTCCTTTCTTATATTCTATTCATGTGGTAAATGAGTTTCTTAAAGTCTTCCCTGATGATCTACCTGGAGTCCCTCCCGATAGGGAAATTGATTTTGGTATTTACCTTATTCCAGAAACCCATCTTATTTTTATCCCCCCGTATAAAATGGCTTCAGCTGAGTTAAAGGAACTCAAGGAGAAGTTGAAAGACCTCTTAGACAAGGGTTTCATCCATCCTAGTGTGTCTTCGTGGGGTGCACCTATCTTGCTCATACGTAATAAGGATGGTTCCCTTTGTATGTGCATTGATTACCAACAGTTGAACAAGATGATGGTAAAGAATAAGTATCCACTTTTGAGAATTGATGATATTTTTGATAAGCTTTAGGGTGCCAAGTTCTTTTTTAAGATTGATCTATGGTCTAGGTATCTTCAGTTAAAGATTAGGGAAGTGTATATCCTTAAAACAACTTTTCATACCTTGTATGGGCATTTTGAGTTCTTAGTAATGTCGTTGGGCTTGTCTAATACCCCTGCGATATTCATGGACTTAATGAATAGGGTCTTCTACTAGTTTCTTGATCTATTCATGATTGTCTTCATTGATGAAATCTTAGTGTACACTAAGAGTAAGGAGGACCATGGCGATCACCTCCGCTCAGTGTTGCAAACCTTGAAAGTTCAGTAGTTGTATTCTAAGTTCTCTAAATGTGAGTTCTGGTTGAATGTCATAACTTATCCGAGTCATGTTATGTCCATTTAGGGGATGATGGTGGATTTTTAGAAATTTTTTATGGTTAAGAGGTGGCCTAGGCCCACGACTCCAATCGATATTCGAAGCTTCTTAGGTTTATCAAGTTATTATAGGATGTTCGTAGAAGGGTTTTCTTCTATTATTGCTCCATTGACCATGTTGGCTCAGAAGTAGGTAAATTTCTTATGGTTTGATTTTTGTGAGGGTAGCTTTGAGAACCTAAAAGATAAGTTGTCTTCAGCTCTGGTCTTAACTTTACCTAAGGGTGCTGAGGGTTTTGTCATCTATTATGATGCATCCCGAGTTGGTTTGGGTTATGCGTTGATGCATCATGGAAAGGTGGTTGCTTATTCCTTGAGACAGTTGAAGGTTCATGAGAAGAATTATCTGACTCATGACTTGGAGCTATTGGCTATCGTGTTACTATTAAAAATCTAGCGTAACTATCTGTATGGGATGCATGTTGATATGTGTTCACTCAAAAAAGCTTAATCTTTGGAAAAGGTGGTAGATTGAGTTGCTGAAAAACTATGATATAAGTCTTCACTACCACCCAAGTAAGGCCAATGTGGTGGCTGATGCTCTTAGCGGGTTGTCCATGGTAAGCTTGTTGCATGTGGATAAGGATAAGTGGGAAATTGGTGAAGGAAATTCACTGTTAGTCTAACCTGGGAGTTCGTCTCTTGGACTCTGAGGATGGTTGTGTGTTTGTCCAACAGGTGGCACCATCATCTTTTGGTTCTAAAATAATATAGAAGCAGATATTAGACCCTCTCTTAATGAAGATCAAGGATGATGTGGGTTAGACGAAGGTGATGGCCTTCGAGATCGGTGGTGATGGTATCTTGAGGTACCTAGGGAGGTTGTGTGTTCCTGATATTGATGTGTTGTGAGGTAGGATCTTGGCCGAGGCCCATGAGTTGCAGTATGCGATTTATCTTGGTTTAACAAATATGCATCATGATCTTAAGGAACTATATTGGTGGAATAATATGAAATGAGATGTAGCCAAATTTGTGCCCAAGTGTATGGTGTGTCAGCAAGTAAAGGTGGAGCACATGAGGCTCGATAGGCTACTCCAAGAAATTGAATTACTGGTGTGGAAGTGGAAGATAATTAATATGAATTTCTTTACCGGCCTTCCGTAGTCGCGGAATCAGTATGACTCTATTTTGGTCATCAAGGATAGGATGATTAAGTTGGCTCACTTTTTGCCAGAAAGGACAAATTATTCATCCAAGAACTATGCAAAATTGTTCATTCAGGAGGTTGTGAAGTTTCATGGTGCATCGTTCTCAATTATTTAGGACCATGGTACTTAGTTCTCATCTCATTTCTGGTGCTCTTTTCAGTATGGTTTGGGGACTAAAGTAATCCTTAGTATCGTCTTTCACCCACAGGTGGATGGGAAAGAAAAAAAAACATTCGGACTTTGGAAGATATACTGCGAGCTTGTGTAATTGATTTTAGTGGTAGCTGGTATGACCACTTGCCTCTCGTTGAATTTTCTTATTACAATAGTTACCATTCTAGCATTGGTATGATTCCATTTGAGGCATTGTATGAAAGGAGGTATAGATCTCCTATTGGGTGGTTCGAGGTAGGTGAAGCAGAGATGTTTGTCTCAGATTTGGTTTACCAAGATATGGAGAAGTTGAAGGTAATTTAGGATAGGCTTAATACCACCCAAAGTCTCCAAAAGTCCTATGCGGACATGAGAAGAAGGGAGTCGGAGCTTGAGGTTAGAGATTGGGTGTTCTTGAAGGTGTCTCCCATGAAGGGAGTAATGCGGCTTAGGACAAAGGGGAAGCTCAGTCCTTGGTATGTTGTCCCATATGTGGTTTTAAGAAGGGTTGGTAATATTATATATGAATTGAATTTGCCCTCTAGTATAAGTTTTATTCATCCAGTGTTCCATGTATCCATGATACGAAAATGCATGGGTGATCCTTCATTGGTTGTTCCCTTGGAGAACATTGGTATTTCATATTCTTTGTCTTATGAGGAGGTTCTGGTGAGGATCTTGGATTGTCAAGTTCATTGGTTGCAAACGAAAGTTGTGGGTTCGGTAAAGGTTCTATGGAGGAACCAAAAGTATGAGAAAGCTACTTGAGAAGCTGGGGAGGACATAAAGTCCAAGTATCTATTCCTATTCACCGCTCAATAAATTAGTTCTTGAGGCATGTGATGTTTTTAGCTACTCTATTTTCTAAATTTGTTAAAGGAAATATTGGTTTCCTTGGCATCTTTGTTTTCTAACTTAGTTAAAGGTAAGAGTGGAGATGTTTGGGTTTTAATCGTGCTAGTCAATGCCTTATCCCACCATTCGAGGACAAATAATCGTAAAAGGGAGGCAAAAATGCCCCAGACTTTGGCCTTTGCAAATTTCCTAAGCTTTAGGCTCTCTGCCCTTCTTATGACTCACACCGTAAGTCATATAGTGTGGTTACAAGTCAAGTGATCCTAGTCATAAGTTAAACAATGTGTTATTGGCTAAGTTTTTTCCTGGTTACGAGAGACTCCTCACGAGTCGTACGATTATGTGATAAGTGGTAGGGTCTAGCCGTATATTGTCCAGTGTCCAAGCCCTTGGTTTTCTGTGTTGGTCATGACAACCATACAAGTCATATGGTCTAGTAACGAGTGGGACTAGGAACTCATAATTTGGATAGTATGTGGTGTCCCATCTCTCTGTCTTGGTGATGACTCAATGGTACGGGTCGTAAGTTGTGATGACGAGTCAATAGCTTGACTCGTAACCAAAGGAGGGATGTTCCAACTTTAAGTCGGGGGTACTTTGGACATTTTTTACCCTAAGACCTTAAGACCCCACGTCTTATAACACCTTTTGGTCATTCATTATACCCTTTACAAGATCAAACTCTCTGTAAGATCTCTCTAAAAATCTCTCGAGAAAGATTGGGCTTTGGTTTCTTTAAAGTGGTCTTCTAAGAGCTTATGGATCAAATTCTCTTTGTGAATCTTTGTAAATCAAGTATGTGACGCTTCCTTCATTGTTAGTTCACTAAAATCATACGTTTAAAACATTGTTCATGAGTCATTAATGGTGGTTTTGAAAACCAAGGTTGAGGGTTTGAATTAATATTATTGGGTATTGCTTTCTCATGATTTAATTTATGATTATACATGTTTTAATAATGGTTTTCCACATATGGGTGCATCGGAATTTTGGTTTAACTAAGAAGTCATGTTTAACCCTAAGTATGATGGTTTTTGGTTTTGATAATGGTATGCCCTCAACTTGTTTGTGAAATTGTCAATGAGAATGATCTTGTCACATGTTGAATTGTTTTTTGAACTAAGGCATTGGCCTAAGAATGTTAATGATTGGTAAATGGTTTTATGAAGGCCTTGTTGGACATAAATTTATTTGAAACACTAAATGGGTTCGAGTCCTTAAAGGATGAATTGAATTGATGTCTTTGTTAGACAATAGGTTAGAGTCCCAAGATGATTAAAAATGGTTATGGCATATTGTACGCTTGCAAGTGGGGTTGGTATGACTATACCAACAGAATGCCTTTAGTAAGTAATTGGATTAATGGTTGTGTATGTGCAATGAATGTTTTAATTGGGCTTTAAAGCGGAATGTGTAGCCGAGCCATGAAAGTAGAGTTTGTAGGACTAACACTACAAACGGCGTTAGCCGGTGCGGGTGTCTATATGACCTATAGGTTCGAGTCCCCCAAACTGAATATATGAATGGCAGGTTTGAGTCCTTAATATTGTATACATTGGTGCCTAAGTCGCCTTGACTATGCCAGGAGGCTCGAGTCCCCCTATAAAAACACATATGGATATGAATATTCTCTAGTTCGTGCGGCTACATACACTGAGGCCCTTCCAGCTAAGGGAGAGCTAGTCCCATATAGCTCGTGGGTGCCTTGTTATATGATGGTTATGCTACACAGCCCAGGTTAAGGTTTTCAATAATCATGCTAAGCCTTGTTCCCTACCTCAGCATGCCATATTATATATATATGTATATGCATTTCATATGATACTACGCTTTGGGTGTTGCGCTAGTTTTGAATTATTGTCATGGTATTATTTTATTCCTCTATCCCTAAGTTACATGCTAGCGCTCCAACCGCTAACCATCTCTGGATGTTGTATCCCCATGCAATGCAGGTACCGACACCTCTTTTACCTTTTCTGCGCAGTGATCAGGTGCTCGAGTTAGTTCGTGAGTTGACATTGAAGTGTGAGCTTTCATACTTTGGAAGGCTTCATTTCATGGTACTTATTTTCTCTGTCTTAGACCCTTTTTAGACTTAGTTTTGGCTTTTGTCGGGGGCATGTCCCGATATTTTATTAATTTCAGTTTTGTAGAGGCTTTGTTGGATTATTATGGACTTGGGTGGTTTGGTTTATTGTGTCGGTGACTGATGGTTGTCCGATTACTCGTGGATGGTATAGTCACTTAATGAATTGATATTAGTTGTTTTATACGTTATCTTCTTATAAGTTCGGAATTCATCCGACAATGGAGGTTGTCGTATTGGTTGGGTTAGGCAAGGGGCGATCTCCGGTCCACATGAGCTTTAGATATCCATCACGACTAGGCCCTGGTCTGGGTCGTGACAGGGATCTACCATCGATACTGAAAATAGTAAATCCTAAACTAATATAATTGTCTATTATAGACCAGATGAATCGGTAGATCCTTAGTACCATGTTGTTCAAAAGGAAATAATTAAATAAATAAATTGAGAGATTCTACACATATGAAGAAGTTTAAACAAGTAATCATGTAATAGTCCAGACAAATTGGTGGAGGTGATCAAAAGGGTATGTGGATGGGTAGTGGTTGGACAATCAAAATCCTCAAAACATACTTTTGCTTTGATAAACATTACTCTAAGGATGTTATTTGTTCAACAACTAACCATTCACATACCCCTTTGATCACCACCAATTTGTGTGAACTATTACATGATCATGTCACTTGTTTAAACTCCTTCATATGTGTAGAATTCCACACTACATTTATTTTTTATTTATTTATTTTCTTTTAAACAATATGTTAGTGAGGGTCTAAAACTGATTGTATGAGACCACTGCATCTATCATCGATCAAGACAACAATCCATACTTGCCCTTTAATATAAGTCTACGGTACACCACATGAATTAATGGATCCTGAAAGTACAAGTATTTTATTTTTCCAACCACTACCTACCTACCTACATACTCCTTCGATAATTGCCCCCAATTTTTGTGGATTCTAACGTAGTCACGTGAGTTATTTAAAATCCTTCATATGTGTAAATTTCCACAGTTAGTTTATTTTATGCTTAATTATTTCCTTTTATTTAGTTTTACTTAATTATTCCCTTTTAAAAAAATATGATACTGAGGGTCCATCAATTTAGCAAATCTATGGTAGACATATATATCTG
The DNA here is from genome assembly GCA_030864225.1 of Capsicum baccatum var. pendulum. Lineage (NCBI taxonomy): Eukaryota > Viridiplantae > Streptophyta > Magnoliopsida > Solanales > Solanaceae > Capsicum > Capsicum baccatum. The sequence continues at coordinate 247,076,110 of CM061552.1, read as the reverse complement.
ATCGATGACGGGCTATTAAATGTCTCCAATAATTCAAAAATATAATTGTTGTTCCGATGGTAACAAATATCTAATTTTGTACTTCTTAAACAGTTTGATTTTACTCATATATAAAGTCCTTCATCCCTCATTAGTTCCTCCATTTTGTATTTTATTTTAAATTTCTACAATGTCAAAAATATCTCAAACATCTAATTCAAAAAAGACTACAATTTATCATTGCAGAAATGCAATTGTCTTGAGGACGCCACGCATGTAATCAAATCCAGGTCCCAAATTTTATAACTGTACAATTGTGAAGATATGCCGTGTATGATTTTTTTTTAAATTAAGTAAATCGTTATCTAATTGTTCATTATTTTCTAGAATAATGGTGCATGCTTGTATTTTAAATAGTTTGATGAGGTATCACCCCCAAGCAGTCCATCGACATTGAGTTCGGGATCTGAAACATCAAATTTTTATGGAGTTGAAAAATTTAACCTACTACAACGGCTTTGAAAATATGAAGAAAATAGAGATTTCCTCATGACGTTGTTCAAACAAGTCGAAAAGCAGAGATATCACTTGAAAGTATTGCTTCAATATACCCAAATAGAGCGGGATGAACTAAAACAAAAGTTGGTGTTGAACGAAGAAGGGGAGAATGACTTAAAAATGATGTTATGTGGTATAATGCAAGTATTTGTTGTTTGGAAAAATGTATCCTGGATGTAGTGGGATTGAATAAATAAAAATATTTCTATTTTACTAGAATGTTAATACTGTTATTTATAGTCGATCAAATAACACATCAACTTAAAATTGACTAGCATAGTAATAATAGATCATGCTAGCAGCATACAAAAGATTAAAATGCACTATATGATGTTAATCATACAGTGTATCATCTATGACAAAACAAAACAATACATATTTAAATTCCATGCAACAACACAGTTTGATAAAAACAGATTCAGTGCAGTATCCTAGGAACATTGATAAAATAAATAATTATTTGTCATATCATCCAACAATCATTCAAATCTTTTGTTGCTTAAATAAAAAAAAAGTTAAAACTTTCACCACATTAGCAATCAAATGTCTTTTTGCTCATCATCACAAATGTTATCTTTGATGAAATCAATAATATCCATGACCACATCATGGACATTTTCTTCTTCTTCCTCCTATTTCTCTTCTTCTTTCTCCTTCTTCTTCTTTTGTTCCGTCTCTTCTTTGTCTGCTTTTTTTTTTCTTCTTTCAGTTCTTCATGTTTTCTGCATGGTTCTTATTTTTTTTTTTGATTCTTCTTGTTCTTCTTCATCTATTTTGAGTAATTCTTCTTCATTTTTACCAACTTCTTCTTATTTCTCAACGTCTGTTGCTGCTTATTTTTTAGCCTCTTCTTTTTCACCTACTGCTTCTTTCTCGGCTTCTTCTTTTTTCTCACCTTCCTTTTCTTCATATGTTCCTGCTTCTTTTTTAGTTTCTTATTCAACTTTTTCTTCTTCCATTTCTTCTTCTTCTTCTTCTTCTTTCTCTCCTAATTATTCTTCTTCATCATTCTTTTCTTGTTCTTTTTCCTCTTCTGCCATAATAGTGGCCAACTCATCCATTTTACTTCTTTTTTATTCCTCCTTATTCCTCTCTGCTTCTTCAAGGTCCACATGCACTGTATCATATTACAAAGTTTTAAAAAAGTTTATAGCGAAAATTAATTAACTAAATCAATTATTAAATGAAGTTATGTCGTTCATGTTGTTGCTCGTCCTTTTTGTTCTTTCATATAAACAACAATATCCAACACAACTTCTTCGAGCGTAGCAACATGCATATTCAGATTTTCGTCAACAGAGGTACCCACTATAACTTGTGAGGTACTCGGATAAGCATCATCACAAATGCGTGCTCCAATAGGGTTACCACCCAAATCCTCGTCATCATCACTGTTCACATTTGAAGTTAGGACAGCCACCACTTGTAAATCTGTCTTCAAGTCATTGGGGAAGTTATTCTTCACATCATCCATATATGGATTAAACCTAACCATGTAATCCATTTTCATCGCAGGGACAGTAGGGATGATGTACGGGTGCATGTTTTATAAAAAATAATTTAGCAATTGCATAACATTTAATATTATAGTAGTATTACTTCATAATACAAACTAAATTCATACCTCAGTAATTTTACCTTTATACTTGAATGGGTCACCTTTTATTATCTTGTCACTTTTTGTAGTGTGCCATATGAGGATGCGGGGAATGGAAAAGGAATCATCCATTGATTTTTCAGTAAAATTTTCTAAGATAAGGAAAGGCCTCGTAGATCCAAATCTATAATCAATACAGTAACAAAAAATGAATCATTGTCTATGATAGAGTATAAATAAAATAAGAATCCATGATAAACCGAGTGAAGAGTTGATGATAGATACCATGACTGCCCAAGAAAATCTTAATAGAGCATAGGATGCCTTCTGCTTCTCATCAAATACTTCCTGCTTCTTTAGGCCAGTTTTTTTCTTTAGATAATCGATGGTCAATTGAAATGTCTCTTTTCCCCATGGATAGCTCTTGAAGAAACTCAAAGAATACATCATTTGAATCAGTTTTGAGTTGACAACCTTCGTTGAATATTTTGCAAGCAACATGGTGTTCAAGAACCACAGTAAACAACACTTAATCTTCTGGTCCTTGTTCAACTTATTTTCTCTAATCAACTCAAACAATTTGACCAATGTAATGTTTTTATTTTTCGTCACCTTAAAGCAAAAATATTCCCCCTTCTCTAACACCTTCTTCAATTTTGATTCACCGGAGTATGATGAGCAGTTCAATCCCTTGATCAAACAAAACTCCTTTAACCCAAACCAAGAAGGCTTATTATTCAAACAAAATCATATCTGATGAAGCATCTTATCATTCTTAACTCATCGCAACAACAAATAATAGACCATTTGTCCATTGAATTTGAGATGTTGTGATATGTTTCTCAAGTGACCAAAACAAGACTGCTTAAATCTTTTCTTCAACTTCGATCAATAAGAATTTGCTTAAATTCTTGATAGGCAGTCATCCTTAATCTAACCGATATCTTCGCTGAAAAAGATCCAACCTCATCCATCAAAGTTCGAAGGTCATACCGCTCCATGAAAATATACCTTAAATCAAATAGCATGGATAAGAGATCACTATCCTCATCAAAACTATTTTTTCCACCATCCTCACTCCCTTCACTGTCATCACTACCACTATACTTAGCAATATCATCACTAGACTCAAGGATTTTACTAGACTAATCGACATATCTATCTATCTCCCTTGTGGTCTCTGAATTTGATTTTGACTCTTCTGCTTCAGTTTTTTTCCTTTTAGAGGCATTTTCAACTGCCTTGTCACAATCCAAAATCCCAAGATTCATGATGGAACTTGTCGTGGCAATCCTTAACAAGTAAGCCTAACACCCAAACTAATATACAAAGGGGGAAAGACAATAATAACCCCAAGGTAAGTCTTGTAGAGTGAAGTCGCACCATACATGTATAATAAATGCAGAAGGAAAACATAACAATGCAGCCATAACTCATAACCTAGTGTCAATAGTATAAGAATTACTAATACAAACCATAAGTCAAATACATTAGAAATACCGATGCAGGGTCAACATCTGTCTCTGAATACAAATAAAGACATAACTACTATAGAAAGATAGAGGTGAACTCCGGACACATGAATGTCCAACTACTACCTTGAGTAATCTGAAGGTGCTCGAAATCAACCAATCTGAGGCACACTCGGGCTAGGACTTGAACAGAAGGGGCATAGTAGATGTGAATACGGTCCAATTGTACTCATAGGTATCATAGGCCGATCGAGCAAAGTAGAAAATAAGGTACACAAAATACACACTAAGGACACGTCACCTGCAATTAGAAAATGTCCCACGGTAGTAGCCCACACCGCTTGCACTAATGGTTCTAATATATGTATCACAAATACAACTATAATACAACAAGAATAACTCAAGTATACATTATATCACATGCAATATAAATAGAGAAGAACATGTATACACAGGATGGTCAAGTATAAGTAACAAGGTATAGAGCAAGTAGACATATAACAAGTCAATACGTAAATTCAATCACAAGATAAACACAATAAAGTAAATGCAATGTACAAGATGATGATGACAATGATGATGCAATGTCAATGATGACAATGACAATTGAGTCTTCTCCGGCATAATCCTTTGAAGAAGGTCCATAATATCCAATATTCGATACCAATATTCAGTATTTTCCAATGGTTCTCGTATTTCCAATATTTTCATCATTTCAAATATTTTCAAAGCACATGCATAGCATAAGACACAAACCGAGTACACATACATAACAACATATATATATATATATATAAATATATAAAGTAATAAAATAAAAAGATTAAATGATGCGTATGATGACATGAAAATGATGATGTAATTTTCACAACCATTTAAAATGAGTATTTCTACAACCAATCCACATGATATATTTTCACAAAGAATCCATGCGATGTATTCCCAAACCAACCATAATGTTACAATTCCACAATCACGGGAGCCAATATCCACTCATGTTTTTCATTATCTATGAATTTTCCACATAATTCATATACCCACAAAGTATGAATATATCACAATATGCCAAAATAGGCATTTCTTACAACACAATATAATTATTCTCATGAACTCAAAACTATCAATCACTACATAAGACCCCGCATAGTTACACATATCACATGATATCTCAGATTGAACAATTACATCACATTTATGCCCCCACATGGGCAAAACGTATATATATATATCCATATTTCATGATTAGTTCTCACCCTTAATATGTATTTTGATATACAAATTAACTACCAGCCTAGTCTGAAGCTTTAAGCCATAACCTACCATGAAGGCCAAAACCGATTTGCTACACTTTGAACCTACGATCTTACTTCTCATGAAAGATCCCAAAGACAACTAAAACCAAGAAATATAGAATCTACGGGTCAAAACAAATACAATAATATCTATATTGGTTACTTTTCATTCGGGGTCAAAACGAACCTTCAAAACGGGTTTTTGAAAAAGAAGGAAAAAGTCATAACTTTACTTCAAAAATGTGTTTCTCATATTTTTAGAAGTCTACAGCTGAAAACGCAAGTTATATCGAGTCAAAAATGAGTTTCAAATCAAAAAAAATATTTTTAAGCTTTACGGGTAAAATTTTTGAAATGCGTGTTAAGATAAAGAATCGAAGTTGTTTTAAAGGTTAAATTGATGAAAAACTAGTAATTATAAGATTAAAACATTATTCAAGTGAAATTAAGGTTTAAAGTCAATCCCTAAGATTTTGGGGTTTTGAGAAATTAATCAAGAATTAGAGTAAGAAATGATGAAATCTCACCTTATAATCATAATAGAATCAAAATTAGATGTTAATCTAGCTTTCCAAGCTCCCACAAGCTTCACTTTTAAGTTATCACACTATTTTAGGATGTAAGTCTCAAAAGGAAAGGTGAAATAATGATCAAAATGGACCAAAAAGGGCTATTTTATATTGCAGATTTTTCCGCAATAGATTTTTTTAAGTCTAAACAAACTTCGACAGGGTGCTCGAAATTCGTTTAGAGTTCGATATACATAAACAAACTATGCAACAACACTAAATTTGATGCTCAAGACTCAATGGAGATATCAAAAATTTTTAAAATATCATTTTCACAAAGTTGACCCTCGAAATCCAAAATCGTAATTTTCCAAATCGAGGGTTGAAATGAGATTTAAAAGCTGTAAAATCACATCAAATATGTTACCACCATAAAATTAACGTTCCCAACACGTTAGCAAAGTCAGATTTTTTGTCTGAGGTAGTTTCGACAAATGTGGGTCCCACACCCATATTTCCAATTTTTCAACTTTTCAATCAACCGATCAAAATAAGCTCGGGTGCAATGGGACCCAAAACAAAGGTCTACCTAGCCTAAAATAGAGATTCCGGAGCTGCTGGCACTGTCCGTTTAACCATTCGTAGCACATATCAAAGTAAGACTCTCGAAGCCACCGAAAAATACAATATCACATAGAAGGCACTAAAATACATCTGGAACCGTGCCAATTTCCCCTACACTCCAAAATTACCAGAATGCAACTACAGAGAGGGGCAAAATAGTCAAATCACACAAAATCATAAATTTCACTTATTTCATCAAATTTTTAAGTCGTTACATCATCCACAACTAAAAATCTAGTTCATCCTCGAACTAAGGCAAAGAAATACCTAAATCAACAAAGAGTTGGGGATAGGAACTACACATATATGACTCGACCTCCTAAATAGCCTTTTCTACAGGTTGATATCACCACTAAACCTTAACCACAAGAATAACTCTAGAGCGTAACCGCCTAACATCTCTAGCCAAAATAGAGATCCGCTACTCAACAAAGGACAACCACTCATCTAACTGAACTGATTCCTAGAGAATGACATGAGACTCATTAGGAATGTAACAGTGAATCATAGAAATATAAAAAAACTAGATGAATAGCTGATAAATATGGAGGCAAAGCTAACCCATAGGCCACATCACCACTAGTCTGAAGAATCTTAAATGGACCAATATACCTGGGGCTAAGCTTGCCCCTCCTTCTAAACCTCATCACACCCTTCATTACTAAAACTAAAAAAACACAATCACTAAAACCAAATTTCAAGGGACAAAGCCTAAGATTTGTATAGCACTTCTGCCTACACTGAGTCACTCGAAGTCTATCCTAAATGACTCAAACTCTATTCAAAGACTTACAATGCAAGTCCAAACTCTCGGCATTGAATAAAACTTGAACTAGAATGAAATGTGCTGACTTGGTCAATCGATCCATGGTGACACAAATGTTGTCGAAACCATGAGAAGTACGAGGCAAACTAGTCATGAAGCCCCTAGTCATTCGCTCCCACTTCTACTCAGAAATGGGTAACCTCTGAAGCAATTCACCAGGTCTCATATGCTCAGCCTTCACCTGCTAACAAAAAAGACAACGAGATACAAAATTTGCTATATCTCGCCTTATACCACCCCACCAGTAGTGTTGTCTTAAGTCACGATATATCTTAGTCACACCTGGATAGATGGAATATCAGGAACAATAGGCCTCCTCCAAGATCAACCTGATCCAGTCACCCACTCTCGACATATATACTTGGCCCCCAATCCTCAAAGTTTTATCTGAATCAAGTGAGGCTTCCTTAGCCTCACCACTCAACACCTTATCTCAAATCAACCTTAATCCAACATTATCAAATTGATAAGCTTGAATTTGCTCTATCAAAGAAGATCTAGTCTCCACAAATGCCAAAATGCACCCTGGTGTCGAAATATCAAGACTAACCATCTGGTTAGCAAAATACTGAACCTCTAAGGCTAAATGCCTCTCTTGGTAAAAAGATGTGTCTAGCTACCCATGCTAGTTGAATTTTGACTCAAGGCATCCACAACCATATTAGCCTTGCCCAAATGATAAAGAATGGTCAAGTTATAATCCTTAAGCAACTCAAACCAATGGTGCTACCTCATATTAAGATCTCACTGGGTGAAGAAGTACTGAAGGCTACAATGATATAAGAAAATCTCATAATGGACTCCATACAAGTAGTACCTCCACAACTTCAAAGCAAAAACACTTGCGCACAACTCCAAATCATGGGTAGGATAAATCCTCTCATGAGGCTTCAACTAATGAGATGCATAAGCAATCACCTTATCCTCTTGTATCAACACAACACCTAATCCAATACCTGAAGCATCACAAAACACGGCGCCCTCCTTGGTCAAAGTTAAGATAGGAGTTGAAGTCAACAAATCCCTGAGCTTTTGAAAGCTCACCTCACAAGCATCAGACCACTAAAAGGAAATCTTCTTCTAAGTCAACTTAGTCAATAGAGTTTCAATAGATCAAAAATCCTCAACAAAACACCAATAATAGCCTACCAAGCTAACAAAACTCTGAATCTTGGTGGGCAAAGTAGGTCTATCCCAATCACGAACCACTGCAACCTTAGCTGGATCAATAATAATACCATTCTTGCTCACCACATGACCCAAGAAAGAAACAGACTCCAACCAAAACTCATACTTGGAGAACTTAGCATACAATTTCTCATCCCTCAATCTCTGAAGCGAAATTTGCAATCTCCTTATGCTCAACCTTACTCTTGGAATAAACCAAGATATCATCTATAAATACAATAACAAAAGAGTTGAGACACGATCAAAACACCTGATTCATCAACTCTATGAATGCGTTAGGGACATTGGTCAACCCAAAGGACATAACCAAGAACTCATAATGACCATATCAAGTCGAAAAAGTTGTCTTCAAAATATCTAAAGCTCTAATCCTCAACTGGTGATAATCGAATCTTAAATCAATTTTTGAAAACACTGCATCACCCTGAAGTTGATTAAATAAATCATCAATACGAGGAAGAGGATACTTATTCTTAATAGTCACCTTGTTAAACCGCCGATAATCAATACATATATACATAGACCCATCCTTCTTCTTTACAAACAAGATAGACACCCCCCAAGGAGATACATAGGTCAGATAAATCCCTTATCTCACAACTCCTGCAACTAATTCTTGAATTCTTTCAACTCTATTGGGTCCATCCTATCAGAAAGAATACAAATGGGCTTGGTGCCTAACCTAACATCGATAGAAAAATCAACATCACGATCCAAAAGAATACCAGGCACATTCATAGGGAAACACATCCACAAAATCTCAAAAAACACGAACAAAATCTAAGAAAAAAGGTGAAATAACACTAGTATCTCAAATATAATCCAAATAAGCTAAACATCCTCTCTCAACTAATCTATGAGCCTGAACAATATATGACCCTTTTGGGATCCAAATAAAGCAAACCCTTCCAAGCTATCCTAGGCACACCTGATGTAGCTAAAGTCATGGTCTTAGAAAAATAATCTAAGATAGCATGATAAGGCACCAACCAATCCATACCCAAAATAACATCAAAATTAATAATATCTAACACAATCAAATCTACCCAAGTCTCATAACCACAAAAAGTCATAAAACAAGATCGGCATACCTGATCCACCACTAAAGAATTTCCTATCGGGGTGGATACACAAATAGGCATGTTAAGAGGCTCACTACTAGAATCAGAACCCAAAGAAAAATATGCAGACACATAGGAAAAAGTCTATCTGGGGTCAAATAATAGAGATGCAAATCTGAAACAAATGGGGAAGGTACCTGTGATCATAACATCAAAAGTCTATGACTCTGGTCTGGTTGTTATGGCATAGCACTATCCATGACCACTAACTGGATGAGTAGCCCTAAGACCACTATTGCAGGCTGCACCATCTCTACCTCTCGTTCCTTTGGTAGTACCCTACCTCTCACTATTGAAATAAGAGTAACCCTGATCACATAGCAGGGGCAGTCCTTGGCCAAATGTCCAACCCCATGACACACATAATAAGTCCTATGACCTGCCTCAACAGGATAAGAAACCATTGGTCCTGTATGTTCACCCTACACTGGTGAACCTGAAGATCCACCACCTGAACTCTGTAAGGACACCTACACTAGCTACCCTAATAACTACGAGAACCTCTATAATTTTTATCAAGTAAGGCCAAACCTCTGAACTCACCAAAATAGTGCACTTTCTTGGTGTCTCCCTGAGATGCTCTAAGAATATCAACTGTCATCTTGGCATGATCCATAATGCTCTAAAAAGATGCTCCAAACATAACCATCTGAGAAGTAGCCAACACGAGGCTCAGGGGAAAGTCTCCTAGCACTTCTTCTAGACAAGGATGATCCATGGGCCTATCCACTCCCTCGAGCCCATTCACAACTCAAGGCTTGCCCTTTGGGAGAAGGCTCCACATCTCTGACCTTGCGGGACCTAGTCAACATCATTTTGTAGAAAGAGTGAAACACAACTCACAACTCAAGGTATACAAGAAATTCACATGATAAGGAATTAAATAAGGGAATTTTTTCTAAAGACATCATATAACCTCTCTAAGATAGATACGGGTGTCTACTTACCAATCTACGAGACTCTATTAGACATCCTATTCTTACACCATTTATACTAATAAAACCTAACTGCTCTAATACTAATTTGTCACAGCCCAAAATCCCAAGGGTCGTGATGGAACTTGTTACTACAATCCTTTACAAGTAAGCCTATCACCCAAACTAATAGACAAAGGAGAAAAAGACAATCATAACCCCATGGTAAGGCTTCTAGAGTGAATCCAAACCATACATGTATAATAAATATGGAAGATAAACATAACAATGCAGCCATAACTCCCAAAACCTGGTGTCAACAATATAAGAACTACTAATACAAACCATGAGTCAAATACAACAAAAGTACCCATATAGGGTCAATATCTGTCTCAGAATACAAATAAAGACATAACTATTATAGAATGATAGAGCTAAAATTCATATGCATGAATGTCCAACCGCTACCTTGAATAATCTGAAGGTGCTCAAAATCAACCAATCCGAGGAGCACTCGAGCTAGGACCTACACTAAAAGGGCGGAGTAGGTGTGAGTACGGTTCACTTATACTCAATAGGTATCATAGGCATACCAAGCAAAGTAGAAAATAAAGTACATAAAATACACACTAAGGGCACGTCACTTGCAATCAAAAAATGTCCCATAGCGGTAGCACACACCACTTGTACTAATGATTTTAATATATATATATATATATATATATATATATATATATATATATATATATATATATCACAAATACAACAACAATACAACAAGAATAACATAAGTATACATTATATCACATGCAAGTATTAATAGAGAAGCACATTTATATATGTGATGGTTAAGTATATGTAACAGGATATAGATCAAGTAAATATATAACAAGTCAATACGTAAATTCAATAACACATCACATAATAAAGAAAATGCAATGCATAAGATGATGATGTTCCAGATAATGATGATAACGATGGTGATACATGAGGTTGGCACATAGCCTTGAGTTTGGAAGACAACTTTGAGGTTGACACATAGTCATCGAGTCTTCTCCAGCATAATCCTTCATAAAAGGTCTATAATATCCAATATTTAATATTTTCTAGTTTATCCTGTATTTCTAGTATTTTTAATAATTCCAAAGCACATAGGTTGCATAAGACACAAACTTGTTTTCTATAATTTTAGAAATTTACAGCTGAAAAACCAAGTTAAATCGAGTAAAAAATGACGTTCAAATTGAAGAAAATCAATTTTAAGCTTTACCGGGTAGAATCTTCAAAATCCGTGTTAAAATCAAGAATCAAAGTTGTTTTGAAGGTTAAACTAATGAAAAACTAGTAATTATGAGATTAAAATATTAATCAAGAGAAAAGGAGTAAAATTGGGTTTTAAAATCAAGCTTTAAGATTTTGAGAAATTAATCATGAATTAGAGTTAAAAAGGATAAAATTTCACCTTAAATCCGTAATAGAACCAAGAAATAGATGTTAATCTAACTTCCCAAACTCCCACAAAGCTTCACTTTAAAGTTTTCATACTATTTTAAGGTTTAAATCTCAAGAGGAAAGGTGCCAGAATGAGCAAAATAGGCCAAAATAGGATATTTTATAGTATATTTTTTTCTACACCAAATTTTTCTAAGTCTAAACAGACTTTGAGGGGTGTTCGAAATTCTTTTGAAGTCTGATATACAAAAACGAACTATGCCACCACACAAAATTCGATGCTCTGGACTAAATGGAAATATCAAAATTTCAAAAATAATATTGTTTTTGTAATAATTTTTAAAGACAAGAATCAAATATTTTTTTTGTGGTGGAACAAAATATCTCTCATCTCCCCCTCGAATGGATTCTTTTTTTTGTTTCCAAAGGAATGTTATTATGTTGCACAAAATTGATTACCAAAATTTGAAATTGCAATTTTCCAAATCGAGGGTCGAAATGAGATTTAAAAGCTGTAAAAAAAATAAGATAGATAAATTATATATATAAAAAAAAAACTAGTCGTCCAAATCCAAACCTAAATTATCTCAATTTTTTTGTGGTAATGGCCACCACATCCCCTGGACAACTGCCTACCAATTTTGACCTCACTCATGTCAATGAATCAAACTTAATTTTGCTGCAACTTTATCGCCAACAAAAATAATAAAAAAAACTATTCCACTTAAGCCTGTTAATTACTTACATGGTAAACCAAGGGTAATATGGAAAGAGGGTGAAGTAGATCGAATGACCATTAATGAAAATCTTTAATATGTTATTATTAAAAAAATTTCTTTTGGATGACCAGAAATTTAAGATCTACGGAGGCTAATACCAAAACAATGTGAATTGAAGGGTGAATGTAATATTTGATCACTTAGTAATAGGCATGTATTAATAAGAGCATCCAATTAAGAAGATTATGTTAATCTTCTATCGAAACCAACTTTTTATATCATGCAAATAGGATGGACATATCCAATGAGGACCTTGAAATGGGATCCAATGTTTAATCCTGAAGAAGAGACCACCACAACGATTGCATGGATTTCATTTCCAGTTTTACCTCCTAATTTCTTTGGGAAAGTAGCTTTTTTCTCTTTAGAAATAGTTGCGGGAAACACATTGCAAGTTGATATGGCAATAAAGAATCAGACATGGCCAAGTTTTGCAAGAGTGAAGCTAGAAGTGGACTTCCTAAGTGAATTCCCTAAAAGGATCAATGTAGGATTGAGAAAGCAATCAAGGAAAATTTATTAAAAGTAGGTAAGAATCAAGTATGATTATATACCCAAATATTGTAAGACATGCATGATTTAGGGACATAATGTGCAAAACTATTATGTGATCCATCCTGAATTATACCCAAAGAAAGAAGAAGAGCAGGATAATGATGGAAAAGACAAGGAAAAAAATACCGCTACATCAAAAGAAAAAGGAGATAAGGCTATGGATGAAAATGGAAAGCAACCTCAAAGGAATGAGAAGAATAATGATATCAAAGAGATAGAAAAATTTAGAGAACAAAATACAAAGAAAAGAGGAGGAAAATGTAGATATCAAGGGAGTGGAGGCAACAACAGGTTTAGAATAGGAACCAATCTCAATAGAATACTAACACCTTGCAGACCACAAACCAATTTGATGTTTTAAATAATGAGAAGGAGGGAAACAAGACGTCTAATCAAGGTACAAAAATACCACAAGGAAAGGAACATGGACTTACAATAAAGGAATGGGTACAGGAGACTTTTAAAGAGGCACAAAAGAAGAGTATACCATAAAAGACCATAGGAGAAGATTTACCAACAAATGATTCTTTAATACATACAAAGGATTGGAGAGAATAGAAGGACAAGAGGATCATATGGAGAGAACCTAAAGTCTAAAAAGGTCATCACAAATAGCTTAACATCTAATGGGAAAGTTCTTAAGGACATTCCAGATCTTGAGGAGCCAATGACAGATAATATTCAAATATTGAAAGATAATCAAGAAAATGAGGACATGGAGGAAAATATTAATCAGATTGGCAGAGAGGGGGATTTATCTCCAATATCAATAAGAAAATTTAAGAGTAGCATAAAAAAGAAGAAACCTTCAACACCTCTTCAAGTGCAGACAAGGAGCAGTAAAGATAAATTGTCTGATATTGATCAATGATTGACAAAATAATATTTTGGAATATAAGATTAGTTAACACACAAAATGCTTTTGAGAGGCTAACTGAGCTAAATAAAAGACATTAATACTCACTTACAGTTTTAACGGACCCTTGTAAGGACCAAAAGAGCAAGATCAATATTAAATCAAATTAGAAATGGTGAATGCAATGAGTAATTGTTCATCCAAAATATGGGTGTTTGGGGATGAAAGATGGAGGGGACAAATTGTGTCAGATAACATTCAACAACTATCTTTGAAGTTATCAAGCAATTTGGTAGAAGTCATCATCACTATAGTTTATGCTAGATGTAATGCTTTGGAGAGATTGGAATTATAAGAGGACTTAGAAACCATTGCTTACAATAATCAATTACCTAGGGTGATTGGAGGTAATTTTAATGTGATCCTTAATGAAGAAGAAAAATAGGGTGGTGTTTCATTCACCTAGTATGAGGTTGTGGACTTTAATCAGTGTATAAACAACAATGGCCTAACTGAATTAAAGTTTAAAGGTAGCAATTTCACATGGTGGAATGGAAGAGTAGAAGGAGAATGCATTTTTAAAAGATTGGATATGGTGTTAGTAAATCAAGATTTTTTAAGTATCTTACCATTAAGTGAAGTTCATCACTTAATCAGACAAGGGTCAAACCGTGCACCCGTACATATGATATGAAATTCAGAGGAAGAACCAACTTCCTAACCTTTCAAATTCAGCAATTTTTGGACTAAACATAAATAATTTAAAGAGGTAATTGAGCAGAATTGGAAGGTGGACTTCTGGGTTCTGTAACTCTAATTATGGTAATTAACTACTGATAACGCCCAAACTACAGCTCTCGTAAGAGTGTAAGCGGTCGCTGTCAAATATAGAACCCAACTGGGTTGGGTGTCGAATCCCACAGGGAATACTTGGTCACTAAGTGTTGCAATTGTTAGCAGACTGTTGGTCAAAAATTCTACAGAAAGGGGGGATTTGATTATGCGTGAATTAAGAATATCAAAGTAATGACTGAATGCTTTGTTTAGTAAGATTTAATCACAGAGAATAATAAGTTAGGGTTATGTCCACCTTATGAGTTCTACGTATCTATCAACTATGAGTTATGCGGAATTCAGACATGCATGCACTTATAGAGATTCGTATTCTAATGGTAAATCCCAGTGTCTCTTGACCATCCAAGATTATTTCACTTTAACTCTCTCGAGCTTAAAGTGTATAACTAACGGTACAAACTCTCCAAGAGGTTAATCTGGTTAAGGCATTAACGTGTAAACAGGGGTTGGTAGCCCTATTTCCTTGTCACACTCTCTTTTCCAAACATGTAACTTTTCTCTCGAACAAGTTAATGCTATAATGGAGTATTCTATATGTTTGCAACCACAAGAATTTAATTAAAAGTAGCATACGCATCAAGAATTCACAAACTCATAGTAATAGATAGTATATCACAAGGCTTCCATAACCCTAACAGAGAAGTTTAGCTACTCATGATTACAACAGAATTCGCAATAGATATAATCATCATACCACAACTCGAATAATCTTCGCGAGGGGATGATTTTAACGTCAAAGAGGGATGACATTTTTCCTCTTGGTCCGTTGCTCTCAAGATAGCCGTGTTCCTCTGTCATAAATTGTAACGTGAATAATCCCAAGTGTCGAATGGAAGAAAAATAATGACAATAAGAATTGAATAGAAAATAGAATGAATGCTGAAAAATTCAGCAAATAGGGTTTTTATAACATCCTTGTCCTAGTCCTACTAGGTTACTGCATCCTTGTCCTAGTCCTACTAGGTTACTGCTGCACCCCTAAGTATTAAGAAATACTGATTCTGCCCGAAACAATTTCTCCATGCATCACATTCAGTCCACAAGCTTCCAAAAACTGTCTTCCTTCTTACGTGAAGTTTTTCTTTGCTGCCCAAGGGTCCACAAAGTGCTGAAATCTTCATCATTAATACCTGAAAACATGCTAATCACGTTGGTTAGCTCACTTACAGGAAGATGGACTAAAAGTGCAGGAATTATATATTTTATCCTCAAAACTTAGCTATAACATGGGTAAATTATGGTGTTTAGGCGTGTAAATACGCCCAACATCAACACCCCACACTTAAATCTTTGTTCGTCCTCGAACAAAATATTACGTCCATGCAAACATCTACTTAGTATTTCACAGTAACAGCACAAAATGTTCAACAAGACATGCACGGCAATTATTAACAAAGAGTAGTTTTATTGATCACTACTAGAAACAATTCAACCTCCAACATAGACTCGTGATGATAGTTAATTCGTATCCACAAGTTAAGGCACAAAGAATCATACAAAACTATCCAACAATCATCAACCATGTGTGTCTCACATAATATATCACCCATAATCACTCATAAGTTTTGTATTTTTCAGAACATGGGTATAAAACTCTCCTTTCTCTCTCTCACACAAAGAATTCATATGTTGCAACTGATGACCATAGGCTTGCCCTTAGTGTAATGCTCTACTAATATCAGAATGCTAAGCTTAGGATCAAATAGGTCTTTTACAGGTTGTAATGTAGGCTAAGGGACATGTAGGACTATTTTGGACAGAAATAGTGACTATGTTCCCTAAGCGCTTTAATACATCACATTATGCCATTAACACTCTTTTTTTTTAAACAACTCTGCTACCTTTCTTTCATATACCACCCCTTTTCACCTTATTTTGTTATTTAAACACAATTATCTTTTTAGTTTTCTATTTCTTTTTCTTTTCTTTCTCTTTTTTTTTCATATTATAATTTCATATTATAACGCACCTCTATGATAGCACTTCTATGATAGCCACTCTTTTTCACAACAATTTCAAGTACCAATATGCTCTGAGGCATCACTCTCACCTAATTTCCTCTTATTTTGTCACATGACTCTACCATTTAAAGCGCTTAGGAATTTGGATCAAATTATGGTCTTAAAAAAATGGATTAGGCTACATATGAGACTGTCAAGGAAAATAGCTAAAGGCTCAAAGGGGGTTAACTAGGATAATGTACACAACTAGGTAAAAAAAAAAAGTAAACAATTACAGGCTGCCAAAGAAATGCCTAAATCATCTCCTAAACTCACACTCTTTATTTTTCTTTACACACACACCAGGCAAGTTCTAGCATCAGTCATAACACAGAATTTACTATAATCTCACATACACAAGGCACATGGTCAACTTTATTGGGAGCAGTATAGACTTCTTGACCCAACCGATGAATGAATTAAACCACACACTTATCACACAGTGAGTTACACTTAGAGCCTAAATGTCTCAATAGGATTTTAGCACAAACTCTTGTCATAATACCATGCCGCCTATCAGAACAATTTCATGCACTTCATGCAAAATCACAAAAAAATTTAAAAATTTAAATACTACTAACTACGACTAATTAAAACAAACAAACATAAATAAATGTAGGCAAAGAAGTACAGCATACAAATACCAGCACCCCACACTTAGACGGGACACACTGCCCTCAGTGGAAAATAAGGAAAACCTGATTAGTCGGACTCCTCTGCTATGTCTGGGGTCATACCCCCTGCGTCGGAATCATCATCAGAGTCGTCATCCTCAGAGTTTCCTCAAAATGTACCCCACTTGATCCAAAAGTGCGTTGAGGTATTTGCAGCGAGGAGGATTCAGCTTGCTCTTTTCTTCCCCTTTTCTGACCTTTCTATGAGGTGGACACTTTTTGTTTTCCTTGTCGTCCTTTTTTAGGCCATTCTACTTGGAGATGGACTCGGAAGATGTTATTGCAAGGTTAGATGAGCAAAAATAAAAGTTTTGAGAGAGTTGGGAAGGTTAGGCGGCGCCGAGGTTGGGCAAACAAGTGCATTTTGTCTTAAGTTTGAAGTTCAATATATAGACCAAGGCTTGGGTCGGTTTCGATCCATGAAAAATTGGGTTAGGGGCCAAAAAGTAAGGTTAGGCGGCGCCTAATGCTTTGCCTATGCTTAGCATAGGCGGCGCCTATGCTTAGCATAGGCGGCGCCTATGCTATGGCATAGTTGATTCAGAGAGCAAAGGCAATGGCATAGGCGGCGCCTTTAACTTTGCCTAGTTGACCATAGGCGGCGCCTATGCTATGGCATTGTATATTCAGAGAGCTTAGGCCATAGCATAGGCCTTGCCTTGTTTGTTGCCTAGATTTACATAGGCCTTGCCTTGTTCGTTGCCTAGATTTGCATAGGCAATGCCTAACCAATAGCCTTTGCTCCTTCATTCTTAACTTACCACCTTCAATCATGACACACTTCCAAATCAAAATTTGGGCTAGATCTCCTCCTTTATACGTCTTGCACCTACACCTACTCAAAACCAACAAAACCAATTAGAACGATGGGTTACCTCCCACCAAGCACCTTAGTTTTGGTCGTGGCTCGACTCTTCTTTTTGGATTTTTACTTAACAAAACAAACTCCTACTAAAATAAAACAATTAAAGACGATGGGTTGCCTTCCATGTAGAGCTTGATTTATTGTCGCGGCACGACATAGCTATCTCGATTACTCAGACTTCATCGAGATATATAGTGCATCATTTTTTGAATGGATTCAGACGACGCTGATGCTTACCTGTGGGCATGCAATCTTCTTCGAGATGACTCTTGTGCATACATATCCCAGGAGGGATACTAATTATATCATCAATAGTCCAACCCATAGCTCTTTTATACCTCTTCAGAGCAGATATGAGAGCCTCTACGTGCTGTTTACCTAAATCGGCCGCAACACTCACCGGAAGTGTCTTTCCACTTCCCAAGAATGCATACCTTAGGTGACTGGGGAGCTCTTCCGATTCTAGCACTGGTGGCTCTTCAATGGAAGTCTTTACTGTTGGTAAAGGTCGATTCTTAAGATCAAGGTCCAGCTTCTTAGGGCCATGAGAATAGGACCTTATTCCTGTTAGAGCACAAGCGGTTTCTTCATATTCTTCAACCTCCTCACGCTCAAAATTCAACAGCACATCAGACAATGGCTCATCAATAAGTTGCTTATCTGCAGATATTCTTCCACATCTTCATAATAAACATCAGCTACAGAGAACACATCCATATCTCTAGGCTGCTTCATTGATTTGCATACATCAAAATGAACCACTTCGTCATTCATCCGAAATAAAAGCTCATTGGCTTGTAAAACAATAAGCACACTTCCTATTACGAGAAAAGGATGACCCAAGATTATTGGAGCTTCAGAATCCACCTCACAATCCAAAATAACAAAGTCTGCAAGAAAAATGAAGGAAGAAACCTTTACCAATACATCATATAAGATACCAACAGGTCGTTTTACCGACCTATCTGCCATTACGAGCCACATATTAGTTGGTGTAGGATCGTCCAGCCCCAACTTTCTATAAATGGATAGCGGCATCAAATTTATGCTAGCACCCAAATCTCACAATGCCTTAGCAAAATCCAAAGATCCCACCGTACAAGGAATAGTGAAAGCACCAGGGTCTGCCTTCTTCTAAACTAACGATCTTGTAGTGATTGCACTGCAATGGTGAACATTATCTGCCAGCTCATAGCTTGCTGCCCACTTCTTCGTCAAAAGATCCTTCATGAATTTCGCGTACCCAGGCATTTGTTCCAGAGCCTCTACCAAAGGAACATTAATAGTCAGCTGCTTCAACATAGTCATAAATTTACTGAACCTGGTGTCATCAGCTTTCTTCTTCAATCACTGAGGAAAAGGTGGTGGTGGAAGGGGAATAGTTTTCTCCACCACTTCCTTTTTATCTTGCTTCCGATTATCAATCTTTTCAGGAGTGTCATCAGCCTTCTTCTTCAGTCTCTGAGGAAAAGGTGGTGGTGGAAGGGGAGTAGTTTTCTCATGAACTATCTCGTTCTGATTTTCTGCTTCTATAGAATCATCATAATCTGCATCAATAACATTCTCCTCTGTATTATCAACCACCTGCTTGCCTTTGGACGGATTTTCCAACACCTTACCACTCCTAGTGGTAATAGCCATACATGATCCATCATTCCTTGGATTTTGCACGGTGTCGCTAGGTAAGGTGCCGGCCTTTCGTTGGTTGAATACCGCCGATAGTTGACTCATTTGTTGTTCCAGTTGTTTTATTGCAGTGGAATGTGAGTCAACCAATTGCTTCATTGAGGACAAATCATTTACTACCTTAGTTACTCCCGTGTTGGTTGCCTCCACTCCTTTTAACAGCTTGGCCATCAGATCTTCCATGGACATCTTCCCAGAGCCAGATGCAGCGGCGTCACGACTTCCAGGAGGAACATACAAACCACTCCTGTCAGTTTTATTCTTCCAACTACCTTGATCACGGTCCTTGTTTCCATATTTATCATAATAGTTCCGACCTTGGTTTTCTTGGGCATTGCCTAGGAAACCCCCCTGATTATTCAAGTAGTTGGCTTATTCCTCAGAATCGGATTCATCTCTTCCCTGTGACACAACAGCTTTGACTTTTTTGGTATTCCCTAGTAATAAGTGCTTGGTAAGAAGATCCATCTACGTTTTCATGTGCGCCATATCTTGATCACGTTCCTCCTCTCTTCCCCTCTGTTCTGCAGTCATGCAATTAGATATAGTAGAGCTTGCTACCTCAGAATCCCTGGTATGCCAAGTTGTACTCTGCTTTGTCATCCGATCTAGCATACCACTTGCCTCATTAAAAGTAAGGTCCATTAATGAACCACCCGCAACATTATCAACCACTGGCTTAGTCAACGAATTCAAAGCCCTGTATAATATCTCCATCAAGTGGACATTGGTCATATGATGATTTGGGCACCTCATAAGTTTCTTCTTGAACCTCTCCCATGTTTCGTGGAGAGCTTCAGTTGGAAGCTGTTGAAAATTGCTTATCTCATCTCTTAATTGTGCTCTCTTGGATGGCAGATAGAATCTTTCTAGGAAATCATCTTTCAGTTGCCTCCAATTAGTAATAGAGTCAGGAGTTAGCCCGTTCAACCATAGATTTGCCTCTCCAGATAGAGACAATGGAAATAAACACAGCCGAATCGCATTTTATCCAACCCCTAGATTGTCAAACGCCTTGCATGTTGAGATAAAATTGATCAGATGCATATTCGGATCGTCTCCTGCAAGACAACCAAATAACCCCTTGAGCTACAATAGCTGAATCATGGTGCTAGTGATATTGAACTTGGCTCCAGGTACCAAGGGCGGAGGAATAATAGCCCCTGTGGCACCAGCTTCATCCAGATCATCATCATCATCACCAAATGGAGCCTGCACAGCTCGGCGTTTAGGTCACATTCTAGCTTGACGATCTCTCCTGTGTACAGGTGCCGCCACCTCATCAGTACACCTTGGATTTAGTAACTCATCATCTCCCAGGTCCTCATCATCCAAATTTATTGCCAGACCTGGGTTGTCAATATTCTGTTGATGCACTTGAGCAGCTGCCAATGCAGCTAATCTAGCCTGCTCCTGTTGAGCCGCCCTTCTTTCAATGTCTCGTTGTGCATCCATTTTGCCAATAAGTTATGGTTCAGGATTTATGGGTAATAACGGTTGACCTGAACTTCGAGTGTTTAGCATGCACTCTACCGAACCTGAATAAAACAAAAACAACAACTAAAAATAAAATCTGAGAATTTTTGACCAAAGGGTCTATTAACTATCACAAACTTAGTTGACAACCGTATTCCCCGGCAACGGCGCCAAAATTCGATAATGCCTAAACTACAGCTCTCGTAAGAGTGTAAGCGGTCGTTGTCAAATATAGAACCCAACTGGGTTGGGTGTCGAATCCCACAGGGAATACTTGGTCACTAAGTGTTGCAATTGTTAGCAGACTGTTGGTCGAAAATTCTACAGAAAGGGAGGATTTGATTATGCGTGAATTAATAATATCAAAGTAACAACTGAATGCTTTACTTAGTAAGATTTAATCACAGAGAATAATAAGTTAGGGTTATGTCCACCTTATGAGTTCTACGTATCTATCAACTATGAGTTATGCGGAATTCAGACATGCATGCACTTATAGAGATTCGTATTCTAATGGTAAATCCTAGTGTCTCTCGATCATCCAGGATTATTTCACTTTAACTCTCTCGAGTTTAAAGTGTATAACTAACGGTACAAACTCTCCAAGAGGTTAATCCGGTTAAGGCATTAACGTGTAAACAGGGGTTGGTAGCCCTATTTCCTTGTCACACTCTCTTTTCCAAACATGTAACTTTTCTCTCGAACAAGTTAATGCTATAATGGCGTATTCTATATGTTTGCAACCACAAGAATGTAATTAAAATGAAGAGAGTAATGATATAAGTAGCATACGCATCAAGAATTCACAAACTCATAGTAATAGATAGTATATCACAAGGCTTCCATAACCCTAACAGAAAAGTTTAGCTACTCATGATTACAACAGAATTCGCAATAGATATAATCATCATACCACAACTCGAATTATCTTCGCGAGGGGATGATTTAAACGTCAAAGAGGGATGACTTTTTCCTCTTGGTCCATTGCTCTCAAGAGAGACGTGTTCCTCTGTCATAAATTGTAACGTGAATAATCCCAAGTGTCGAATGGAAGAAAAATAATGACAATAAGAATTGAATAGAAAATAGAATGAATGCTGAAAAATTCAGCAAATAGGGTTTTTATAACATCCTTGTCCTAGTCCTACTAGGTTACTGCATCCTTGTCCTAGTCCTACTAGGTTACTGCTGCACCCCTAAGTATTAAGAAATACTGATTCTGCCTGGGACAATTTCTCCATGCATCACATTCAGTCCACAAGCTTCCAAAAGTTGTCTTCCTTCTTACGTGAAGTTTTCCTTTGCTGCCCAAGGGTCCACAAAGTGCTGAAATCTTCATCATTAATACCTGAAAATATGCTAATCACGTTGGTTAGCTCACTTACAGGAAGATGGACTAAAAGTGCAGGAATTATATATTTTATCCTCAAAACTTAGCTATAACATGGGTAAATTATGGTGTTTAGGCGTGTAAATACGCCCAACATCAACTACTCATAATTGCAAGAACACAAAAGAAGTTCTGATAAGAAAACATAATTATGAACTTACAATAATAAGATGAAAAAGTCACAAAATCTCACTTTGAATTAAAATCCTAAAAATTGATGTTTGTGAATCCAAGACCAAGATATTCCTTAGAACGTTACAATAATGTAATGGCCGTAAAAAAATAGTAAAACCATATAGGAGTATTTATAGATGCAATAGAAATCCTATCCTAAACTATGTGGGGAAATAAAGTCAGCAGGTTTCCACCAATCGTGAATCAGAGTCGTGAATCAGTCAACCAACTGTGAACCAAAATCATGAAAATTTTACTCTACTTGCACTTCTCTTACATCTTGTCTGCTGATCAAGTCTGCCAATTGTAGACTCGGTCTACCAATTGTGAACACCATTTGGGGAAATCATAATTTTGAATTTTTCTTCAGAACTTTATTTGCGAGCATATTTGATGGTTTGTTGATGATTCCACGATCCGTGGATGCTTTCCACAATTTCTCCATGGTTAAATTTGAGCCTTTTTTCTCTTTTTTGCCTCTGAACAATATTCTCCTATATAGTATAACAAAAACAAATCATACATTCCAAGAACACATAAGTTCTTGCACAGTTTCCTCATCTTAATCATAGAAAGTAACATGAAACCATGGCATATCAATTAGTAAAGCAAGACTTGCATCGTCATCATCATTGTCATTGTTCTCTCTTCGTTCATCTTCAACTTCGATTTCGACTTCAGATTCAAATTTGAATTTAGATCTGGATTTTTTAAATGATCGATCGAGAGATTGTCTTGCTGGAAAAAATTCATTTAATGATCCAATAATTTAATATTAATTATCCATTTAAGAATGCAACACACATGTGCGGACATATGTCACAATGAACATTGAAGGATCACGATCCTTTGGTTCACTATTTGGATAATGAAAAATTATTTTATGGGGGCATATGGATATCTATGGAAGCATATGGATTTGTCAATGCAAACATATGTCATTGACAACTTTTTATTTTAATGACGAAAGTGATTTGTGATTGTATGTGGCCATGTGCGGATGCACATGGGCTCGTATAGTGGCCCGATGGTCTAAAATAGTGCAATTTTTTAGAAGCATTTCTTCTTTCTGAAGGACCACCTTTTGGATATAAATATCTAATTTTTTTCCTTAGACACGGGAAGGATTTTGTGAAGTAAAAGCGCTATTCTACTTGAGAAAACTCAAGTGTGATTTTCTACCATTGAGCGTGTTCATAGTTCAACATAATTTGTGGTACCACTCTTCTTTTGAAGTGATTTATTTTATCCTCTGAGGATATATTCCAGAACCTCGGGTACTTGAGGGGGAAAATTTTCTTAAGAACACACCAAAAATTTGCTAGACTTAAATCTTCTAATCTTCATTTTTTTCTAAAAGGTTGACTTGTTTATTTTCTAAAAAATAATTTAAACTTCATTTTTTTGTTCATAAGTTGGGTTGAACTTATTGTTGAGGTTCAAAGTTGTTAATACAGAGTTATTAACTTCAGTTGATTGTCTATACTATAGTTTGAACATATTGTTGAAGTTCATTCTAAACAGATTTTACTAACTCAGAAAATAAGAGATTCGGTAAAAGATTATCACCACCCAAATCAGGGCCTAGACGTGACGGGTATCTCAAGTCCAACCAAGAACGGAGGCCACCCCTAATACCTAAGCCATTGACCATCTTACACCCCATGTCAGATAGATTCCAATCATATAACAAGATAAGAAAATATCAATTTAAAGACATTATGATAAGTATGTAATCCAAAACCAACCATCAATAATCCAGACAACCAACTAATATCGCACATATACACAGTAGTCCAACAAGGCCTCTAATAAAAACCAAAGAATATGCAATAGGGACATGCCCCCAACCATAACCAAAAGGAATAGTAAAGACATGAAGAAATCCATAGCATGAAATGGGGTCTTCTAAAGTATGGAAGCTCACCACTTCAGTTTGACTCAAAAGTTGTCCCCGAATCACCTAATCACTGTGCAGGAGAAGTAGAAGTATGGCCGGTTCTTGCATTGCATGGGGATACAACATTCAAAGATGGTTAGCGGGGTGAAATCTAGCATGTAACTCAGGGATAAAGATAAAGCAATGCTATCAATCCAAAACCAAGTTAAACCAATGAACATAACCATATGCAAATACATACATATAAATATTCCATGCCGGGATAGGGAACAAGGCTTAGCGTGCACTTTAAATCCTTAACCTTGGTTGTGAAGCATTACCATCATAATACACCCATGGGATATAAGGGTTTAGTGTTACCTCCTAGACTGGCCCCAGTGCGTGTTATCTGCAGACCGGAGATACCATATGTGACCGGGATTCCCTTGTACCCATTGCCCTGTAAGATACATATGTACGTATATATATTTGGGGGATTCCCTTGTACCCCACAAGAACATGGTCATCAATACCAATACTTATTTCGACAAACATGAGTTTCCAATGTCAACCTTTCGGACTCACACATTCACGACTAGCTATCACAACCCCATTATTGCCCAATTAAAATATTTAACACATAACCAAGCCACCAATTCCAGGAGTCAATTATTAAGGCATTATTAAGTGGTATTGTCATACCGACTATAGCTTGTAAGAAATATCATTAGCCAATATTTAGGGGATTCCCATGTACCCCACAGGCTCCATTATTAAAGTCACTTGAGGGATTCCCGTATACCCCACAAGGTTTTCATTATAAAATTACTTGGGGGATTCCTGTGTACCCTACAAGGTTTTCAACACCATCCTAAACCAATTAAATATTTAGAAAACCATGTAATAGTTCAAAGAAGAAAACAAAACCAAGTGATAATGCTTAAACCAAAATCAACAATGCAAGTGGGTTGAGGTTGTTACCAATTTTCATACCAAACCAATAAATTTGAGGATTCCTTTGTACCCGTATTTCCATGATTTATCAACTTTAGGGATTCTATTGTACCCATGTCCATCCACCATTTCCAAGCACCCCAAAGCATTTACCAACCATCAATTTAGGTAAAAAAATTCATAAATATCATAGAAGAAGCATTTAAACAATTTATATTCAAAACCCTCAACCCATAGTTCAAAACCAACATCAATATCTCATCAAAACTTTAAAACACATGCTTTTACAAAATTGACAATCAGGGAAGAGTAACATGCCTTAAACACCAAAAAGTACGAAGAGAAATCACCCTTAAAAACCTTAATTGATTAACTTGATGAAACCCTAGCACGACTTGCTTGAGGGAATAAAGAGAACCTTTTGGAGTGTTTGAGATTGAGTGATAATGAAACTCTAAAGGGGTTATAAGACGTGGATTTTAATTTGGGTAAGAGGGGAAATGTCTAGAATGTCCTTAACTTAAAAGCTGGAAAAGGGTCGAATTTGATTATGAGTCAACCATTGACTCGTAACCACTCCTTAAAACTTGTCATCTAGAGTCGTAACAAAGACAGTGACTAGGACCCCCTATGCACTATCGACCTTACAACTCGACCAACCCACTCGTAATGAGACCCTACGATTTATAGGGTCCAGTCATAGCCAACACAAAACCCTAATAGGTTAGACATGGACATCCTATGATTTGAACCTACGACTCTTAACATATCCTTACAACTCGTATTGAGCCACTCATACTCAGAGCAAAACTTAGCCACTAACTTTCTGATTTGGTTACAATTTGGGTCTCTAGGACCCATAACCATACCCTACGACTTATACCCCCAAGTTGTAGCCAGGACAATAACTCAAAAGCCATCAACTAGAAACCTTAAAAATATGGCCACATGACCCGTCACTACACCCTACAACTCACAGAGTGAGTCGTAATCAAGGTAGTGAGCCCAAAGATCAAGAAATTTTCAAAGACTAAAACTCTGGGGCGTTACATTCTCCCCCACTTGGATCATTCGTCCTCGAATGATGGGTCAATATGACAAAAGTATGATTGGACTCCATATACCTATACTCTTACCTTTAACTAAGTTAGAAAACAAAGATGTTAAGAATAGCACATACCTTAGACACGATTTTTTAGAATGGGGAACAAAAATAGGTAGTTGGACTCCATGTCCTCTCTAGCTCCCCACAGAGCTCCTTCCTCCCCAACCAATGCATCTAATAAACCCTTAAATAGAACCATACCCCCCATCAAGCTTTCAATTATGAGTAAAACACTCCTTTATTTCAACCTCGCAACTCCGCCCGCGAACACATGACTACAAGAGCTTGAGTAGAATCGTATATCCCTTCTGTGTTAAAATATCCCTTCTGTGTTAAAGACTAACTTGGAGTTAAATATGCTAGTGAAAGCTATGGGACCCTATACTTTACACCACTCCAATAATACTACCCGTCTATCAATATAATCAAGAAACCTCAAGTCTTAATCAAGGAGCTATAGCCGCATAACATAATGGTTGGGTGTTTATCAATCACCACACTCTAACCTATCTTTACTATATCCACTTTATGAATATCCTCACCCAAACTAGCACCCTCAATCACTATCACAAAGGTTTTCACCACATGTCCTCTTCCTAACTATTTCACCTAACCAAGTTTATCTTAATCTTTTATATTTACCTATAACCTTAGCCCGAGTAGTCACCCTCAAAATTTCACAGCAAGGACACCTACTCCCTTGTCTAAAACATCACTATGCTTACATTCCACTACCACCCTAACATAGGAAGGGTCACTGAGGAACTAGAGTATAAGCATCAAGAATAACAAGGGGTTAATTCCCAATTACAAGTCCTATTTTCGTACTTCTCAAGGTGAGACCCGCAAAATAAGACATAGTACAATAGGCACGAGGTACTCTATAGAAACTACCTAGGCTATAAAGGGAGTATTGTTCCAACATAAACACACCATAACATGAGTCCTTAGGACTGGGCACTGAGAGAAACACGACTGCATATATCATGGGTAATGTAACGTAAAGTCCAGATTCATATTCAGGGAATAAGGCGAGGATTTCCACTTAAAACTACTATTTCTTGGAACCAGGCATGACGTTAGACATGAATATATGGATCATGAGTGTCATGCATAGAGCTTGAACACTTGGAAGCTCAAATTTCTGAGAAATATTATTTCCTTTAGTTCAGGGGCTAGAGTATGGACATACGCGGCACATAGAATACGGACCTTAGGCATAAGCACTATTAGAATGCGTGCATCTCTAGTAGAGTTCCCTCTTAACCAAAATAGGAGGGAATCACTATAATAGGACTAAAGTCACCCCAAATTTCTCTTGAATTCCACCGCTAGGAGAAGATTTAAGATTATCCCTCGATCTCCATCTTACTACACCTTTAAGCACAACACTCTACTCTTAGGGGTATCTCAATGGACATGTAATAGGGTCACTTGGCTCTCTTATACTTAAAACCTCATCTATCCAGATGCTACCTAGGGTTTAATATAGTCCTACAAAGTCCATGCCCTAACCGATTTAATGACTTAGCCCCAATCCATCAGTTCAACCTAGACTTCTGGCCTATATATCACAACTTTCCCACTCTTGTATCCCCTAAGTTATCAACCTCATATCTAAGACATACCTTACCAACACAACCAATCTACCCCCATAAATCTCGCATTGCGATCCTCGAGCTAATATACTCCTTTCACTAAAATTAACATCTACAATTCAAACTTAGTGTCTATCAACCATCATGCACTACTAAAAGAGTACCCTATAAGGAGGTCACCCTAAATTCCTTATTTACCCACCGATAACTGATAACGCTCAATCTACAGCTCTCGTAGGAGTGTAAAGCGGTCGTTAGCAAATATAGAACCCAACCTGGGTTGGGTGTCGATCCCACAGGGAATAGCTTGGCCAACAAGTAAGTAAAATTAATAGACTTTTGGTGCAAGTCTCGTAAGAAGGGGGGATTGAAATAAGTAACCAAAGTAATGAAATAAAAGCTGAAAATAATAAAGTAAAAAGAGAAAGATTGTCACGTTGGTTGTAAACAATGAGAATTGAAGCGTTGGGGGTATGTCCACCTTCTGAGGTATACGTCTCTATTGGCTATGAGTGTGTAGAGTCTTGACATGCAATTGCTTATAGAGAATTGTAGTCGATGGTAAATCCAAGCGTCTCTCGACCTAAACAAGGACTATTTCACTTTAACTCTCTCGAGCTTAAAATGTGTCTAGCGGTACGAATTCTCCAAGAGGTTAGTCCAGTTACGGCACTAGCTTTTTAATAGGAAAGGGTGTCCTACTACCTTGACATTATCTCTTTTCTAGACAAATAACCTTTCTCTCGAACAGGTTAGATGTTAGAATGGCGTGTTCTTGTGTTTGAACCGCAAAGAATGTAGATTTAAGATGAAGAGAATAATGATATAAGCAATATACGTGTCTTGAACTCACAAGCTCATAGCAATAGATAGTAACTCATTCGGCTTTCATAACCCCAACTAAGAGGTTTAGTTACCCATGAATGCGAAGGATATCACGTTTTGCATGGTGAATGGCGTGAATAGTAGGTGTTTGGCGTGTGGTTTTGGTGATTCCTTAGCAAGTAACGATTCTCTTGTTGTGGAATTTAAGAATAGAAGAATAGATTAGAAGTGTTTGTAGTGGAAGATGAGAAAGATGGAAGAAAATTAATAGTTTAAGAATGAATTTCTTGAATGAAGGGAGGAGTTGCCTCCACTAAGGGAGGACTTGATTAAAATCTCTAGCATGATAGGGTATTTATAATACTTCTATCCTACTCCTACTATGCTAATGAAATAAATAACCAAATCCTACTAAACTAAGGAAATACTTAACCCATTTGTACTAGGTTAATGTAACATTCTCCTAATCCAAATAAACTAATGAAATACATAACCCAATTGTACTAGGTTAATGTATCATTGTCAAAATCCAGCTTTGTGTCTGTAAGTCCCCAAAGTCTTCAGAAATGCTGTTTTAGTCCTGGACAGATTTTCCATGCAGTCCCCAAAGTATTCAGAAATGCTGTTTTAGCCCGGGACAGATTTTCCATGCAGCAGATTTGGTCCTTTAGGCGTCCAGCTCCTTTCTACTTCGTTTGTGAGCTTTCTTTTGCGTCAAGTAAGCCATAAAATGCTGTATTTTGCATCATTTATACCTGAAACTTTCCTAATCATGTTCGTTAGCTCATTTATAGGAAAAAGGACTAAAAGTGCATGAAATAGATAATTAGTTCTCAAAACTAGGCTAAAATATGGGCAAAATATATTGATATAGGCGCGTAAATTCGCCTATCATCAACACCCCACACTTAGAGCTTTGTTCGTCCTCGAACAACATATCATGTCCTTCTAACATCAACTTAGGGTTTTTACAGCAACAACACAAAACATTCTTCAAGACAAGCACAACAACTATCAACAAAGAGTAGCTTTCCGATTATAAATAGAAACAATTTAACCTCAAGCATAGACTCGTGATGGTGATCAACTCGCATGCAAACGTTAAGGTACATAGAATCATATACAACTATCCAAAACTCATCAACCATGTGTGTCTCACAATATAGTACCCGTAATCACTCACAAATATAGCATATTTTTCAAACATGGGTATCAAAATATCCTTGCACTCACTCTCACAAAGAATTCATATGTAGCAACTGATGACCATAGGCTTGCCCTTAATGTAGTACTCCACTAAATGTCGGAATGCTAAGCTTAGGATCAAGTAGGTCTTTTAATGGTTGTAATGTAGGCTAAGGGACGGGTAGGATCAGCTATTTTGGCCAGAAATAGTGACTAGGTTCCTAAGCACTTTAATACATCACATTGTATCATTGACACTTTTTTTTCTTTCAACCTTTCTTCTTTCCTTTTTATTCTACCACCCTTGTTCTCCTCTTTTGTTTTTCATTTTTAAGCACAACTTACTTTTCAGCTTTCTTTTCACAACATACCTCTTATGATAGCGCTTTCTTTTTCATAACATATTCAAGCACCCTTGCAATTTAAAGCATCCTACTCAACCAATTTCCTCTTATGTTGTCACATGACTTTTTCACTTTAAAGCACTTAGGAATTTGGATCAAATTATGGTCTTGAAAGAAATGGATTAGGCTTACATACAAGGTTGTCAAAGAAATAGGCTAAAGGCTCAAAAGGGTTTAACTAGGATGATGTACATGGGTAGGTAAAACTGAAGGTAAACATGTATAGGTTGCCAAAGAAATGCCTAAATCATATCCTAAACTTACACTCCTTATTTTTGCTTTGCATACATACCAGGCAAGTTCTAGCATCAGCCACAAACATAGAATATACTATTATCTCACACACACAAGGCACATGGTCGACTTGATTGGAAGTAATATAGACTCTCGACCCAACAAGTGAAGGAATTGAATAACACAATATCACATAATGAGTCACAACTAGAGCCTAAACGTCTCAAAAGTCACAACTGTAATACATACTCTTGTTATAATCTCATGCTGCCTATCAAAATAATTTCATGCGTAGCTAGAAAAATTTTACTCCTAAAAAAACTAAAAAAAACGTCAAACAAAAAAAAAACGAACTCAAATAAACAAAGTAAACAAACAAACATAGGTGCAAACAGAGAAGTATAGCATGCAATGCCACCCCACACTTAGACGGGACACTGTCCTCAGTGGAAAATAAATACGAGGAACCTGGTCAGTCGGACTCCTCCTCTATGTCTGGGGTCATACCCCTTGCGTTGGGATTATCATAAGAGTCATCATCCTCATAAGTTCCGCATAAGTATCCCACTTAATTCCAAGCGTGAGTCGAGGTGTTTGCAGCGAGGAGGGTTCTCCTTGGTCCTTGCAACTTCTCTTTTTGCCCTTTTGGGAGGTGGTAGCCTTCTCCTTGCCTTGTCTCGCTTTAGGTGCCATTGTACCTGAGACTAGAAATAGTGTTAGTTGCAGCACAATCTCACTTGATACAATCTATAAGCAAGTACTAGGGGTACCACCCCACACTTAGTTTTGTTGCACAAATCAGCGAGGTGGACGTAGTCGATTTACTCAGATTTCGTCGACATACGTTTTAGGATTGTATTCCAATCAAGAAAATCAGCATTGTATCACTTATTTGCAGCCATTGGACTACTTTCATGGTAGATATAGCACACTACTACATAGGGGTTACCACATGGAATCGTTATTCTTACAACAAGCACAACCTCCTAAGTCGATAGGCACTATAATCTTATCCCGATGGCCGGGATAGTCTAACATGTAAGCATCCAAACAACACTCTTAAGCAATATTCATAGCCATATCAATTCAGCAAATATCATAACAATGCTATTGAAACCAAATTCAAGTCGGAAATAAGTCAAGAATTCCCTACGTATATGTTTACTCACATGATTATGCAACAACAATTCAAACACATGAACATCACCAACAATCTTATATGATTTAGCAATTTATAATAAGCATAGCAACGTAGTACTTACGATAAATAAATGAAGAATAAGAGAGTACTTACTTGCTTGAAACTTGTGGAGACGGTGTTGTGAATTAGAAGAGCAAAAGAAGAAAATTTTGAGAAGATTTGGAAGGTTATGTGGCGCCTTTAGGGTGTTTTCTAATGTGGTTGTGTTGTAAAATTATGTCCCCTTTATATAGGAAGAGTATGGGTCGGGTTATGACCCATTTACAATCGGATTTGGGGACAAAATCACCCTATATGCGGCGCATATCCCTCGGCATAACCCATGTATATGCGGCGCATTGTCCATGGCATAATGGGACATATGCGCCGCACATGGTATGGCATATCTAGGCATATGCGGCGCATATGGTATGGCATTTGGTCTCAGTATCTCAAATGCCATAGCATAGGCGGCGCATAGTCAAAAGCACACCTAGGAATAGGCGGCGCATAGTGTATTGCACACTAGATTCCGAGTCCTTAGGCTATAGAATAGGTTGTGCATCGTTCGTGGCCTATTTTTACCAAGGCCTAGCCTTTCTCGAAGCCTATTATGACGTGAGAAAGGCTCAATCCATAGCCTTATGCATCACCATTCCTAACTTACCGACTTTACCATACAATGCGACCAAATCGTCAATTGAAACCAATCTCCTCGTTGCATACTTCTTGCACCTATTTTTGCTCAAAACCAATGAAAACAATTAGTACGGTGGGTTGCCTCCCACCAAGCGCCTTAGTTTTGGTCGTGGCTCGACAAAATCCTACGAAAACAAAAACAATTAAAAACATTGAAAAACGATGGGTTGCCTCCCACCAAGCGCTTGATTTATTGTCGCGGCACGACATAGCTATCTCGATTACTTAGACTTCATCGAGATAGATGGGGCATCGTTTTCTGAATGGATTCAGACGACGCTGATACTTACTTGTAGGCATGCAATCTTCTTCGATATGGATCCTACGTTTCTCCGGAGAGTCACCAATTATATCATCAATAGTCCAACCCATAGCTCTCTTGTATCTCCTCAGAGCAGAGATGAGAGCTTCTACGTGCTGTTCACTTAAATCATCTGCTCTCTCCGGAAGTATATTTCTACTTTCCAAGAACACATACCTTAGATAATCGGGAAGCTCTTGCGATTCTAGCATTGGTGGCTCGTCAAAGGGAGTCTTCGCTGTTGGTTGATTCTTGAGTTCACAATCCGGTTGCTTAGGAGTATAAGACTCTATTTCTGTTAGATCACCCATAAGTTCTTCATAATCTTCATTATCCTCATGCTCAACATTCAGTGGCGCAGCAGACAATGGCTCAACAGTAGGTTGTTGCTCTATAGATAATGCTTTCATATCCTCATAATGAACATCAGCTACAGATGACTCATTCATATCGCTGGGCTGCTTCATTGTTTTGCATATATCAAACCGTACCACTTCGTCAACCACTTGCTTGCCTTTTGCTGAAGTTTCTAGCACCTTACCACTTCTGGTAGTTATGGCCATGCATGACCCATCATTCCTTGGGTTTTGCACAGTATCACTAGGTAAGGTGCCGACTTTTCTTTGGTTGAGTGCTGCTGAAAGTTGACTGAATTGCTGCTCTAGTTGTCTTATTGCAATGGAATGTGAGTTAACCAACTGACTCATTGAAGACAAATCATTCTTCACCTCAGTTACGCCCATATTGGTTGCCTCCACTCCTTTCAGCAGCTTGGCCATCATATCTTCCATAGACATCTTTTCAGGACCAGACGTCTTAGCCTCATAATTTCTAGGAGGAATATACACACCACTCCTGTCTGAATTATTCTTCCAACTACCATGATCACGGTCCTTGTATCCAGATTCATTATAATAGTTCCGACCTTGGTTTCCTTGGGCATTCCCACGGAAACCCCTCTGATTGTTCAAGTAGTTGGCCTCCTCTTTAGAATCAGACTCGTGTCTTCCTTTTAGCGCTACAGCTTTCACTTTTTCGGTCTTCTCTGATAATAAGTGCTTGGTAAGAAGATCCATCTGCATTTTCATGTGAGCCATGTCTTGGTCACGATCTTCTTGTCTTCGCCTCTGCTCTGCAGTCATGCCAAAAGATACAGTAGAGCTTGCTACCTCAGAATCCCTGATATGCCAAGCTCTACTTTGCTTTGTCATCCGATCTAGCATATGGCTTGCCTGACCAAAGGTGAGGTCCATAAATGATCCACCTGCTGCATTATCAACCACTGGCTTAGTCACCGAATTCAACGCTCTGTATAATATCTCCATCAAGTGGACATTGGTCATATGATGGTTTGGGCATCGCATTAGCTTCGTCTTGAACCTCTCCCATGTTTCGTGGAGAGCTTCAGAGGGAAGCTGACGAAAGTTGCTGATTTCATCTCTCAATTGTGCTTTTTTGGATGGCGGAAAGAATCTTTCTAGGAAAGCGTCTTTCAATTGCCTCCAATGAGTAATAGAATCAGGAGTCAGCCCATTCAACCACATAGTTGCCTCCCCAGACAGAGACAATGGAAATAGACGTAATCGAATTGCATTCTGTCCAACTCCAGGATTGTCGAATGACTTGCATGTAGAAATAAAGTTGATGAGATGCAAATTCGGATCATCGCCTGCTAGTCCACCAAATAATCCCTTGAGTTGCAAAAGCTGAATCATGGCGCTAGTGATATTAAACTTTGCTCCGGGTGCCAATGGCGGAAGAATAATAGCTCCGGTGGCACCAGGTCCGTCTAGATCGTCCTCTTCGTCATCAAAAGGAATTTGCATAACTCGGCGATCAGGCCTCAATCGCGCTTGACGATCTCTCCTTTGCATGGGTGCCGCCATCTCAGCAGTATGCCGTGGGTTTAGTAGCTCTTCATCGCCCAGATCCTCATCGTCAGGATTTGTTGCTCGCCTACGATTATCAATATTTTGTTGATGCACTTGAGCAGCCATCCTTTCAATTTCACGTTGTGCCTCCATTGATGCACTGAATAAACCTAAATAAAACAAAAACAACAACTAAAAGTAAAAGTACGAGAATCTTTGACCAAAGGGTCTAGTAATTATCACGAACTTGATTGACACTCGTATTCCCCGGCAACGGCGCCAATTTTTGATAACGCTCAATCTACAGCTCTCGTAGGAGTGTAAAGCGGTCGTTAGCAAATATAGAACCCAACCTGGGTTGGGTGTCGATCCCACAGGGAATAGCTTGGCCAACAAGTAAGTAAAATTAATAGACTTTTGGTGCAAGTCTCGTAAGAAGGGGGGATTGAAATAAGTAACCAAAGTAATGAAATAAAAGCTGAAAATAATAAAGTAAAAAGAGAAAGATTGTCACGTTGGTTGTAAACAATGAGAATTGAAGCGTTGGGGGTATGTCCACCTTCTGAGGTATACGTCTCTATTGGCTATGAGTGTGTAGAGTCTTGACATGCAATTGCTTATAGAGAATTGTAGTCGATGGTAAATCCAAGCGTCTCTCGACCTAAACAAGGACTATTTCACTTTAACTCTCTCGAGCTTAAAGTGTGTCTAGCGGTACGAATTCTCCAAGAGGTTAGTCCAGTTACGGCACTAGCTTTTTAATAGGAAAGGGTGTCCTACTACCTTGACATTATCTCTTTTCCAGACAAATAACCTTTCTCTCGAACAAGTTAAATGTTAGACTGGCGTTAGTCTATGCGTCTTCTTTTCTAGACAAATAACCTTTCTCTCGAACAGGTTAGATGTTAGAATGGCGTGTTCTTGTGTTTGAACCGCAAAGAATGTAGATTTAAGATGAAGAGAATAATGATATAAGCAATATACGTGTCTTGAACTCACAAGCTCATAGCAATAGATAGTAACTCATTCGGCTTTCATAACCCCAACTAAGAGGTTTAGTTACCCATGAATGCGAAGGATATCACGTTTTGCATGGTGAATGGCGTGAATAGTAGGTGTTTGGCATGTGGTTTTGGTGATTCCTTAGCAAGTAACGATTCTCTTGTTGTGGAATTTAAGAATAGAAGAATAGATTAGAAGTGTTTGTAGTGGAAGATGAGAAAGATGGAAGAAAATTAATAGTTTAAGAATGAATTTCTTGAATGAAGGGAGGAGTTGCCTCCACTAAGGGAGGACTTGATTAAAATCTCTAGCATGATAGGGTATTTATAATACTTCTATCCTACTCCTACTATGCTAATGAAATAAATAACCAAATCCTACTAAACTAAGGAAATACTTAACCCATTTGTACTAGGTTAATGTAACATTCTCCTAATCCAAATAAACTAATGAAATACATAACCCAATTGTACTAGGTTAATGTATCATTGTCAAAATCCAGCTTTGTGTCTGTAAGTCCCCAAAGTCTTCAGAAATGCTGTTTTAGTCCTGGACAGATTTTCCATGCAGTCCCCAAAGTATTCAGAAATGTTGTTTTAGCCCGGGACAGATTTTCCATGCAGCAGATTTGGTCCTTTAGGCGTCCAGCTCCTTTCTACTTCGTTTGTGAGCTTTCTTTTGCGTCAAGTAAGCCATAAAATGCTGTATTTTGCATCATTTATACCTGAAACTTTCCTAATCATGTTCGTTAGCTCATTTATAGGAAAAAGGACTAAAAGTGCATGAAATAGATAATTAGTTCTCAAAACTAGGCTAAAATATGGGCAAAATATATTGATATAGGCGCGTAAATTCGCCTATCATCAATAACCTATACATACCAGAAGAAAACCATCTCCCTTACACACAAAAGAATGAAAAAACCTCATAGAGAAATGCTAGGGCAGATAAACCTGTATCAAAAGGATACTTCAACTATTCCTTAAGCTTCTTCAACTCACTAAAGTCATTTTATAAATAGGGATAGAGATAGGACGAGTGTCTGAAACAAGATCAATCAAAAAATTAATTTCCCCATCGAGAGGGATACCAAGAAGGTCATCAGGGAAGATCTCAGGAAATTTATTACGCACGGGTATGAAAGGTAATGAAGGAATTTCTGAGTTAAAATCTTTAACTCAGACCAAATGGAAAAGACACCCTTCGAAAATCAGCTTTCGGGCTCGAGGATATTGTTTGAGCCTCCCCTTAGGCACTAAGGAACTCCCTTCCCATTTCTAAACGAGCTCCTTAAGGAATTTAAAAATGACCTCTTGGGTCTGATAGTGTAGAGAAGCATAGCGCGAGTGAAACTAATCTATCCCCAATATGACATCAAAATCAACCATGTCTAACTCAAATAGATCAACCAAATTCTCTTTACCATCTACAAATA
Source organism: Capsicum baccatum var. pendulum (assembly GCA_030864225.1). Lineage (NCBI taxonomy): Eukaryota > Viridiplantae > Streptophyta > Magnoliopsida > Solanales > Solanaceae > Capsicum > Capsicum baccatum. The sequence goes on along the minus strand of CM061552.1, from coordinate 247,038,596 downwards.
CCACAAAACCTCTATAGACACTTCTAGCCATCATAGAGTCACTCACCAGGGTAGAAATAGAAAATGGGTTTGAAATATACTTGGGACCAAAACCAAAATGTATAGGCATAAATGAGGTCACGTAAGAAAAAGTGGACCCCAAATTAGGTAACAGTACACTGATTTCTCTAGTTATAGTAATAACCTCGGTACAACTGGCCAAAAAATTGATAGGGAGGATAGGGTGAGGCTGACCGAGCTCCACTAGCAAAAAAATAATATTCACCAGAAGACTAAGGATAAGGGACACCGACAACCACATGGGAACTCCCTAAATTCCCTTTATCAAACAATTGTCCATCACCTCTACTACCATTTCTCTAATCCCTCCCTTGATCTGAATATTGGGACTTCTTACTCTTCCTATTTCTTTCCTTTTCCTTATTCTTTATACCAATAGGACCAGACTGGAATGACAACGAGGCCACTATCTGGGTTAGCATATGGATAGAATGTTAAAACTCAGAATTGGTAATATCTCCTTGAGGTGAATGAGCATGAGTGTCACCTTTCAAAGTAGGATCAGTGAAGACCGATGGAAATCCACAAAGAAAATCAAAATTAGCAACCCTTGACCGGGTCTGTACCCCATAAGTTGGACGAGATCCATCCACGTCATTCTCAAGTGGGACAGATGAGTTTTCATGAGCTTTAAATAATTGGGATGAAATTTAGAGGAGAGTTCAAGAACTAGAATCTATAGCCCAAAAATTGAACAACGAGAAATGAAAACATTCTTATATGTATCATAGTCTCTCTTATATAACTGTGGTGCATTACATACTCATAAAAAAGACTCTACTCGATATGGCTTTATGGATACCCAATTGACCATAAACCTAGTGCTTTTATACCTTCTTTTCATAGCCCGACGTCACGGCCCGAACCAGGGCCTGGTCGTAACAGGTATTTAAAGTCCAACCAGGACCGAAGACCACCCCTAATACCCAAAATGACCAGGTATTTAAAGTCTAACCAGGATAGAAGACCACCCTCAATACCCAAACCATTAACAACCTTACACCCCACATCGAATGAATTTCGATCATATTACAAGATAAAAAAAATATCAATTTAAAGACAATATGATAAGTATCCAATCCGAAATAATTCATGAAATCCAGACAACCAACCAATACCGCCTATGTCCATAGTAGTCCAACAAAGCCTCTAATCAAAACCAAAGAATATCCAATTAGAACATGCCCCCGACCATAGACAAAACCAAGACCAAAATAAATAGTAAAGACATGAAGAAATCCATAGCATGAAATAGGGTAGTTCAAAGTAAGGAAGCTCACCACTTCAGTCTGACTCAAAAGTTGTACTCGAATCACCTAATAATTGTGTAAGAGGAGTGAAAGTATGGACGGTTCTGCATTGCGTGGGGATACAGCGTCCAAAGATGGTTAGCAAGGTGAACTCTAGCATGTAACTCAGGGATAAAGATAAAGTAATGCCATCAATTCAAAACCAAGTTAAACTAATGCACACAACCATATGTAAATTCATACATATACATATAACATGTCGAGATAGGGAATAAGGCTTAGCATGCACTTTATATTCTTAAACTGGGTTGTGAACTGTTATCATCATAATATACCTACAGGCTATATGGGTCAAGTGTTACCCCCCTAGACTGTCCCCAGTGTGTGTTAGCCGCACGAATTAGAGATACCATAGCTGATTGGGGATTTCCTTGTACCCTTAACACTTTATGATACATATGTATGTATATATACTTGAAGAATTCCCTTAAACCCTACAAGTGCATGGTCATCAAGACCAATCCTTACGTCAGCAAACATGAGTTTCCAGTTCTAACCTTTCTGACTCACACCTTCACGGCTAGCTATCCCAAGCCCCATTATTGTCCAATTAAAACATTTAACACATAACTAAACTACTAATTCCAGGAGTCTATTATTAAGGCATTATTAAGTGGTATCGTTATACCACTATAGCTTACAAGTAATGTTATTAGCCAACACGAAGGGGATTCCCATGTACCCTGCAGACTCTATTATCAAAGTCACTTAGGGGATTCCCATATACCCCACAAGGTTTTCATTATAAAATCACTTGAGAGATTCTGGTATACCTCACAAGGTTTTCAATACCATCCTTAACCAATTAACCATTTATGTCATGCATTAGTTTTAAGAAGCAAACAACCCAAGTGATAATCCTAAAACCAAAATCAATTACGCAAGTGTATTGAGGTTGATACCAATTTCCATACCAAACTAATTAATTTGGGGATTCCTTCGTACCCCTATTTCTATTATTTACCAATTTTAGGGATTCTATTGTACCCATGTACATCCGCTATTCCCATGCACCCTAAAGAATTTACCAACCATCAATTGAAGTAAAAGAATTTCATAAATATCATAGAAGAAGCATTTAAACAATTTATATTCAAAACCCTCAACCCAGGGTTAAAAAAAAACATCAATATCTCATGAAATTTTTTTTAAATCACATGCTTTTACAAAATTGACAATGCAGGAAGAGTATCATGCCTTAAACACCAAGAAGTACGGAGAGAAATCACCCTTGGAAGCCCTAATTGATTAACTTGATGAAACCCTAGCTTGACTTACTTAAGAGAATAAAGAGAACCGTTTGGAGTGTTTTAAAAGTTACTCTGATGTGTCTTTGAGTGCTAATAAACCCCTAAAAGGGTTATAAGACGTGGGTTTTAATTTGGGTAAGAGGGGAAATGCCTAGAATGTCCTTAACTTAAAAGTTAGAAAAGGGTTGCCTTTGATTACGAGTCAACTATTGACTCATAACCACTCCTTATAACTCATCACCTCGAGTCGTAACCAACACAGTGACTATCCCTCCCATACACAATCGACCTTACGACTCGACCAACCCACTCGTAATGAGACCCTACAACTCGTAAGGTCCAGTCGTAGCCAACATAGAACCCAAAAGGGTTAGACACTAGACACCCTACGATTTGAACCTACGACTTGTATACTATCATTACGATTCATAGTGAGCCACTCGTACTTAGAGAAAAACTTAGACACTAACTTTTTTCTTTGGTTACGATTTGGATCCCTAGGACCCGTAACCATACCCTACGACTTGTACCCCCAAGTCATACCCAAGATAGTAACTCAAAATCCATACATTGGACACCTTACAATTAGGGCCACATGACTCGTCAAGACACCCTACGACTCGCAGGTTGAGTCATAATCAAAGTAGTGAGCTCAAAGCTCAAGAAATTTTCAAGGACCAAAAATCTAGGGCATTACAAATATCTACACTATATATTAAACTAAATTATGCATATATTAGCATTATATTACTATAAATGGTAAATGTTTTATAAATATGTTATATTAAGTAATTTTTCTTATTTATTGGGGATAATTACCCTATATAACCATTAGAATAGAATAATTACATATTTGGCCCAACTTTTATATTTTACATCAATTCACCCACTCTTTCTCCTCCTCCTCTTCTTATTCTTCTCTTCTTCCTCTTCACCACTTCCGCTAGAGCTTCCCTGTTCATTAGAGAATTACCATATTCAACTTTTAAAATTACCTTTTTCATCTTGGAATTTTGTTTCAAAGATGACTCTTTTTGGTTTTTATGTTCCATTTTACTCTTTTCTTGTTTACTTCGAATCCCATCTTCAGAAGTATCTGGGTATTTCATGAACAAGTTGTTTATTTGGTGAAGAATACCATTTTACCCAATAACTTATGTAGCAGCTTAAACAGTAGTAGTTAAAAAAAGTTACATGGTCAGCACCACCTTCTTATTCTTCTTAAAAATTATGAAACTCATTCTTATAAATTTTATATTTAGATATGTAGAAACTGGAGAGAATTTAGTGGGAGGTGACGAATGATTATTTTTTGAAATTAAAAGAGGTGACAACTTTGACAAGCAAATGTCAAAGTGTCACGTAATTTTTGATTAAGTTAATTTGAGTGTGGAGTGTAATTTTTAAAACTTTAACCTTTAACAAGAGCTCCCTCCCATTTTAGATTTTAAAAGTTTTTCTCTTCTTTATGAAATGACAGAAAATGTCCTTATGTGTGAAACACCTCAAAAAATTTGCAACAATTTTAATTCTCCAAATGGACCTGGAAAAATTATTTTGTGGAAAAAATGAGGTTCAAAGTGATTTGGGCCAAAAGGTCTAAAAGGAAATTAGGATGGTCTGTGGCCTACATTTGCAATAGTCCTACAGCAGCAGTAAAATAATAACTACAACTGAATCCGACATTAACCAGCTTGAGATATTTTAAAAACCCTTCTTTTCTTTAACCCTCCCTAGTTTTCCTTTCTCATTAAAAACATCCAGAACAAACCACACTTCCCTAGTAACAATATTTCACAGGTTTAGATTCATAAAGGCAATTTTGAGTCACACCCAGTGGGAACTCAACATGGGAAAATGGTTAGTACTCGCAGGACAACTCTATTCACTCAATAGCACTATATTTCATCTATAAGGTAGGTTATGGTTTATTTGTTATAACAATTAGACCTGGTCTAGATTCATATAACATTGATAGTAAGGTCAAGATTTTTCATACATTAGACCTTCAGGAATGATATTTGAAAGGATGAAATTAATAAAAAAAAACAGTTTGGCACTAATAATATGTTTATTTGTTATTATACCCTATTGATGTGAGTTTCTTGGTGTGGAATGGGGTAAATTTTGTGAGAATTTTGACTAACTGAGTGATATTGTGGATTGTAAGGATAGTGTGAGTTCGGTACAATAAAGAGAGAAAGTAGTATTAAGTTAGGGTGTGATAGAGTGTGCTTTTGGTAAATTTGATAGTTATGACCTATGATGAGGAGGGTTAACGAACATAACTATGTAGGAGTTACTAGTAGTCTAGAAGAGTATTAGGTTACCTACAAGCATAAATAAAGGGTTAGGACCATTTAAAAGATAACCTAGCGACAGTCCATGACATGATAGGTAGTTGATAAAAGTCATAGAATAACTAGGGAAAGGTTAGTAAGGTAGAGTATAAGAACCTCGACATAATTATTTAGGAAGAGCTATGTCAGAAACATGAATAAAAGTTGTGGATAGTAAAGATTAGTTATGATACCTAGGGGGAAATATTATGGTCTTATTAGGGGTGTAGCGTAATGATTATAATAATGCATGTATCTAAGGATATGTATGGAACTACTAATGATGCCTTTATCATTACATGTGTAAAAATAATAATTGTGTTTACTTTTGGCAATGCTTGTGATTATTGATTTCATTGGACATTCATATATTTTGATGTCATGGAAGGGAGATGATGAGGATATTGATGATGATGATGATAATGGTTATATTGTTACTGAAATCATAATGTCATGATGTGGTTATGGATGAGTTGATATTGATGATGGTGATATTGTTATTGATCATGGTGTTCATGATGTAGATAATGATGTAATGAGGCTGAAGAGAGAAAGTGATGGTGCATACGTCTTTCATACATGTATGCATTCATATTTCTTGACATTCTATTATGTTTTGTATATTATTATTGACTTCTTGAGAAGATTGATCTGTTTGTAGTGTCAAGGCAATATAGTAGCACACTATGAATCTAAGGTACGTCTTAATTCAAGTTTAATGTAACTGCTCTAAGTATGTAGTTATGGGAGCATATTGTATGATATTTTCCCTCCCTACGGGATTGTTAGAATTCTAAGCCTTAGTGATGGTAAATTTTATAGTTCATTATAATAGTGAATTATTGAGAAGATACGGTCTAAAATGAGTTAAGATTTCTGAAAACCAAAATAATGAGTTATTGAAAGGTGAAAAGGTGTAGGTTAGAGTGGGTTGTTAAAGGACAAAGACGTAAGAAAATATTAAATAGCAGGTAGGTTACAAAGATGTTAAACAGGTGGTGTTAATGAATTCATATCTTGGGATTAGAAACTGAAACTTTACTTGATGCTATGATCTCTCCTTATTTGTTATTAATGTTATTTGTTTCTAAATTTGATTGGCTGATGATGCCTACCAATACATGTGGTTGTAATGATGCTACACTAACGATATCTCCAATTGGGGATATAATTATGGTGTAGGCCAATCAGAATTTCTATATCATTGAAGGCGATCCTCAGCAATAGCTTTTGTCCTCTCTATTCTACACGGATATTGTGCCATAAATTCTCCTGTTCATTGTCGAGTGCTCTTGTATAGGTTTAGTCTAGTTTTCAGAGATTCATTGTTGACTTTATTTCATATTACTTTCACTTACCAAATGTATTAGACCAGAGTTATTATATATGAGTTGGTTGAATTATGTAATTGAAAATAAATTATGTAAACTTCCAGACTAAATAAATAGTTGGGAAGTAAGAGTTCTCCTATCTAAGGTAGGTATTAGGTTGGTGCCTGGACGATCCATGAATTGGATCATGACACTTTATATTTCTATTCTTCTTATCTTTTTCCCCTTTTTTCCCTCTCAAAGATTAACTGTTCCCTATCTTCTTTTATATTTTGCTTTCTTTTCCTCCCATTTCATCTCTTCTTTTTTTTTCTCTGCCTTTTTTATCGTTGTCGGCACTACTAGGATGTTCATTCTTTTTATTGCATTCTTCTTCTTCTTCACTTTATCTTTTTTGTTTTTATTTTTATGGACTATTTTTTTATTTTGAGAACTTTGAAAAAATGATTTCTTTAAACTGATTAAAGAAATCTCGCAGAAAATCAAGCAACTATGATATTTGCTTCAACAACCGTGATAGTTTCTTCAGCAACTGTGGTAGTTGCTACATCAACTACAATAATTGCTACAACAACTACGATAATTGCTACAACAGTTATGATACTTTCTGCACCAACTACTATAATGGTTGTTGTAATGACCCAAAATCACTTCTTGGGATATCACACGGTTCTTAGGGCTACAAGTAGCCCCAAGCTAACCCTTTGAGCCCATCACTTCTCATAATAGCTCATTCAAGAAGAAATATACAAAACATTGGCACTGTCATATCAAATGAAAGGAAATACGAAGGTAATACTCGGTCCAAATGATCACAATGCTGAAAATATCAACACAACCATAGTTTTATAACTAGTCTGACAAAGCCTCTACTACTTCATGAACTCAAGAGCCATTGGGAAAGGTCCCCAACTGACTCAAACTGTACTGAAAGTAATAACATAAACACTTGAATACTGAAATATCTGAAGATAGGTCCTCGAACCATAAGGACTCACCACTGTAGAAATGTAAACGAAGGTACTCGAGAATCACTGAAGAGGCTGGGACTGAGCACCTGAACCTATAGTATAAGACAATGTAGCACATAGACGTATATGTGGATCAGCACTTGGAAATATAATGAGTATATGGGGGTGTATGCATTTATATAAAACAATATCAACACTCTTCATGCATTTACATAAAACAATATCAATACTCTTTAATCAAATCATGAATGCAAATAGGAATGACTCACATGGCTTGAATAAGTCTAAAATGTAAAGCTCATAAATCATGTAGAAGGAAGCATGTAACACAAATCTCGTGAGTCATTATACTTTGGCTTTAAAATCTGTGCTCTCCTCTTATTCTCATTACTCATAGAATGAATGAAGCTTTAAAAAATACTTTGAACTCATACATATGTCTCATGGAGAGTAAAACTTCTTTATTTCTCAAGAACTTATAACTCTTTTGAACTCAAACACTAGGAACTCGAAATCATATGACTTCGGTTTAAAAACTAATGATCAACTATTATTAGTAGAGAAAACTACTTCTTTCTTTGGAAAATACTCAAAAGCAATCCGTTCACTTTAGAAAATATCTCATCTCAAAGCTTTAGGAAAAATATTCTATCTCAATGGAAAATACTTTAGTTTACGGAGGTTCTCTTAACCGACATAAACCATGCGAGCTACATGAATTCCAACGTCTTGTCCTCCTAAGGAAGAAACCTCACGTTGGGGAGAGGCGTCATACTCTTGCCAAGGAGTATAACCTTAACTCAGTGATCACTTATCTCGACCTCAGGCCCAAAATCTCAAACCTACAGTGGCACGTAGTTCTGGGGTAAGAAACCGTGGCAACTTACCCAACTCGGTGCTAAATACTACTCCCTTTAGTTTATCTCGCTCATCTCATGTAAATCTACTTTCAAAATAATCTCATGGTTCATAAGAACCCAACAATCAAATCTGTAATCTTTTGTGGTAGAGTGGATTTCAAAACTCTATGACCATTAGGTCAAAACATTTCTCAATAATATCAAAATACTTAAATCATGGGTGCTTATAGAATAATAGTTCATAAAATTGCAAGTCTCAAGTAGGGCTTAATGACCCATAATTCAATCTCAAGTTAAAACTCATCATAATGCATAATAGATAGCATATGGATTCATAATTCATGTAGAAATCTGGAAGTTACAGCAATTTGTCTCAAAATATCAACATACTCATATACTTCAATTTCTAGAACATTGAAACTCTTAAATTCTCAAGGAGTAACAGCATAGGGTATAAACTCAGCTTCAATTTCTTAAGAAAACATGCAAAATCATGCTATTTAACTTTCAATTCATAGGAAACGTCAAGATATTGCAATCAATAACAATGGGTAAAAAACCCTAATTAAATATCATGTAAAATTTCATAGATTGCAGAAAATTATAGTTTAAATAAGCCTTTGGGCACAAGGGTGTAAGGATTACCCTTGTTCAAAACCCCACATACCTTAGATTATGAAATTGTATGAACAAGCTTGCTTCAAACTCTTCTTCTTATTCTTGAGAGAGGGTTCTTGCAACCATTGAACTTGGGGAACTTAAATCTTAACTCAATTTGTAGAATCTATGGTGAGTTCTTGAATTTCTTGGAGAAGGGTTTTAGATTTGATCTTGAGGGATAAACCTAGCTCTCTTGTGTTTTGAATGATAAATGAAGTCATTTTATTCATTTGGAATATATCTCGTTGATAAAAGAGTGGAAGACTGAAGAGTCCCTTTTAAAAATGACTTAAAATACTGAACAATGACTGTGACAGTCGGAGCAATGGTCTGTCACTAGCCTGACAGTCCGTCGGACCATCCGTCGTACGTCGGTCAAAAAAAGAACACACTGCCTCAATGTGACGGTCTCAGCGATGGTCCGTCGCAAACTCAACGGTCCGTCGGATCGTCCGTCGCACGTTGGCTAGGATGAGGCCACACTGCCTCAGCGGCGACGGTCTCAGCGATGGTCCATCGTAGTCTTGACGGTCCGTCGTCCTGGCCATCACACTTAGGCCAAGAAAGGAGTTACTTCCTTGGTTGCGACGGTCCGTCATACACTCGACGGTCCGTCAACCTGTCCGTCGCACCTGGGCGGTTCCGACAACTCTCGGTAAATGGCCATAACTTCCCACCCCGATGCTGGGTTTGGACGAAATTGGTATCGTTGGAAAGATATTTCAATTCTCTACACTATAGGAAGTCATTTCAGGAAAATTCAACAAGATTAAAACACTAATCACTTGGAAAGTCTCTTCTTAATCTTTTACGGCCGAAATTACACTTCACTTGACATACTAAGGATCAAACTACAAGGAAACTTTGCAGGGTCTTACCGTTGTGTTTTACCAATTATTATAGTTGCTACATGGTAGTTAATATAGCAATTACGATAGTTTCTACAACATTTTCAAAAGTTGCTTAATTTTTTAGTAGAAGGTGTGCATGGAAGAGAAGCCAATGAAAAATATGGTAGTTGTGGAGGAAGAGAAAATGATGTTGGTGGTGGTGACGGTGAAGGATAATATAGTTGTTTGCGATGGTGGTAGTGATGGTGGTGTAGGAGGAGGAAATGGTGGTTGTGGTTGAGGAAGAAGAAGAGGTGGTGATGGTATAAGAGAAGAAATGGTGATAGTTGAAGAAGAATGCGTTGATGGTATCAAAGAGAAGGTGGCGGCGGTGGCAGTGGCAACAAAAGGGGTGTGGAGGAGGAGGGGTGCGGAAAGTAGCGCCTTTGTGTAAATAATTAAACTTGAATGTTTTAAAATTAGAGGCATTAACGCTAATCTTAAAATTATCACATCTATTACATAATTAAGACTTGTGTCACTTTTTTAACTGTTTGAAATTTTTTGGTCACCCCTAATTAGTTTACCCTAGAAATGGCATTATTTGAATTATTAAAAGCATCAAAACACCGAAATTGAACACATCACCATTAAAGCATTATGTACGGAACTCATTTTTCAGCTTCAATATTGAGCTCTTCAAATCCTAGAAAATCCATTGTCTAAATTCTTAAAAGCTTTACAAAACTTGTCAATTTCACCATTGAAAGGTGAAATTGACCGATCACCATTAAAGCATCATATGAGAAGCTCATTTTTCTGTGGGTTGAGAAGAAGAGGGCGATGGAAGATACCAATACAAAATATGAAGCTCGAGAGCATGAAGAGATGTGAGTTTGGCCATTCTTGTTGAAACAATATAATTTGTGCTATAAGCAAGGTGACAAAAATAAATAGAAGAAAAAAGAAATCTAGTAAGAGAGAAGGGTTATCGTGTATAATTATGTATGAGATGTATAATAGTGTAAAAATTTATAAAACGTTTTTCTACACCTTTTTTGGAAACTAACACGTATATTATTCACCAAGTAGTCAATCGCAATAAAATTCTTAACTGGTTAGATAGAAGTCTCCAAACCTTCACAATAAATCGGGAAACAAACTACCCTACCTATACAATATATATCAATCAAGGATAGTTGTCATTAATCGAGTCTACACCCTAGATATAACACGATGCTTATATTGACATAAATCATGAGACGCTAAATAGAAACATATAAATTGGAAAACAGTGTATGAGAGAAAGATCATAGGCTAACTTGTTCGTTACATCACTAGCTAAAAACTTGTACAACAACTATATTGTGAAAAAGAAACTAGAACTAAATGCATTAACTAACTATCTATGAAGTCTCTACTAACACTGACAACAACTAATTGGGACATGACCTCCAGCTATCTCTAATTAATATATAAGAACTGCAATAAAATGCTATGACTACTAACTGTCTAGAGTTCTCGAATAAGGAGAACTCATCACTTGCTGGTTGAAAATGCAATCTAAACTAGCCACGAACATGAGAATGAGCACCTGAATATACATCACATGAAAAATGTAGGCAGAAGAGATATGTGATCAGTGTGTTTGAATGTACTGAGTATGTAAGGGATTAATCAAATGACATAGGACATTAAATTAATGTGCATTAAAAAAATGACAAAAGGTATAAATTTCATAAGGATCATATCAACTAAAAGTAAAACTATTTAAAGACTAAAAAGAGGACTTTTTTGAAAGATATTCCACATATGAAATCATATACTTTGAAAATTCTATTTGAAGGAATGTATATCTATAGTCATACAAAAATGATCAAGGATCATATTATGAAAATCATAACAGTGAAGTAAAATTTCATGAATGAGAGTATCTTATAACAGACATAAACCATGTGAACAATACGTAATTTAGTGTGATAAACCCACACTGAAAAGGTTGTTCTAAACTGTCAAAGTTCAAACCATAAACACAAGGATCTGAAGTGTACCTGAAAAAGTGCAAAGGGGTCAACCTCGACAAATCAAAAACCCTTATCTTATGGCGATACGTAGTTATGAAACTTGGATTTATTTGAACTCTTATTCTCTCGGTGCTAGATACTACTCCCAAAAATAGACTAGTGCTTATATCATATCATATGACATATCTGAATGTCAAAACTACTCATAAATGAAAAATGACATATTGAGATGCCATACTGCTCATGAACCTTAATGTTTGTGAAAAAACTGTTCATAATCATTGATGAAATATCTGGTTATCATACTAATTATAAACCTTACATTTGAAAGAAACTATTTATAAACATTGATGGTATGTCTAGATGTCATACTAATCATAAATCATATTGGGTATATCTAGATATCATGATATTCATAAATCTTGTTACAGTGAACTTAAGCTCCATATCCTATCATAAATCATATATTGAAAATCGTGTATTTAAGAACATGTCTCTTCAATGTAGAGTTCATAGTTCATAAGAAATTTTAAAAGTATATATCTTGACGCATAAATCATAGTTTAGATAGAAATCATAAGTTCATGTGAAAATCTTATCCATAGTATCATAAAAAATCTAAAATCATACTTGAAATATAATTTCAAGAAACCATGTGTATAAAAATCATGTAAATATTAAAAAGGACAACAAAAAAAACTTTACTAAGCGTAAAAATATATGTCGTATTCATAGAGACCATACCATGCATAAAGACTTCAGGAAACCCGTGAAATTTTCTCAAAATAAAGGAGAAATTTGAAGTTGTGTTTATAAACTCTAACAATAATCATAAATTCACGAAAAATGAAGAATTTTGGACATAAGAATGAAAGAAAATCATTATTGAAGTTCTACATACCTAAATAGCTCTTGATCTTGGAATCCTTGAAACTTTAATATTAGGACATGGAAGTTTGGAGAAGAAGGGTAGAGATTTTTATACCCTTTCTTTTATACTCTGATAAACTGAAGGGTTTTAAGAGTTGAGGAACAATTTATAATATATAGAAAGGGCCAAAGTGCCTTTTGAATAAAATATTGAAAAATTCCTGTTGGAGTCTTATGCGAAACCGTAAAAAGTGCTTTACCACCGCATAAGGCTTTCAGTAACTTTTTCAAAATAATTGCTTGCATTTCTTGATTTCCACTAGGTTTTTTGGGTGCATAAAAAGGTCTTTGTCCGTAAACTAGTCCGCAAAACCTTTCCAAATGTGACGGTCAGATCATTATTTTATGGTAAAATATTCATAACTTTTTACTCTGGAATCGATTAACTAGCGGTCAGTGGCATTAAAAAGAAGACACGAAGACCATTAATATAGTGGGCCTTGGCTAGAAAAGTTTCACATTCTAGGAGTAGTACTTGTTTGAAATTGACCCTAATAAAATGTTATGTTGAAACTCAATCAGTAAAGGAGCTTTCAGCTCAACTTTGAGTTAATTAGAGGTTCCTAATAACCTATATTCATATTCAAGGCTCTTCCCACACTAAAGAATTGATCTTTAACACTTACAGAATATAAGAAATCATCGGGTTCGTGTTGATACATATTTAAAGAACGATTCATATCTTGGTTTAGAAGTTTGAGTTATTATAATAGTAGTTCATCAAATCGATCTGCTCAACCAGTTTTTGCTTCATAGAGCCCCGTACATATACTTTCTGGATGATCTACCTAACTCTCTGTCTTTTCTCCCTCTGTTCTTTCTAAAACACACTAGTGTTTCGTTCTAACCAGATATGATAGATGGTATATGCTAGACACAATATGTAGAAATCAGCTTTCACATTTTTCCACTTCTGTTGATGATTGCCCATTCCATTTCTTTTATCCAATCTTTGGCAAATCGTGTAATCCCCAACCATTGCAGCATCTTGTTTCATATCCTTGAGGAGTATGTGCACACAAAAAATAAGTGATTATGACTCTCCATCGTGTAATTGCACAGTACACATTTAGCTGAGTCAACAGTTCCCCACTACATTAGACGATTCTTTGTAAGCATTCATTCTAGCAAAGCAATGTATAGCTTGAAAATCTATTTTGGGCAGCTAAGGTTGTTGCAAAGAAACCTTCACCATTCAACTTTCGATACATCCCCACGCATCTGTACATACAATTTCCTAATACAAAACTTGGTCAGTTTAATCAAGCTATGTTCAGCTACTATAATTTAACCTTTTATACACTTATTATTCATATATATATATATATATATAATAGAGGGTCATGGCCCGTGCTGAGTACGGGCCCAATATTGTCATGATTGTACTGAAGTCAAAGGATAAATAATCATAAATAGTAGTAGCTTTAAGAAAAACATACGTATAATGTCTCTACATGAGAATGGTGCTCTTCCAACAACTATCTAAACTTGTAGGTGTTGCTATGTTTTTCATCATTCTTCTTGTTGCAAGTGTAACTTCTTTACCTGCATTTGATCCATGTCCCTGCATACCCTGCACCACAAAGTATTCCAACAACTTACAAATTAAAAGCCAGACAACAAAGTAAAAGATGGAAATAGCTGTACTATTTTGTTAACAAAGAAAATAAGATTATCTTGCTGAAGCCCCCTGGACTCCTTGTCCTGAATAAAATACATGTCCATGGTGTCACGCCAGAAGCCGGGATCCATTTCAACATCTGAAGCAACTTCAACCTCCTCATTATTGGCTTTCACTAACATGTCAGATTTCTTCTTCACCATAGTTAGCAACTCAAACCTGCCACATAATCCTCAGATAATCTATAAAATGGGCCTTACTTTCTCAAGTTCTTAATACTAAAAATAAAGCAATCCATTCTCGTGATAAAACCCATGTGTCAGCTTGAGAGTCATTATACATGATGAATGTACATCTGCAATTTAAGTAGCATTCCATCTGTATGTCAAAATATCAAGCACCCTGTATATCAGAAACTGTGAATCGACAGAATTGATAAAGAAATCTATGATACATGTATGAAAAGAGAAACTGCAAATGGCTTTTCACTTCATCGTCACTGAGGTCACCTAGCTTTATAGTTTCATTATTTCGTTTTGATGTAGATTTTCTAAGACCTGTATAATTGATCAATAGATACAACTGAATTGAATTAGGAAAATGAATAAAACATTATTTGTTCGTGTATGCCACAGAGAAATACTACTTTAGCACAACATGAAGTATTATGCACCGTTATAGAATGCATGTGCGTTTTGAACTGAGGTTAGACTCAACCAAATGTCAAACTAATTTGGAGCATGCTTTTAGTGTATATAGTTCAACGCATTTGATTTAAGACTTAATAGAAATCACATCAAATATGGGAAAGAAACTGATGTAATTTGTCCTACCCTTACCTGAAGGCAATTATTGTTGGCAAAGTTATTCACAGATGTTGCTCCTTACTCTCAATAACTAAATGGAGCTCGACAAATTAACATGATCATATGATTTTTAAAATTTATCTATTCACAAACTATAGTTTTAAAGTTTGAAGTAATTTTACTTCAAATGCAACTAACAGGTGTCATCCAAAAATCTTATAGCTCCTATCATCAGCAAATTAGAATAGCTTCCCTGCATATCACCTCAACCAGCCTATATAGAAAATATCTTGTCATCATCACTTTGCATTCTTTCCTGTCAGAGTTTTTCTTTTGCCAAAGGAACAGCTGAAAGATCATAAACATAGAATAACACCATGTCTACGGACAGCGGTGAAATATTTTGAGATCACAATCCAGTATAATTAGCTGTAAGAATATCTAAGCAAACTAATCAGAGGTGGACATTTCGTAGTCTAAAAAATGGGTAAGATAGCATAACATTCAAGTGATGAGATGGAAATCATCACTGATAATTAAGGGTCTAGAATTCTAGGAATCCAGACTTTAGCAACTTGAGAAATGATTAAAAAGTAATAAGATGATGGTCTAATTTGAATGATTAAAGTGCATTGATACTCATAGGCTTGAATAAGCAAAGCATTTTGTTTCATTAAACTTGCAAAAAGAAGCCAGATAATGGAATGACATAATGTGCTAACTTCATAAAGTTACCTTTACTCTATTTACTTACTGATCCAACAATTAAGAAATAAATCTGGTACCTTTTCCCTCGGTCGCTGCTTTTTTGGGGCATGTGGTCGAGAGGTGGACCTGCGAACTTATGACACCAGTCAAATTGCAAGCACCAACAGCAGCAATACTACCTGGTTTTATGGTAAGTTTATTCAACTTCAGAACATGGAGGAATAAGCACAGAACTAATGCATGATGTTGACAGCATTTATACATAAAAAGTGGTTTAGCCTGCACAACATTCATCATCATTGTTACTTAGCATATCAAAAGTCCATCCAACACATAATATAACTCCATAAAAGTATCAAATTAACATAGTTGGTGGAAGAATGAGAGTTTTATTCTAGCCAACTTAGTTTTGCATTGGTTACCTCTTTAGCATCTTCTATATCTTTTGAACTTTGGAAAAAGATTGATATACTGTCCTTTATACACCATATGTCTTATTACTTCATGCGCTTTGGACAACTTTCCAGCATTTTTCAAGTAATTGACTAAAGTAAAATGGAAGCTTATGCTGACAACCTGAACTTGTACATCACTATCACTTAAAAAAGGTTAGCTATAATCAAAAAACCATCCAGCTAATGATATATGATGCACAATATTCAATTTATATAATCTAGATCGCGAACAACATCTAGAGCATCCCTACGATCATCGAACTCAATGAATGCATAACCTGGAGGTCGTCTTGCAACCCAAACACTGCAACAAATGAATAAAACTTCAATTATGTGCAGAACAAAAATACTCACATATCTAACATGACAAACAAATGAGGCTTGAAACAGACAACTCCGAAAGAAGTAAAAGCAACAACAGAAAAAAGGACGGCACATAGAAAGGCCCGAAAAATATGATCTTCTTCATTGCTCTTCTGGAACATGAGAAGAAAAATAAAGATGACATCATGAAGAGGAAAATATCATTGACATCCCAAATGGTTATAATGCTACATAAAAATGAACAAAGGGAGTAACATATCTCCTTTGAAATGATCTCTTTTGGGGATTCAGGGGGCATTTGGCCATAAAATTCTCGAAAACTCCGGAATTCAATTGTTGACTTTTTCAGGAATTTGAGAAACACCAAAAAAAATTTTTCACTTTTTTCACTCCAAGTTACTTGCAAAAATTCAAAAACAGCTTTAACTGGTATTCATGGCCAAATACTACTACAATTTTCAAATATCACTTTTTTCCTTTGGAAACAGAAACTGCTTTTCTCAAGTACTAACAATTCGCATGGCCAAACGCCCCCTACGGACTTCGACAATTCACCCACCCTCCACCTCAAGGCAAAAGTGGTCTTTCTCATTCCTTGTTTGCTGATTTGAACCCCCACCTAAATGATTAGAGGTAGCAGGCTCTACTACATGAGTGACCTCCCTCGAGGATTTAGATTTTAAGTTCCATTTTCTAAACTCAAAGCAAAGCAGTCCAGTACCATATTTAACATCATTGAACAAAGAAAGGAACTATAGGATAGCTTGTATACATTCTCACAGAACTCCATTGGAGAAGTAATCACTATACATGAATCAATAACCAACAAGGTGTATGAGATAATACACAAAGTAGTTCCATCGTCAGACAATTGTTACAAACAGAAGGAGGTGATATTTGAACTTCAGTAACTACCAATATGCTAGAAATAGTAGGATATGGTTCTTGTGGGTAGGGGTGTTCACAGGTCGGTTATTGGTACAGATAGCTAAATAAAAGCATCAACTTTTCGGCTGCATGCAGGCGAGTTGCAGCCTGCCATGATAAAATGAAAATTGCACTTTCACATACTTGTATTCTCAGAATGTCCCTTCAACCATGACAATGGGGCAGAATTAATCAAATACTAACATTTGGTAACTGTATAAAAGAAAGGAAATAGTTTTTGAGTTTACCGCTGATTCGGTCATAAAACAGCCATTCCTTAAATGAATTAAGACGAAACCATATTTCAGACCCAATTTCATGGAAAATAAATAATAGTACCACAAAAAAAACTTGAAACCAAGAGAATCATTCTCGGCCACCACTTTGCATAAAGGCACAATGCATATATAGATGACCTATAAATTGACGATGGACTTATACAAAGGACAAAACTTAATATCATTCTAGAGAACTAAATTCTCGAGAGTTCCTGCAGAAGTGATGAATTGAGATCTCAGTTACGGAAAGAAAACATTACAGAAAAATTACACACAAAGAAACAGAAGCAGACAAATCTCTGATAAATCAAAAATTGATAAAGTATAGACAAAAAATTCTAATGAAAATGGAAAAATATCCAAAAATAAGATTACTTAACAAAATCTCAAGAGATGAACATTGTTGGAGTTAATTTTTTCTTGGACTAAGGGATTGCTAAAGAATCAATTATTTCAGACATATTGCCAAACATCACATGTGCATCGGTGTGAAAATCATGGACCAACATAACATGCATTTAGAACATCCAACAGAAAATCATAGTTCAAAAATAAATATCGACAAAAACTCCAGAGAATGTATGCTATTTTATCATTTTTTCAAACTGTAAAAGCTAACCAAAATTACTCCAAGACTTATTTAATACTCTTTCCCATATTCTTGAGAGTCTCCAATATAGAGTAAACCTGCAGAAGGTGAATAACTCATATCCATTTTAACAGTTCCTAAAACCTCCAAAGAGAAAATGAAAGTTAAGGACGATATACCCGCCCTACTGGACGAATAGAGCCGTGAAATTACTGCTAAAGCCGCCGAAAACGATCTCCTCTTTGCTTTTCAACTCCAAATAGAAAAGGTCATGATCAACTCTCTCCTACAAAACCCAAAACAAAAAAATGTTGCTTCAAGTTCAAAACTCACTTTCTACAACGCCGTTTTCCATCTTTTCACCGAGGAATTAACTTAGCACGATCATTGCAGAGGTCTTATGGAGGGGAAGGTTCGTCGAAGGGCAGTGAGATACAGCATGGGTTTTTCAGTAGCTAATAGAACACGTGTTAGCAACTGAAAGAAGATATAAGTTTTGAATTTTCAAAATGACCAATTTGCCCCTATTTATCCATATGGTTCAATATATGTTGCTTTTGTACAAGTTTTTAAAGCTGTGTTCGTCCAACTCTATTCGCTTATATATAAAGATAAAGAGAATATATATATATATATATATATATATATATATATATATATATATATAATTGTATATCGTAATTGTATATCGCGTAAAAATGAGGCTATGTGAGTGTAACTAATTTTATGGGCTATGTAAATATAAATAGTCTTTTTAAAAGGTATTTTCTTTGTTTCGAAATAAGTAAATTATTGAAGTATTTATTAATATTTCAAAATAAATAAATCATTGAATTTTTTTTAAAATTTATCCTGATTTGACAACCAATTAATTTTTAATATGTTTTTAATATTTTTTCATGTGTATCAAAAATCAATAATTTATTTATTATAAAACAGAAAGAGTATATTTTTTGAAATTTTCCCTATTTAATTTGGTGGAAAAAATTGACAGAAAGTAAAAAAGCGATGCAGGGTTCTATTCAGGGTTTCTTTTTAAAAGAGAAACATGGATATAGCAGATAAAACAAAAAAACAAAAAAACAATGACATAACTGGGGATATGAATAGCCGGTACATATAATTAGTTACCATTATACATGAATATGAAGAGAGAATTAAAAACAACTGAAATTTGCAAGCCAGTCATGCAGCATCACTGACCCCCCGCCCAATAAGCGGAAAAATTCTAAGGAGAAGGAAAAGTTAAACTACTAAAGAGCACATAAATAAACATCATGGAGGGAAAAATGTTGGAGTTATAATTATGAATTTTAATAGTACAGCAACACACAGGAGAAATTAATAAATAGGAATCTGAGAAAAAGGTATTTGTTTCGAGCCTAAGATATGAACAGATCTTTGATAGGGAATGATTCCTCCGAATGAGCCTTATGTGGTGGTTCAAATTTGAATTAGAGAGACTCATATTCGATATCGGACATGTATGAAAATCAAATAATAAAAAAATTGGCAAAAGAGATATGTCTAATCAACTCAATGAGAGAAATGATAAATGAGATTCTTCATATTCTATAAAGGACAATATTACATTGTTTAAAAGGGTCACAAATCAAGAACTTAGTACTAACAATCTGTGAAACTAAATGTGAACTAAAAGAAAAATTCTTAAAAAGGGGGGAACGGAGACAACTTATAAAGTATGTGATCTGTAAATTCCAAAAGAATTGCTATGAAATATGGATTGAATAACCAAAAAGTTATTCATTGTGTTTACACATTGCAGAAAGCCTCAGACGAAAAACGTAAAAAAGAAAAAACTAAGTTATTGCATATCCATTAACTTTATATGTGATTGTTATTTAAAAATTGATTAAGACTTATTTGGTCTTATTAGGTAGAAGGAAGTTGAACATTCTCCCTCCGTTTCGAAATATATTCCTTATTGACTTACATTTTTCTTAAAAAAAAGTATTTATTATGAATTTATTTACCAAATTAGTCTTATTACTTATGTTTTGAAAATATAAATTTGAGTATATACACTTTGTGTAGTCATTTAATTATATGTGTAGATCTGAAAGAGCATAATAAGACTGTTGATTTCTTAAATGGGACAACTAAATTAGAATAAATATTTTTAAAAAGAGGGTCAACTAAAACAAACAGTGGAAGTACATCATATTTAAATAGAGAATGCAAATATATGTAAGTTTTTTATAACACATGCAATATAATAAGATGTAATAAATATATGATAGAATGTTTTTAAAGAAGGAAAAGCTCCCAATTGTTTAAAAATTAGTTTTAAATTATCAAACAAACTAGGCAACTAATCCACACTTTGCGCGATTATTATAATCTTATTAATTTAAATTTAAAAAAAGGACACTCATGTTCTTCACAAATATATAGTTTTAAAGAAATAAAATATCTTTTTAATAATATTTTGAGACTTTCACTTATAAAAAATATTATCAACTTTCTTTTATTTTGAGAAAAAAAACTCCAAAAAAGAATAGAATACTCCATCTCATTTGAGTTCACTTTTACATAATTTTTGAAACTCACTCTTTGTTTTATAAATATTATAGTATTTTAATTTCTCCTTGTGAGAGTACACTGGATAGGTTGTTATTAAATTTTTCATATAATTAGTATTTTGACTATTTCGTTGTATATAATATTTTGTATGTAATTATCAAACATGTAAATTTCATTGTTAAAAACTTGAAGCGTATATGTTTGAATTCACATCGAATACATAATTGTGTCACATAAAATAGGACGAAATAAATGATGTAATATTTTTACGTACCTTCTATTGAATTTTTAGTATTTTTACTAATTACATCCTTAGGCATTTCACTAACACAAAATACTCCTTAAATTTGCTAAATATTCTTTTAAAAAAGATTAGCATTCTTTCCTTTTTTCACTTGCCAATATATTTTCAACATAATTCCTCGTCAGACATAATAAAATTGAATAGAAACATTACTACTCTTTGTTCTTAAGTCGAAAATTATCATATTCTATAAAGGTAAAATTACTTTAAAAATAATTTTTAAAGAAAGAGGACTCATATTTTAATTTTTTTTGCTCGATCTCTAGTGGATATTGCTTCTAACAAAATTTCTTCATAGTAATCATAACGGTTCAAACCTGAGACCTTCTAGTTAAGAGATGAGAAAACTCATATAAATACTGTAGTACCATGTGCTTATCATCAAGTAAATATTGATTAAAGATATTTTAGTTTATGAATAATATAGCACTTTATAGACATTAACAATTTATAGTTAACTAAAGGTTGAGTTGACCATTAGATAATTTATAGTTTGTTTTTTAATTAATTTGAGAATTTTATAAATAATAGAGCAAACAAACAAATAAGTCTTTACACACAAATGGGTCAACCCATTCGAAAACACACAAAAAACAAAAATTTAAAGGCCCTACTCCTATCTGATAACCCAGTGACCCGACCCAATGCTACCTACTCTATTACATATAAACGAAAATTTAGGGTTTCGTAATCCATTTTTATCCGTCTTCAACCTCAGTAACCCTAAGACACCTGAAAAAAATATTTCCGCTTCCATTGCTTAATCGTAGCTTCCTCTTTTACCCGCTTTGGGTGATCAACTCTATGCCCTAGATGGTTGCTATATCTGCATATCTCAGCTTTCAGAAGTAAGTGTCCATGCTTGTCTTGTTTTAGCTATTTCTTTATTTTCAGCTTGTTTTCCCTCTTTTTTGTTAATCCTAGCTGTGCTCTCGGGTGGATGGAAATTTCATCTTCTTTTTGTGCTCTGCTGAGGGTTCTAGGCCCCTGAAGATTATTACTTTTTTTAGTAAGCTCAGTACCTACTCTGTCTTTTTTTTCAGTCATAATTGATTTTTCTGACCCTTTTCTTTTTGTAGCTATGGCTAATATGGAGATAATGGGATGCCCAAAATCACTAAGTATTTGGATAGTAATATACTCTTTAAGTTTACGAATTGCAAACCACCCAAGTAACCCTTCCCTTTTACTACAAGTCCTTTTTGTTGGTTGCTGTAGTGTAAGCTAGATAGCTTTTTTCACTCTGTTTCATGTCTCCTTGGCTTATAAATATTTTCATGTGAACAAACTAAGCTATAACCTTCCCAGCCCCTGACCCCTTTGTTGGTGACAATCTTAAGTAAGGACATTGCCTGTGACTTCTAATTATTGTAAAATTGTGATTATGAAATCCCCTTTATCAATGGCTAAATTAGCTAAATGATCAGCTAATTGATTTTCATCCCTCATAATATGTTAAAACTGTACTTTTTTATTTTCCAACAATGTCCAAATTTGCTCTATTGACTTTGTTATGTTCCATGGATAACTTCATTCTCTTATTAACGTTTTTTGAATAAGTAGAGAATCTGTCTTAAATATTACTTTGTTGCGATGTGTGACAACAATGTCTTGTTGCTTGTAAAATAGCACTTGCCTCTGCTTCCACATTAGAAGTATCATCTATATTAGCTCCTTGTGCGTAAATCAAATCTCCTTGTTCATTCCTCAGGCAAAATGCATAAGAGTTAATACCAGGATTCCCTCTAGGTGCTCCATCAGTATTATATTTAACCCATCCTTCCTTAGGAAACTTCCAGAGTACTTTTGTAACCTTTACCTTTGATCTGCTATGCTCAAATTCATTTAAAATATCAGGCCATGCATGAGGAAACTCTTGAATTGGCTTCCTAACCTTCAGTAATATTCCAATATTCCTGGTGATATTGAATATTACTCTCTTCCCTGATATAGTCACTATGATATACTCACTACTGGAAATTACCCCTATGGCAACGAACTTTTGGGCGACGCTTAACAAAACGTTGCAATAGATGGTCTATTGCGACGCTTTCAAGCGTTGCCATAAATAATTATTCTATTAGCTCTAATTTAACACTACAACTGTCGCATTTGACATTAAGCATTGAATAGATAAATAAAATAAGCTATAGCAATGCTTATTTTTTTCCCTCCATTTTCAAAAAATATTTTATTAAGTCTGCCAAAACAAAAACATTTTAATAAAACTTTTCTCCAAAACTTAAGCTTAAACCGACTCTTAAATCCCTAAATCCCTAAATTTTTCTCTAAATCGTATCACAATCTTTTTCTCTAAATGTTCATCCTTATAGAGTTTTATAATAACCATCGCTAAATAGTAATCACACACTTTTTCTCTAAATCATTAAAGGTTAGTTCTGTGGACTTTCATCAAAGATTGCCCTAATCGCCGGCAACGAATTTTTCATAACTCTGTGGGAGATCGGCCGACGACGAATTTTGAAGACTTTGCTGTAATTCTTTGGGTTTTTGTGGGGATTTTGCTGTAGCTATAACTAAACGATTCTTATTGTATCAATAAGTACTCACCCTATTCCTTTTTCTCCTTTCCAACGAGCCTGTGGTAGTTGGTCGAATTAGATTTTACTAACTTTTGGTGATTTTTCTGTAGATGCTATCGATTTTTGGGGATTTTACTGAAGATGTTATTGATTTTTGGGGATTTTGCTGTAGATGTTAATGATTTTTGGAGATTTTGCTGTAGATGTTACTAATTTTTAGGATTTTGCTGTAGCTTTGATTCTTCTTTTGTTGAATGTTTGATTTTAGTGATAAAGTTGAGTCTTTTGGAACTATGACTGTGCTTGATATTGCTTTGACTTCTCTCTTTATGTGGCCTTACGAAACTGTTAACAACAGAAACCGTTGTTACCGATATTGGTACAGTAGATAATGTAAAAGAGGTTTTGATTGTGCGTTGCTCGGAATCGCACTCTCTAAAAATGTTGTTGTATCTGTGTTGGATCCTTAAAAAATGTACACTACTTTTGGTACATTTTTGAGATGTCCAAGCAAAATAGGTTAGAAGTACCCTGTGTTTTCAAGAGCTTGTTCATTCATGCTAAGGCTTCCGACTTTACTAGAATTTCCATGGCTCCCAAACGTTTCCATACCACATTTGTGCTTTGCGGCATGGATTGCAATCAAATCTCTATATTTTGGAACTTCATCTTGATCTTCATTTTCATCCCCCTCCTCTACTTGTATTTGCTCATGGAGATACCAAAGTGTGCTTTGTATTAGTATGTATAAATATTTTAAGTCCAAAGAAAATAATCTTGCAAAACAAGAGAAAGAAAATAATATAGGAAAAGAGGAAATAAAACCTGAGTACGAGTCTCACGTCCATTCTCCGAATGGCCTGTATGTGATGAAACCTTATTGTCTGATTCTGTAGAGCTATCTTTTAGTGGTGGTTTCGTCAAAATTAAGATGTTTTTCATTAATTTTTTTGGTGAAAAAAACTTGTCCATTTCTGATTTGGGGTGAACAACATGGATTGAAATGTGTTCTTAACCATCTGCATTTTTAAGAGGTGCACAAAAAATCTTAAAAACTAATTTATGAACCTGATGTAACCAAATTAAGAATTGAATTTTTTTAGTGAACTATATATATAGTGGTTATAACGGGATATTCAAAAGTGATTATAACGGGATATTCAGAAGCTATGAAGGCTTCCTCTTTAACGACTTTCAGACATTTGCCTAGTTTAACAGGTGTTGTCAATGTCCTGCAATTTAAGTTTATTGATTGAGTTACTTAGTGTAAGTGTTGGTGGGAGGTAACAGGTACTACATGAAATTTTATTATTTCCATGAATTGGAAATCCCTTTCCGAATGGAGTAGTTTGACTCGGGAGGTATGCAGGATAAAGGTCAATCTAATGGGGTCTTGTCTTGTGATTTTCATGCTTTTCGCAGGTAGTAAACTTAGGACGACGAGTTGAGAGCGATTCAAACTTTCAACTATGAACTGAGTGCGAACTGTCTTTGATTCTCTAATTTGTCAAAAGTAAGAGGAAAAGACCCTCCAATACTATGAAAATTAGAAAGAAAGACCTTATTCAAGTCTCCCCTTTTAGGTGTAAAACCCGTGTTTTGGGGTCTCAAAACCATCCTCATTCAGTTATCTCTCAGTAAATAGCTAAAAAATGTGAAGTGCCATTCTGTGATAATCTCTAACTCTAAGGTAATATGCCATTATTCAGATTCACATGCACTATAGTTCCGTAAGGTAATATGCCGTTAACTAAATTTACATACATCATAGTTCCCTTGGGTGCTTGCCTCTGTTTTCTATTACTTATGGGTGCCGTATTTATGTTATGAAATCCTGTTTTGTGCTTTACTATGTATTTGTGTGGTGTCTCGTGTCTTGAGCCGGGGGTCTATCGGAAACAGCCTTTCTACTTCTTTAGAGGTAGAGGTATGGACTGCGTACATCTTACCCCCCCAGACCCCACTCACTAGGTGGGAATACACTGGGTTTGTTGTTGTTGTTGTTGTTGTATAGTTCCCTTGGGTAGGTATTGCGAGAAAAACTTTACCAAACAACAGCTGGGATACATACCTGGAATCTACAGGTTGTTACTCCTATGCCTTACCAGTGCAACCACTAGGATATCCTCGTAGGTACAAGGAAAACTATTTCTTTAATGAAATGAATTCAATTTCTTATAGTTCTATTTTTTTGGGAGTGTTAAATTTTCTTTTCGTACATATTCTATATCCATGCTTGTTTAGAAAGCGGATCACTTTAATTCTCAATATAGAGAGAACATTATGTCTCAATATCCTGCCTTCAACTTTGCTTTTTGACAATTTGTTGTTTGTAGTAAGTTTTTTTTTATCTTGATTTGTGTTATTGTGTTGTTTGGATGGGTTGTATCTGAATAGAGCAGAATTAATGCAAAAGATTTATATAATCAACCTGAGCTAATACTTAAAATGCTGCAGGTTGCTAGCTTTGGTGGCTCAAACATTGATCTGTCTGCCTGGGCGGATAAGAAGAACCCTAGTAAATCTCACTTTCTTTCTCAAGTGAGATAGTTCTTTACCATATAATCTGAACAAAATGCATTGTGTTCCAATTATGGGTTCAGATCTAACACTAGTCAAGATTTTAGTAGGTGTTCCATCTCAAAAGTTCTTGGTTCAGATAAACCCATAACCAAATGATGACATCCACCTCTGGATACTTAACAAAAGAGGAAAATTTTATGTGTACCAGGTTTCTTATGTGATTGAACAGGGAAGCCACTAATCATCTACTGCTACATTTTGATTCAAACTGCCAAGTCTAGACTCAATAGGTTTGGGGGTGCAGTGGGTGAGGCCAAAGGATGTCAACAGTCTAATGTGAAGACGGAAGGGACAAAGCATTGGGAACAAGGTGAAACAGTTTGGGAGGACTATCCCTTTGTGCATTTGTTTTTTTTGTGTTGTTTGTAGTTAGATGGTGTTGTTATTCAGTTTTTGAGCTAATGCTTAAACTGCTGCAGGTTCCTAGCTTTGGTGGCTCAAATATTAATCTGTCTGCCTGGGAGGACAAGAAGAACCCTAGTGAATATCGCTTTCCTACTCAGGTGAGATAGTTCTTTACCAATAAATGTAGCCGCAACTTTTTTTCTTGGTGCAAGGAACACAGGATGTCATAGATAATGGAGTCATTGTAATTCCCCTTTGTTCTTGGTAATCTTTTGCAGTACCTTCTCGGTGCTAGCTTAATAAAATATAATATTTTATTTTTTAAAATGCTAGGTTATTCCAAAAAAGTCTGTTGAAATTTTAGTATTGTGCATTATCAAGTTTATCCACTACTCTTGGCATCTTCTGAGGTTTGCAATTTACTCAGACCGCGCACTCTCCTCCTTGTTGAGACCATGTGTATTCTCTTCTTGTTGCATAAAGGTTATAGTTTTATTTGCGAGACGAACCTGCTACCATTAGTAAACAACCTTATAGCCTTAACGGCCACTGTTTAAAGCCTAATCTATACGTAAAACTGATGTTTAACCAGCAGCTGAGAGACGGTGATCTTCTAGAATTGGTTAAAACAGGAAATAGGGAAAGAAAAATAGCGCTCGTTAGTGAATGCTGCATTTGTCCCTCATCAGTTGTGTAAGGATCATCTAATTGTCTCAGTACAACCAGACCAGCGATACGCATCCAGGCTTTAAACTTTCAGCCTTGCCTAAGATCTCACGTTCAGAAAGATTTGTACTTACGTTAATCTCTACCAAATATCTCATATCGTAGTATGTAGATCATTGTCAAGTACCAATGTATGGAACAACATCAACAGGAGCTATTAGGCCTTTGTCAAGTGTGCCAACAGTTTCGGTTGTTCAAATGCAATCACCATACCATTATGATTTCTCATCAATAACGCATAAAATGTTATTGAGACGATAAACTATATACTATTCGATTAATCGTTATTTTTTTGATTTATTTAGAATCTGCAAATATTATTATACATGTATAAAAAGTTACACAGAGTTCTCCCATTTTTTCCTTGGAGGTGTTGAGCATAACAGAGAACTATAATATTATAATTTGTGTACAGTGAATTATTGGTTGGCACATGTTTTCTCAATTGATTTATTTTATTCCATCTCATCATAGAGTAACACGATTGTGTATCCGATTTTCCAGTGGTGTTACATGCGTAGGCTATGTTCATTTTACTGTTTGGTTTTTACAGTTGTGCTGTCGAATATTTGTTGTCTGTATTCACAATGATCGTACATCTATTAACTTTGTATTGCTTCAGGTTGTCCAATTATTCCAAGAGTTGTTTGCTCAAACCAAGTATAAAGAGGCCGCTTGCTGCAGAATCCCCACAAGGCGTACTCCGTACACCAAATACTGTTGCTAAATCCAGGTATTGGCTATGTTATCTAATCATGGAAAAAAGCTACGTTACCAAATCTGTGTTATTTCATATCAGATTATTTGTTGCCCTTCAATGTCACAGAGGGTTGTAAAATCTTTGTAGCTTCCTGTTTTCTGTCCCTTATAATTCCTCATCTTGAATAGTATAGAATTAGGTAAAGCTCTTTCTTCACTATTACCAGGTAGCTGCTCTCCTTCTAGGTGCTAATTTCCTCTAATCAAGCATAAATTCATCAAGAACTCCTTCTATACTTTTTGCTCTTCACTACCGTAATCTGTCTTGATCTACATACCGGGATCTCTCTGTCAAGATAACGAGCAATTCAAGAAGTGTGGAGAGCCATTTAGATGCGGCGACATGGATATTAATTACCCTTTCTGGGAAGGGAGCATGCCAAAGTACTGTGGTCATCCAAGTTTTGAAATAAAGTGCGAGAATAACATCCACAAAATTGATATTTGAATCAACAACATACAAAGTGATAGCGATCAACACTCCAACTCGAATAGCAACCCTTGCTAGAGATGATTTACTGAGTGATATTTGTTTAGATAGACCTGAGAACGCCTCCTTAGATTTAAACACTTTCAACTATGTTTCCAGTGACCTGAATATTACTTGTATTACGGCTGCACCTTAGTCACTAGTCAGCAAATGCCAAATGACCCAAGAGTCTTTGGTTGTGGAGGCTTGTTTGGTTTATACACGCTGATTAACGTTCCAGATTGGTTGATTTGCCTCTTCAATAGCTAACTTATATGTGGTTTACGTACTTATTTTGTTGTGAAATAGTACTTTTTATGTTGTCATTTAAGTGTTAATTTATATTATTTATTTTCTTTTTATAGGTGTCTAAAATGAAGAAAGAGATAACGAAAATGATGAAGACATTGACCTTACTTGAGAAGATTTTTGGGTTGTGGATAAATGCTCTAATATCAATAGTTTTGTGTTGAATTTTTTGAAACTTATCGTGACTTGAACTTGCTAGTATGTAAAAACTTAACTAATCATTTGGACTTGATTACATTTACTTTTGGGTTTAAATTAATAGCTTGTTGCATATTTTGAATTATGAGATTATTAATGAATGATTTTGTTTTGTGATGTGTATATATTGTGTTATAATTTATTATGTATGTAAATAAAAATATATATTAATACGATTATTTATATATATAAATCGTTTCAATTTAATAATATGTTGCAATCATTGTTGCAATAGATCAATAGACCATTGCAATAGGTAGTCAAAAAGCGTTGCAATAGAATAACAAAAACGTCGCAATAGATGCTATTGCAACGGTTTAATTTCGTCGCAATAGATGCTATTACAATGGTTTAATGTCGTCACAATAGATTCTATTGCAATGGTTACGCACGGTTAATGTCGTCGCAATAGAATCTATCGCAACGGTTCATAACCGTTGCAATAGAATCTATTGCAACGGTTTGTAATCATTACAATAGATGAAAATAGGCGTTCCAATAAGTAATAAAATAGTTGTAATAGGTAGTCAAAAAGCGTTGCAACAGAATAACAAAAGCGTCACAATAGCTGCTATTGCAACGGCAACAATAACATCTATCGTGACGGTTTACAACCATTGCAATAGATGAAAATAGGTGTCTCAATAAGTCAAAAAATAATCGTCGCAATAGGTCTATCTATGGTGACGACGGTTGGTAGAAACCGTCACCATAGCTCTACCTATGGTGACGATTTAGACAACCGTCGTAGAAACCGTTGTCATAGACCTATTGCAACGCCCACATATGGGACGCTTGTAGAACCGTTGCGATAGGTCTATGACAACGATTTTTTGGTCTATTTCAACGATTTTGCAACCGTCACCATAGATCTAATTTCTGATAGTGACTCTTGTCATCATGCTTTAGACTATTTCTTTTTTTCATAGTTCCTATATAATTTATAGATTTATCATGTCTCAAAGTTTCAAATCGTGTAAATCTTTTTTGATTTGTAAGAATAATAAATTAAACATCTGCGATTGAAATTAATACCTAAATAATTGTCAGAAATTTAAAATGCTAAATGCAAAAATACTATAAAAAAGACTGAAATCAATTACGTACCTCATTGATAAATTATGTGTAACTAACACAAAGTCCTTCAATATAATAGTTTTTAATATTATCCACATATTTTGTCAAGTTAATGCATATATAATTTGAGAAACTCCTTTATTTGTCCAAATTTATTGAGAAAACTATCTCAATTTTACCTCTGACAATAGGTGGTGAAGTGTACCATGTATGAAGATAAAAGAGGTGCAGTTGCGAGTATATTAAATATGAGTACATATGTTGCATAGAGGATGAGAAGTAAATTACTCATTGTCCGATTATTTAGCATCAGTTACAGTTAAGAACATTTATAATCTAATATGAAAGAAACATTTTACATTAAACACCATTTTAAATTCAATAATTGAGAAAAAGATGTAACGAATATAATAGAAAGAAATGTAAATAAATGAGAAAAAAGTAAAGAAATTCTAGCTTTGAAGAGTGTCACCTCACCTTCCTCTCTCTCTTTAATTGTGTAATGAATATGAATATAAATTTATTGATAGAGTTATTTTAATTTTATACAAAATCTTTGAGGAAAATATAAGGAAAAAACATCAATTTTTTTTTAAAATAACAACTTGAACATGATAACCAAATAAATTTAAGCATAAGAATATAGATTAATACATACTATTGTAAATAAGCAATTATAGGAGGAGAAAAGTTTGAAATGTTAGGTTCTATATTAAAGTATCTATTAAATAAAAAAAAATGAGGAAAGACAAATATTTATTAATTAATCATTAACCAAAAAAAAAAGGGTGAAATATTAATATTGAAGTCATTTAGCATAACTTAAGTGTACTTCTCTTGTATGTTTTATTGAAAGAACATATAGCACATTTAACATAGTTGATAGTAGATAACTAAGAGCGTTAAAGATTTTATTTTAATTTTTAATATAGTATATAAAAGAAATAAAGGAAAGTAAAGTGGAGAAAAAGGAGAAAAAAGAACAGGTTTTTTTCATATTGATCATTAAAGGAATTCCTCCTTTTTTTCTTTTTTCACTATTTTACTTTTTTCATTAATTCAATCTAATTCACTTGTTTTTTTATTTTTATTTTTAATCAAAAACTCAATTTTTATATTTAAAATTTATATTCGAGCATTTTTTTGTCTTAAAGATCGAAAAACAAAGTTGTCATGCCATGAGGCTTTTTCCAGGTCATTTTTGCAATAGAATATTTGTACAAATAGAATATATATATATATATATATATATATATCATTCAAACCTTTATACTTTGTTAAACAAATTAATTTGATGAATCTTTCAAGATCATTAAACTTTTTTTTTTTTTTTGTCTTGATAAACTTGTACCAAATTAAATTAATTCTCTCTTTGATGAATTTTTCACGGCCATCAAACTTCCTTCTTCATCTTGATGAACCTGTGTTTGACTATTATTACACAAGAAGAATTTCTACAAAATGTTTCTATGATCTTCATCAAAATAATGATTGTCATATGGTCACATGAAAAAGATGTAAAGAAAAAAAATAAAAATACTATTAAAGAAGAAAAAGGAGAAAATGCAAATGAGTATCCAACAACTTCATAGATGATTGGTATTTATAGATTGATTAATCTATAAGAATTAAGTAGAATGAAATTGAGAAAACATGTCATTTATGTGGAAAATGCAAATAGATGAAAGTTTTTTCTAACTCATGAGATATTATTAGATATAGTAAATATAATAGAGCTTTTTTTAATTAATAAACAAATTGATTAGTGAAAGAATGAACAATAAATTCAAAAAAGGGAGAAAAAGGATAAATAGAAATGTAGGTCATAGAGAAGTGTCACATCACCTCCTCTATGACCTTCCTGTATATTATATAGAGATTAATCAAGAAATAAGAACTGCTTGTTTGTGATCCTCTTGATTGGGTAAAATATTGCAGTTAAAATATCACAACCATTTTTTTTGTAAAAATGATGCTTATATAATAATAAAACCGCAATATCTCATGGCAGCGCTACTGTACAAACACTAGAAGCAACAGTAGTTGCTCCTCTAGGACTAGTATTTACAACCTGATAAGTAGGAATATGAATATTATACAACAACTGGGTGGGCGTCGATATCCTAACTGTTCGATGTGAGAATTCTCCATTTTTGTCAGCATGCAAAATATCCAAAGTGAATGGCGGAGGATCCCACAACAACCTAGTACTAGTTGTAGTAGTAGATACTAGTGCATCTACCAACTTATTTTCTTCCTTGTAAATGTGTTTCAGTTATAGGTTGTGTAGCCTACGCATCAGGAACCTGCAATCAAAGCACAAATTCTAGTTTCTCTCAGATGTGCTTTTTAGGAGAAGTACAAGCTGAAAGTAATTTACTTTTTTTTCAACTTTGTATAACGGTATTGAATAGTTATTTTCAATCCTAGGCATAAATCATGAAGTTCTGCTTCCAAAGGGCTTAGGGTACAAACGTTACGTACAAATCCTAAAAGCTAATCGCCCTTAAAATTCCTAAATATGTCCGTTGTAGATGCTAAATTTTTCTAAAGTAGCACTATATTTAGCATAACAGAGCTACAGGAAGGGGACCATTGGACATAAATTGATATAGTCTGCCTAGTAGGTTTAGATTTTCCTTCCATCAACCAGTACTCCGTTACAATCAATGTAACAACTACAAGGGAGATATGGAAATCTATATTATCAAAAACACATCTATTTTAAGCAATTCAAATCATCCATAAACTATATCCCAATAAATCTTTATTGGGAATATGCAATGGGGTCGTTTGAAAAGGTTTGATGTTAAAGAAGCATTGAAACCAGCCATATTGATGGTTAGGGATCATGGGATAAGTCTGTAATTATTGAATTTGGCTAAGGATTCTCATTTGTACCCAAAGTGGTTCAACTGATTTACATATTAAGAAAATATGAGTGCTTGTTTCCTCTGTGGACACTAAGTCAATAACGTAAGAAGTTGTGTTAAACAATTAATGATTGTAACTGATTTCTCTTTAAATAGAGATAAAATAAAAAAAAAAAACTAAGAGATGTAATAATTAATTAAAAGAATATGATCAAGAGTGGATCTTTTTAGCTTTTTAATATATAACAAATTAATTTAAAAAGATAAAAAAATTCAAAAAAGGAGAAAAAGATAAATATTTTTAGGCGATAGAAAGGTCTCAAATCAATTTGTCTAAGCTTAGCCTTATTATCTATATGTAGATTAACTATATAATCATTATATTTGAAAGATAGGAATCATATAACTACTATATATAAGGGAGGATCTCCAATTTATTTTCTCCTTAAATGATGGTTAATGACTTTGCAAATTCTAACCATTTTGGTAAATTTAATTAATTATATGGGGTTTTTAAATGCTATATAAAAGTGACGAGTCATTAAAAAAAGGTGATAGTTACCCCACAAAAACTCTATTTATCCAATCAAATAAAATATTAAGAGATATTCAAAATTTTGTGGTGTTCTTTTATGTGAAAATAGTAATAAGAGAGACTACCTAATTTTTTAATCTTCACAAGGAACTCTATTTTGTCTTTTTACCTCTAACTGAATCTTTAATAACCTTATAAACTTTCACCAATTGAAGGAACATCTACAAAAGCATTTTGTTGAATCAGATTCATAAATAGTTAATTTAAATGCTATATTTATTTATAAATTAACTTTACTGACGTGATCATACAATAATTTGTAGCATCAACTATTTTTTTATATTACTTAAATATAATTCTTTTTATTTAAAAAATAGGTTAGCCAATATAAATTTAATTGAGAAAAAATAATAAATTTAATTCAACATTAGGTTGTAATACCCCGAAAATTCAAACCAATGTTAGAGCCAGGTTTTAAGCTCATGCAAAGTACCTTATAGTTTTTCGTTATTTTTATGAGCGAGTTTGATGTGTATTAAGGCCTCAAATAACTCCCATCTATTAGACGAACCAAAATATTCCTTGCCGATAGATTTTTTGATAAGAATGTTGCTTTAGTCAACTTCAAACGAGCATATATTTTTCTCTATTGAGAATTTTCCAGCTCAAGACCGACCAAACTCTAGGAAATTGAATTAACTTTCC
The DNA here is from genome assembly GCA_030864225.1 of Capsicum baccatum var. pendulum. Taxonomy (NCBI): domain Eukaryota; kingdom Viridiplantae; phylum Streptophyta; class Magnoliopsida; order Solanales; family Solanaceae; genus Capsicum; species Capsicum baccatum. Next base: position 247,004,353 of record CM061552.1, on the reverse strand, counting down.
AACGATACCAATTTTGCCTAAGTCTGATACTCGGGTGAGAAGTTACGATATTTTTAGTGAAAAATAGTAGCCCAACGCGATAAGGCCGCATCGCAGTGATGGCCAAAACCACGTTCGTCCTTTTCCAGTGTGTCACCGTGATAAGCACCACATTGCACTAAGGGGTATTTTCGCATTTGTTATTTTTCAGTGAGGCACCTCGATTGGCACCGTATCGCGCCAAGGTGCCAAATCGGGATTGTTCGTTCCAGTAGCGCAATGCAATAACATCACGTTGTGCCGTAGAGTAAAATAGAGATAGTCAGTTTTCCAGTGGCCCGAAGTGATTGGACCATGTCTCACCGGAGCCAAAAATCGAGATTTCCAACTTTTGCGATTTAAATTTTAGGGAATGTTTGGTCTTTTCCCAAGGCCCTAAACTCGTCCAAAACACAAAATGAAAATCCTAAAGGGGAATTATGTGCCCCATTACTCATAATTCTTCTCCAAAAAACTAATCCTCTTTCAAGAACAAACCCTAGCCTTCAAGATTCAAGATCAAATCTCAAGAATTCACTATCAATTCTCACGAATTTATCAACCCAGGTATGTTAAGTATTCATCTATGGATTTTTTTTACCCATGGAGTCCAAATATCCAATTCTAAATTCAAAGTTGGGATCTTTATAATTTTTCATAATTTTAATTGTGATTTTAACCATTAATTGTAATTCTACATCATGTTTACATGAAATTGTCGTTGTTATTCAACCCCACATATTTTGATGATGTTATTCACTAATTTAATTCATAATTAGTGATGTTGATGTTGAAATCCTATTATTACTACAAGCTTTAAACTATTCTCATGCTTAGCTTGAGCTATGAACATCAAGTGTTTGATGAAATGCCTATAAGAATGAATTTTGAGTAAATGCTTTCATATTATGTCCCCAAAGCTTTAGTTCTATTTTATGATTATTTATATCGAGTTTGGGGGTTGTGAATACCCGATAACTTAGTTGTTTACTTAGTCTCAGTATCTTTAGAATAGTCCCAAATATGTTATGAGCATTATCAGTTCAGTCAGTTATCATAATCAGTTAAACAAAGAACAATTCAGTATTTCGAATTAGTTCAGTTAGAGTAGGATTTAGCACCGAGCGAGTGCATGGATGGAGGCTTCCCCGTCAGATAGGTAGAGTCATTAGTAGAAGCCCTTGTACTACAGAATTACGTAACCAACGGAGGATATGAGGAGTCACCTGTCAGTTTAAGCTTGACTTCCTCTCAGGGGTCTCCTGTCAGTTAGACCTGACACCCTGGTCCTTCGGGATATCAAATTAGTGAATCCACACAGCCAGTGTTAGCACTTGTGGCATGGTACTGACATCCTTCCAACTGGCCTTACAGGTAGGGCATGTCGGTTAGATAATACCTCCCACAGTTTTAGTCCAGTAATCAGCTCAGTAACTCAGTTTCAATTTTGCTTGGCCATAACATATAGATATCAGTCATTTAGTTATTAGATTTCAGTATTTTAGTTTACAGATTATATTCAGAATATGTATTATGCTTGGTCATGCATTCTCAGTATTTACAGATTTCATGCGTTCTATTCAGTACTTCATGTTATGCACTCAGTCAGTTATTACTCCTGTACATAAAACCTCACATATCGAACTACCTCATTTAGTATACCAGTACATTTAAAGTACTAATCGCATACTCTTTTCTCGAGCTATGATGTATCATATCATAGGTTCGGATGCTCAGTTCTTGGATCGTGCATATACATTCTTGATTTTTAGCTATAGTAGTGGTGAATCCTCATATTTTGAGGACCTGGTATATTTATCTTAGTTATTTCATTAGTTCAGTATTACTTATTCAGTCGGAGTTAGTTAGAGGTTTGTCTCATCAGCTCCACAGTCAGTCAGTAGTGGCTTTTCAAACTAGTACATACAGTCAGTCAATTTTGTTATTATTTTATTAGTTTCAGATAGTTATTTCCAGTAGTTGTTTGCAGATTCATGATCTAGTATTGTTTTCAGTTGCTTAAACCTTATGGCTTATCAGTTGCTCTTTTGAATATGTTATTATATTATTCAGTACTCATAGTAGGTACTAGCTCATGGGTTAGCCTGTGGCCCTTCGAGATTGTCAACATCGTGTGAATCCCAGAGAGTAATCTCGGGGTGTTACAAACTTGGTATCAAATCTTAAAGTTTTAAAGTATCCTAAGAAGACTGAAAGCCACGTCAAGTAGAGTCTTGTGCATGGGTATGAAGCGCGCCACACTTATGAACAAGAGGATACGACACATTTATGAAAGGTTTCCTTCTTTTAGTGTTTATGTTGTGCGACTGAATATGAGCTCATCTTAAGCTCTCTGTATAATCTATTCTTCCTTTTGTTTACAGAACTTACATCCCAGAATGAGAAACGGAAGAAGAAACATAAACTAGCCATCATCTCTGCCCGTTCAGGAAGATCCCTGAATGAGCATATATCCCATACAGAGTTCAGAGATGCATTCACTACTCTAGCTCACTCTATAGTAGCTCAGAATATGCATTCACTACTCTAGCTCACTCTATAGTAGCTCAGAATTTTACCCGAATGAATCCTCCTCTATTTTTGGGATCCAAATCTAAAGAGGATCTGCAGGAATTCTTAGACATGGTCCAGAAGGTAATAGACATTATGGGGGTAAATTCTAGTGAGAGTGCCAAGTTAGTTGCCTATTAGTTACAAGATGTAGCTCATACGTGGTTTAAGTAGTGGAAAGAGGATAGAGGCGCAGACGCAGGGCCTATAGAATGAGAGGAGTTTACTACAGTCTTCTTAGATAGATTCTTTCCATTATAGCTTAAGGAAGCCAAAGTGTTAGAATTTATCTACTTGAGGCAGGGCAACATAAGTGTAAAGGAGTATTCCTTAAGTTTACTCAGTTATCTAGGTATGCTCCTCATGTGGTAGCTAGTAGAAGGTCTAGGATGAGCAAGTTTATGTCTGGGGTATCTGACGGTGTGGTTAAGGAGTGTAGGACATTGATGTTAATTAAGGAGATGGATATATCTAGGCTTATGGTCCACACTCAACAGATTGAGGAGCAGGAGAATAAGGAGAAAGAGAGAGAGAATAAGTAGGCTAGTATAGGTAGCTTTAATTTTACTCAGCCAAAGTCAGAAGGTGGTAATCATCCTCAATTCCATCAAAAATCTTCAGTCCAAGCCCCATCTTCATCTAGTTCCCCAGTACCCAAATTCAAAAATGATAATCAGGTTATGGCACTAGGCTCTAAGTCCAAAGGCAATGTTAACAGTGCTCGTACAAATCCTCTTTGCTATAAATATGGTAGAAACTATGAGGGTGAGTGTAGAGCTGGAAGTGATGTATTCTTTGGGTATGGCAAGCCAGGCCATCGAAATTGGGAGTGTCAGGCAGTTGCTAAAAAAGTTAGGGATTTGCGCCAACAAGGCCAGTCCCATCAGTCATCAACTCCAGCCAGCCGCCCAACTTAGTAGGGTGCCGCTTCCAGTGATACCAGTGGTCAGCGTCCAAATAGATTGTATGCCCTTCAGTTCCAACAAGATCAAGAAATTTCTCCTGACGTAGTTACTGGTACATTGCAAGTCTTTCATTTACACGTTTATGCTTTATTAGACCCTAGAGCTTCTCTTTCTTTTGTAACCCCTTATACAACTATCAACTTCAAAGCCAGTTCCAAAATCTTAACAGAGCCTATTTCAGTGTCTATCCTAGTAAGTGTCTCTATTATAGCCCGACGGGTATACAGAAACTGCCTGGTTACAGTGTATCAGAAAGTTACTTTAGTAGACCTTGTAGAGTTACAGATGATGGATTTTGACATTATTCTCGGCATGGATTATCTCATCTCATGCTATGCTTTAGTTGATTACAAAAATAGAATAGTTCATTTTTAGTTCCCAAATGAACCAGTCCTTGAATGGAGGGGTAGTACTACAACTCTTAGGGGTCAGCTTATTTCGTACTTTAGAGCGAGGAAGATGATATCTGAAGGATGTATCTATTATCTTGGTCGATTCAAGGACTCTAATTTTGAGACTCCAAATCTTGAGTCAATTTCAGTAGTCAGGGAATTTTTGGATGTGTTCCCTGACGATCTTCTCGGAGTTCCTCCCGAAAGGAAAATTGACTTTGGAATAAACCTTCTTCTAGATACCCAGCCTATCTCTATTCTGCCATACAAAATGGCTCCATCCAAACTCAAAGAGTTGAAAGATCTCCTAGATAAGGGATTCATCAGGCCCAACATTTTCCCATAGGGCACACCAGTTCTATTCTTATGTAAGAAAGACGGTTCTCTTAGAATGTGTATTGACTACTATCAGTTGAACAAAGTCACAATCAAGAACAATTATCCACTACCCAGAATTGATGACTTGTTTGACCAACTTCAAGGTGCTAGTTATTTTTCTAAGATAGACCTCGGATCTGGCTATCATCAGCTCAGAGTCAGAGAATGTGAGATTCCAAAAATAGCTTTCATAACTCGGTATGGTCACTTTGAGTTTTTAGTTATGTCCTTTTGTATTACAAATGCCCCAGTAACTTTTATGGACTTGATAAATCGAGTGTTCAAGCATTACTTGGACATGTACGCCATAGTCTTCATTGATGACATTCTTGTCTATTCCTGTAATGAAAATGATCATGCAGGCCACCTCAAAATAGTATTGCAGACTCTTATAGCCCATCAGTTGTTTGCTAAATTTAGTAAGTATGAATTTTGGCTAAGATAAATAGCTTTTTGTAGACATATTATTTTTGGTGATGGCATTAGAGTTTATCCTTTAAAGATCGAAGCAGTGAGAAACTGGCCTAGACCTATCTTTCCTTCAGATATTAGGAGTTTCTTGGGTTTGGTTGGCTATTACCGGTGGTTTGTTGAAGGGTTTTCGTCTATTGCATCTCACATGTCCAGATTGACTCAAAAGAAAGTTAAGTTTCAGTGGTCAGATTCTTGTAAGAAGAGTTTTCAGGAGTTAAAGACTCGACTCACCCTAGACCCAGTTTTGACGTTGCCAGATAGTTCAGATGGGTTTGGTGTGTACTATGATGCTTTCAGAGTTAGTTTAGGGTGTGTTTTGATGCAGAGGGGTAAGGTTGTGGCCTATGCCTCTAGATAGATTAAGCCCCATAAAAAGAATTACCCTACCTATGATCTTGAGTTAGCAGCTGTCGTGTTTTCCTTAAAGATTTGGAGGAACTATTTATATGGGGTGCATGTTGATGTGTTCACAGATCACAAAAGCCTGCAGTATGTGTTTTCGCAGAAGGATTTGAATCTGATTAGAGGAGATGATTAGAATTGTTAAAAGATAATGATATGAGTGTTTTGTATCATCTGGGCAAGGCCAATATAATGGCAGATGACCTAAGTAGGTTTTCCATGGGTAGTGTTGCTCATGTTAAGGATGGTAAAAAAAATTTAGTTAGAGAAGTTCATCAGCTTTCTAGGTTAGGTGTTCGTTTGGTTGATTCAGCTGAGGGTAGCATTTGGGTTCCGAATAGTTTTGAATCTTCTTTGGTTTCCGAAGTAAAAGAAAAACAGGATAGAGATCCTAGTCTAGAGAAGTTGAAAGAGTCAGTCAGAGGTCAGATTTTCTCCCAAGGGGGAGATGGTATGTTGTGTTGCCAGGGTCGACTGCGTGTGTCATGTGTTAATGAGTTGAGACAGCAAATTCTTGCAGAAACACATGGTGCACGTTACTCGATTCATCTAGGGGCCACGAATATGAACCGCAATTTGTGTGAAATCTATTGGTGGAGTGGGATGAAAAGGGATATCGCAGAGTTTGTAGCTAAGTGCTCCACATATTAGCAGATTAAGATTGAACATCAGAAGCCTAGTGGGTCTATATAGGAGTTAAGTATTCCCACTTGGAAGTGGGAGGAAGTGAACATGGACTTTGTGACAGGTTTGGCCTCGTACTCTTCAGTAGCATGATTCGATTTGGATCATTGTGGACAGGATGACCAAATCAGCCCATTTCTTACCATTCCATACTTCTTGTTCAACCGAGGAATATGCCAAGCTCTATATTAGAGAGTTAGTTAGGTTGCACGATGTTCTATTGTCTATCATCTTAGACAGAGGTACTCAGTTTACCTCTTAATTTTGGAGAACTTTTCAGAAGGGTCTTGGTACCCAAGTTCACCTCAGTACAACCTTTCACCCTCAAGATCCTTGATCGATAAACTTGTAAAATTAGGAATAAAGAAGTTCCCCTAGGTAAGGTTCTTTTATGAAATCAGTCTGATGAGGGAGCCACTTGGGAATCAGAAGCAGATATACAGACCAAGTACCCTCATCTTTTCTCCCTATTATCAGATTCATCTTAAGGTAACAATTTTCTTAGAATTTCTCTTTTCCATGCTCAGTTTAAGCTGCATATCATTCTCATGTCAGTCATGCATTCAAAGAAACAATTCAGTCATGTGTCATGTAATCACGTTTTCATTTGTTATGTACAATATGTAACCTAAAATCCTCAGTGCTTTCAGCTTAACCAATCTCGTTCGTGGACGAATGATCCCAAAGGGGCGATATTGTAATACTCCAAAAATCCAAAAAAATGTTAGAGCCATGTTTCAAGATAATTCAAAGTACCTTATAGTTCATTAGTAGTTTTATGAGTGAATTTGATGTGCATTAAGGCCTCAAATAACTCCCAGCTATTAGATGAACCAAAATATTCCTTGTCGATTGAATTTTTGATAAGAATATTGCTTTAGTCAACTTTAGATGATCATATATTTTTCTATATTGAGAATTTCCAAGATAAAGACCCATCAAACTGTTGGAAATTGAATTAGCTTTCCAACGATACCAATTTTTCTTAAATCTGATACTCGAGTGAGAAGTTACGACACTTTTAGTGAAAAATAGTAGTCCAATGTGATGGTCAGAACCACGTTCGTCCTTTTCCAATGTGTCACTGTGTCGCGCCAAGGGGAATTTTAGTGTTTGTCATTTTTCAGTGAGGCACCACGATTGGCACCGCATCGTGCCAAGGTGCCAAATTAGGATTGTCTGTTCCAGTGGCGCAATGCGATAGCACCGCATCGCGCCATAGGGTAAAATGGGGATTTTCAGTTTTCCAGTGGCCCGACATGATTGCATCGTGTCGCACTGGAGTAAAAAATTGGGATTTACAACTTTTGCAATTTAAATTTTAGGGACTGTTTGGTCTTTTTCCAAGGCCCTAAACTCGTCCAAAATAGGAAATTGAAACCCTAAAGGGGAATTATGTTCCCCATTACTCATAATTCCTCTCTAAGAAACTAATCCTCTTTCAAGAACAAACCTTAGCTTTCAAGATTCAAGATCAAATCTCAAGAATTCACCATCAATTCTCACAAATTCATTAACCCATGTATGTTAAGTGTTCATATATGGGCTTTTTTCACCCATGGAGTCCAAATATCCAATTCTAAATTCAAAGTTGGGATCTTTACAAGTTTTCATGATTTTATTTGTGATTTTAACCATGAATTATAATTCTACCCCATATTTACATGGAATTATCGTTATTATTCAACTCTACATATTTTGATGATGATATTCGCTGATTTAATTCATAATTAGTTGTGTTGATATTGAAATCATGTTATTACTACAAGCTTTAAACTATTCTCATGCTTAGCTTGAACTATGAACATCAAGTGTCTGATGAAATATCTATAAGAATGAATTTTGAGTAAATGGTTTCATATTATGTCCCTAAAGCTTTAGTACTATTTTGCGATTATTGCTATCGAGTCCTGGGGGGTGTGAATACCTGAAAACTTAGTTGTTTACTTAGTCTAAGTATCTTCAGAATAGTCCTAAATATGTTATGAGAATTATTAGTTCAGTCAGTTATCATAATCAGTTAAACTCAGAACAGTTCAGTATTTCAAGTTAGTTCAATTGGGAGTATGATTTAGCACCGAATTAGTGTAGGGATGACAGCTTCCCCGTCAGACAGGCAAAGTCATTAGTAGCAGTCCCTGTACTCTAGAACTACGTAGCCAGTGTAGTATTTGAGGAGTCACCCATCAGTTTAGGCTTGAATTCCTCTTAGGGGTTACCCGTCAGTTAGTCCTGACACCCTGGTCCTTTAGGACATCAAATTAGTGGATCCACACAGCCATGTTTGTACCCGTGGAAAGGTACTAACACCTTTCTAATTGGGGTTACAGTTTTGACACTGATTAACTCAGATTAGAGCATATCGGTTAGATGATACCTCCCACAAACTCAGTCTAGTAATCAGCTCAGTAACTCAATTTCACTTTTGCTTGACCATAACATACAAATATCAGTCATTCAGTTATCAAATTTCAATATTTTAGTTTACAAATTATATTCAGAATATGTATTATGCTTGGTCATGTATTCTCAGTATTTACAGATTTCATGTATTCTATTCAGTATTTCATGCTATGCACTCAGTCCATTATTACTCCTGTACATCAAACCATGTATATCAGCCTACCTCATTTAGCATACCAGTATATTCAAAGTACTAATCGTATACTCTTTTCTTGCGTTATGATGTATCATATCATAGGTTTGAATGCTTAGTTCCCGGATCACGCTTAGATATTCTATATTTTTAGTTGTAGTAGTGGTGAGTCCTCATATTTCAAGGACATGGTCTATTTATCTCAGTTATTTCATTAGTTCAGTATTACCTATTCAGTCAGAGTTAGTTGGAAGTTTGTCCTATTAGCTCCACAGTTAGTCAGTAAAGGCTTTTCAGACTAGTACAGATAGTCAGTCCGTTTTGTTATTATTTTATTAGTTTCAGACAATTGTTTCTAGCAGTTGTTTCCAGATTCATGCTCCATTATTGTTTTCAGTTGGTAAAACCTTATGGCTTATTAGTTGTTCTTCCGTATATGTTATTATATTATTCAATGCTAATAGCAGGTATCAGCTCAAGAGTTAGATTGTGGTCCCTTGGGACTATAATCACCATATGACGCCCAAGGTGTACTCTCGGGGCGTTACATAGGCAAAACTCAATTTAGATCGTTAACGCCTTTAATTCAAATATTTTCAGTAAAATCTAAAAGGAGAAGAGTATTAACGTATGCATTTGGTTGAAAAAGTTTTTTTTTTTACCTTACAAAAACTTTTACACCACTTATTTCAATTTATTTGTCTTATTTTGGCTTAACATGAAATTTTTAAAAGTAAAAAATATTTTATTTTGTGGTTTTAAACTAAAAATGTGTAGAAAGGACCAAAATATCTTTTAATCTTGTAGTCTTAAACAATTTTCAAGAAATAAAAGCGACATTCTTTTTGAAATGAAAGAAACTAAAGAAAATAAGACAAAGAATATAAACGAACATGTAATTTAATATTCTTGAAATATTGAGAAATTGTTGAACTATTTTTAACTAATATAATATTAGACAGAAACAAATAAAAAATAGAGTAACAAAAAAAGTTGAAGAATCTTGATAAATGCAAATGTTAATGTAGTCTGGACCGGGCTTAGTACGGGTCAAACGATACTAGTACACGCACACGTACATACAAACTGGTTTAGTGTATATGCTTACACATAATTTTAACTGATCATCATCAACACATGGATAACATTCAGAAAACTAATGTGGTAACTGAAGCATAATATACAGTAGATGCAAAAATATATCAAAAGCAAGAAAGTACATATTTGAGGCTAACATAGTAATACTACGACAGATACAATGCACTTAGAATTCCACTAAGTCTAAACCTACCAAAAATTAAGTCAAAGCATAACTACCTACTAACCTTCTACCATAATTTGTCAACTTCATACCCTCCTATCTAATACACTTGTATATAAAAGAACCACTAATTTCATAAAACAGATATACTACAGTCGTTAAACAACACTATAACTAAATTGCACATTAAAGCTACAATATTATAAAGCATGATTTACAAATCAAAAGAATATAATCTTCTACCCCAATTCATGACCTTCATATCCTTTTATCTGCACGTGTAGAAAAGAATTATAAATTTTTGAAAATAAGCGAATATGCAAGAATATTAAAACTAAGTTACAAATAAAAGCTATGACATTATAAAAAAAAACATGATTTATAAATAAAAAAGAATTTAACCTTCTACCTGAATGGTGACCTCCATGCCCTCCCATCTAATGCAACTATGTAAAAAAAAGAATCACAAATTTATGAAAACAAACATATATTTTATATGTAACCCAAAAAAAATTCTATCAAGAATCATTAGTAATAAATTATTTTAATTATATCAGAGTGTAAGTAATAAAAAAATTCCTGATATATCATCATGGGCGATAAATAATCATAAAAATGATAATCTCCTTGAGCTTTTTCATAGAAACTAGTGCAATAAGCTTCCTACTATCACCATTATTTACAATGGTAGGGCTATGAGGATGGTATAATTCTTTCCATGATCTTTTTTGTAAATTATTTCAGGAGATCATTAAGCATCTTCATTTAAAGATTATTCAATTATACGTAAAAAAGATAGGTTACTCAGTTTAAAAATTAAGAAATCTAAAGTACATACTAGGATCTCTAGCTTTAGACTTCAACTTGAACATCAAAAGGGAATTATCAGACCTTCTTCTGATAAGACAGGAAAACAATAGTAATAATCAAATATATTAATCCACTTATTATTAAAAAAATACTCCATGACAGACCCATTGAATCAAGTGAGGCCACCACCACTATAAGCTTTATGAGAAGAATTGACATAGTGGTCACTTTTAAAACTTATTTTGCCAAATAATCATTAAATTTCTTTTTCATTTAATTTTTAGAATTAGAGTCCAAAAAGTAAAAAAATGGGGTCCACGTTTGGTACAATGAGACTTTTCAACATTTTTAAAACTTAGAGAATTAAATAAAATACACCTAACTCCCTTCACTTCTTTCAATATTAAACTAAACTCCTTTTCTCTCTCCTCCTCAACTTTTCCTCTTCCTGCTACTCCCAAGGAAAAACTCCCAAACTCCATTTTTACTTCATCTTCTTCTCCAGCAGCAAAGGGCTTCGGTTTTCTTTGTAAGTTAAAATCAAGTTTTGATTATATCTAGATCCATTTTAGTGATTTTATTTGTTATCCATTTTGTAGTGAGCACTAGTATAGGAATGTTTTTCGAATATGATTGATTAAATAGTGTAAATATGAGAAATTTATTGGCAATTTGATGATTCTGTAATAATGATTGAGTTTCATTACGCAAAATTGACAGAATTTTTTGTTGATCACGCTGTTGGATTTTGAATTTTTTGTTAAGAATTTTTTCTTCAATTCTGGTATTTTTTGTGTATTGCATTATTGAATGGTGGGATAATTCTTAGTTATTTTGGCTATTTGAATCGAGCATTGACCTATTTCTGTTTGTAGACTTGTGGTCTATGAATTGCGAATGCCCTAGATTGTGTTAAATTTTTAGGTATATGAATTTTTTTTTCAAATATGATTGATTAAATAGTAAAAATATGAAAAATTTATAGCTAATTAGTTTGATTCTGTAGCAATAGTTGAGTAAAAATTTTTCGTTGATCATGTTGTTGGATTTTGATTATTTTTCTAAAAAATTTGATTCAGTTCTGGTATTTTTGTATACTGAATTATTTAATAGTGGGAAAATTCTTAGTTATTTTGGCCTTTTTATTTGAGCATTGACCTATTTGTGTTACTAGACTTGCGGTCTGTGAATTGATAATGACAAAATTGTTTTTAGATGTAGGTTTTGTTAAAAAATAGGTAAAGCTAGAGTTGGTGTTAAAAGCACCATTGGTACCGCGTCTGGTTGTGCTTTTAGCAGTATAAAAAGAAGAAGTGAGGCATGTAACGACCTGAAAATTTGACAAAATATGTGAAATTTTTTCTTTTATGTGATTTGACTATTTTAACCCTCCCCATAGTTTCATTGTCGTATTTATGTGGTGCGGGGGTGATTGGCATGATTCTCAATGCATTTTGGTGCCTTTTATTTGATATTGTTATTTTAGTGGCTTTGAGAGCCTTATTTTGGACTTATGTGGATATTTTTTGTTTCGTACAATGTATGGATGAACGAATTGCATCAGCAGCTATGGAATATTAATTTTAGACTAGGTAGATCTTTGATTTGGGTCTCGATGCACCCGAGCTCATTTTGACTTGTTGGTTGAAATGTTGAAAAATTAGGAATATGAGTGTGGGACCCACTTTTGATCAAAACAACCTCAGATAGAAAGTCTAACTTTGCCAACACATTCGAAACATCGATTTTAGGGTGATAACATATTTATTATAATTGTATGGGTTTTAAATCTTTTTTTAATTAATTTTTGATATGACCTATTTTATTAAATGGGGAAAAGAAAATTTGTACAAAGCAGACTGAAATGAGCCCAAAGATAAAAGCTGAAAAAGAAAAGGAAAAAGAAAAAGAAAGGAAGCTGAAGGGACAAAGTGTCCCAATATAAATATGTCCTAGTCTGGTTTCCTAAATATGGACTCCTCATCTTTATCCTCAAATGGCGTCGTTGGATGATCGGTTCAATGTCGGATTCTTGTGGATCATTAATGTTATTGATGACATAAATAAGAACGAGCTCATCATTTTCATCTCTCAAAGGTAGTCTCAACTCTCTATCGTCCAATATTCACCCTAACCTATTGATCTCATCTCTGTAGATGTGTTTCCCAGTGAATTTTAGAGGATCCTTGGTGGATTCGATAACTGAGTTGTGTCTTGTTCACTCGTGGTGAATGAACTTACGTGTGTCATTATTCCTTTATCTCCTTACTTTCCGTAATCATTTCTATCAACTAATTCCCTTCTCTATTGCAGTTGAATCAGTGGTGGGGATAAAAAGGATGCCCTAAAGATCATTCTCTTGATTCTCCTCATCAGTGGTTGATTACATTTGGCACATCTGACACCACAACCCTCTCTTTTGCTTGTGACTCTTTTTTGTAAGCTGGCATATCTTAGGCTAGGTAGCTTAGTACTCACAGTTATGTCGCCCTTTGAATGGCAAAAACTTATGTACATATCATGGATGTGAGACCTTAATGTATGTGCTTCCTGGTTAATCATGATGAATGAACTGAATTCTCATCTGTTTTATTCTCAATGTTGCTATTTGTGCTTTGTCCGTATTTAGAATATTCTTACAATAAATTAGTAACTATTGAAAATCCTGAATCTCCATGTTCATCTTTGTCTAGAGATATAGTAGCCAACTTATCTACCAACTGATTAGCTTCTCTGAAAACATGTGTGATGGTTAGTTGCATGCCTGTAATTAATTGATATATTTCCTCCATCAATTTAATTATTCGCCATGGAATCTGTCATTCTCTCATTGCCATATTACTCAAACTAAGAGAATCTATCTCTATTAAAATTTTACTAATATTTCCAGATTTATATTCCCTTAGTATTTTGAGCATGGATATTGTCTCGGCCTCCATGTTAGCAACAACTCCTATAGGCTTAGCCTTGGCATAGATTACGTTTCTTTCACTATCTTTGATGCTAAATCCATAATAACTCTCTCTTAGATTACCTCTACTAGCTCCATCTGTGTTATATTTGACCCATCCTGTTGGTGAAAATTCCACTTCGTTGAATGATAATATAACATTGGTTTGTAGCTTTGTAATACTTCAATCATTCCCCCTCCAGTAATTTGGGATGTTTAACTAGGAGAATTTCAACTGTATAACTGATATAAAGTTTGTATACTTTGATAACAAAGTCTGTCATAACTATAAACCTTGTCATGTCCTCCTAGAATTTCTTATTTTCCATAATTCCTACATGAGAATAGGAGGGGTGATCATAAATACCACTTTTAGCTTGACTAGAACAGAAGCATCCCACCATCTTATGATTAACTATTGTAGATGTGTTTTCACTGCTATACCTACACATGAAGCAACTGACTCCATAGCCTTTGAGCTATGGAAGTTGTTAGAAAATGATGGAACATTGTCTCCTATTTGTATTCATCACAATAGTAACATGTGGATGCCAAGATAATTCTCATTCTCCTGAGATTATCTTCAGTAGCTATTTTCCTCTCCCATAACCTCCAATGAAAGAAATTAATTTTGAAAGGTAAACCTTTTATCCAAAAAATTTCTTGTCTAATCCTATTCCGCTCTATTTGCTCTTAAAATCTTGTACGCAGGCTTAACAGAAAATCTACCACTCACTTCTGCTATCTACCAAGGTGTTTCATTTGCCTTGGTCACTAGATTAGGACTGATATTTTCAATAATGTGTATAACCATTTCCTTAGATACGTACCAACTAGTTTTTTCCTATCCCATTCTCTATCTATAATGAACTCCTTGACCTCAATCTCCTTTTCCCCTGGAAAATCTGTTTCCTAAAAATACAATGCCCCCATCTTAGTCCAGTCATCAAACCAAAAAATTGGACTTTCCTGATTTTATTTGCCACTAGATTTTAGGTTCTACTTCCTGTCTTACACTTATTATCATCTTCCATACTTATGATGCCCATGTTCCTCTAGATACTATAGGATGTAATTTCCTAAAATATTTGTTTCATATGAATGAGCTCCATAAAGATGATGATGACACTCTGAAATTTCACCATAATTTTGTAAAGAGTGCTTTTAAGCTGTCATGTAAGAATTTGAAACCAATTCCACCTTTATTTTTAGGATAACACAAGTCTTCCTAACTAACCCAATGTTTTCCTCTATGACCACCTGCTTTATTCCAAAAAACTTTTGCAAAAATTTGGTGAAGTTGGTCAATTACCGTTTTCGAGGGATTCATAGATAATAGAAGGATTACGTGCATTGATTGTAAGACATAATTGATCAAAATAAATCCCCCCCCCTATATGAAAGAAAATTATTTTTCCAAGACATTATCCTTCTGAGAACTTTCTTTAAAATGTCTTTAAAATAGGAATTGTTCTTTCTTCCATACATGACTTGGCATCCCAAATATGTAAAAGGAAAGTTACCCATCTTGATCCCAGTTATTCTTCTGAGCCTTATCCCAATGGCTAAACGGGTCTTCTCATGAAGGTAGAAAAAAAAATCTTGTCCTTATTAACCATCTGTCCTGAAATTAGTTCATAATCCCTTAACACTGTCATCATATTTTGAATAGAAACCTTATCTCCAGAGCTAAACAAAATAGTTTTATCAGGATAAGAGAGGTGATTAATTTTAGGTCTCTACTTAGGTAATCCATAACTCTAGTATTCCACATCATCAAATAAACTATTTAATCCTCTAGATAACACTTTTGCAATAATAATGAATAAAGTTGGTGATAAAGGATCACCTTGTTTCAAACCTCTAGATGAATGAAACAATCCATAGGACTATCCATTAATAAGCAGTGATACTAATTATAAAAATCAATCCTTCATACCATATCAATTATGATCTCTGAGTAGCCAAACCTTTTTAGTACCTTAGTCAAGAATTTCCAAGAGACTCTATCATAATCTTTGACCATATTAAGCTTAACGACCATATTATGAAATTTATTTCTCATGTTAATATCCCTTATAATTTTCTGAGCTAGAAGGATATTTTCTATTATACTTCTACCCTTCACAAAACTTGATTAGTTTTTTGATATAATATCTGGAAGAACAAACACCAATCTTTCACGCACACATCTTGATATGATCTTATTTACAAAAGTACTTAGGCTTATAGGCCTTACATCTCCAAAATTATTTATATACTCTTTCTTTGGCATTAGTACTAGATTAGTATGAGTTATAAATTTGGGTAATTGAAAACCATAGAAGAAAAATTAGTAATATCCTCTCCAACTATCTCCCAACATGCTTGAAAGAAATGTCTAGAGAAACTATTTAGACCACTGGTGCTATCTCAATTCATCTCAAAGACCACTTTCTTAACTTCCTGAATTGTAGATAGAGCAGTCATCACTTCATTCTGATCATCTAAAATCAATTTAGGAATATGATTTAACATGCTAAAATCTTTACTCCTGACATCTTCCTTAAACTGTGTAGCAAAAAATGATAATGCTTCTTTCCTAATATTCTCATTAAAATTAACCATATCACCTTATGATATCTGAATCTCTGCTATATGAAGTTCACTCCTCATGTCTTTCACATAAGAGTGAAAGAATTTGGTATTTCTGTCCCCATCTTTGAACCACCTCATACCAGCCTCCTACTTCTAACATTCTTCATCGATGTATATGAACTTCTTCAACTTTTATCTACCCTACTCAAGTCTATTCTATTCTTCGGAGTTGAATATATCTCAAAATAATTTTTCATTGCCTTAATCACATCCTCTAAGGTAGCAATTTTTCTAAAAAAAGTCCCCAAAAGTATCCTTACTCTATTTAGCTAGTGTTGGCTTTACCTTCTTGATTTTTGTATGAAACACCTAAAAGGACTTTCACATGACTAATTCACAAAATAGATTTAATGTGGGGAAAATTCTAGACTAGAGTGCTTGCATGTATTGGTATTTTATTTGTTATGATTGTTTTCTAATGGTTGCAAACGTTAAGAACTTTCCTGTATTCTAGAATTTCTTATGAGAGAAGAAAAATTAGGGAAAAAATAACAAGAGAAATTCAAAGTTATCAACCTTCATCCAATAACTCAAGTTGTTGCAGAGAGTGTTAATTTGAGATCAATAACAAAGGTTAAAAGTCCAATACTTGAAGACTAAGATGAGAAGAGTGAAATTCATCTAACTAAGGTTGAGAGATATTTAGATGAGCCAGTCTTGTTAGATTTTGCATGCAATGCACCACAATAGTTTTCTAGCATGAGAAACCTATGTAGTTATAAAGTCACGGGGTTCAAAATCTAGTGCTTTTCTCATATTGATCACAAATCTAAAATCATCAACTGTTACTATTTCTCTTTTTCATATAACCCTCCTTACTTATTTTCTAGTTTCTTAGACAAACACTTCATAGAAATTTAACCTTTTCCTTGTGGGATAAACCCTACCTAGTTGGTTTCTATATTTCATTAGGCAACCATTTTATACTTTCTAGGAGATATAATTTGGGAGATATCAAATTTTCGCATCATTGACGAGGACTATGGTTTCAGAATTGATTGATTTTATTTGTTGGATTGTTGGTTTCATTTGCTAAGTTTACTTTTTTACTATTTCTAGGGAACACAACACTGTATGTACAATACTTTGAGTTAAGGAAATCACCTAATTCTACTTGACGTTGAGATTGAGAGAGCTTTAAGACACAATCAAAGGATGGTTAACAAAGAAGTTTGTGATCAAAGAGCCCTTATCGAGGGGTTTAATGATGACCATGCAGTTTTGAATCAACCACTACAATAACATTATGGTCAAGAAACTATGAAACAAGTCACTACTCGATTAATGGCTGAGGAAAATGCTAGGCAAGAAGCTATTAGGTGGATAACAAGAAAGAGAAGGCTAGACAAAAAGATACAGATCGTCTTGCTATGCTTGATGATAGGGATAGATTAAGGATAAATAAGAGACACCATCCTCTCCAACAATATCTTTCTATTTATGAAGACCTAGAGAAAGGCCTGGGTTATATGGAGAAAATTAAAATAGGTGTAATCCTTTCAACATAATTAACTTAAGGCACTAAGTTCGACATCATGAGTCCAATATCTAGAAGCTAAATTTTAAAGAGGTGCTTTTGGTCCTTCCTACTGATGATTCTAACATGCATATAATAAATTTTATGGGGATCTGCACTTCATATAATCTACCTGGGGTGAGTAAGGAATATATTCTACTAAGTCTATTTCGATTCTCTTTGATGGGAGATGTTACTCTATGGTTGGGAGAATTACTCCGTGGATATATTACTACTTGGAATAAGTTAAACACTCTGTTCTTGGAAAACAATTATGCCCTCCAAAATATTGCAATTGAAAGATGAGATATACAACTTCTGTTAGTTGCATTTAGAGAAACTATAAAAGACATGGTTGAGGTTCAAGAAAAAGCTACATAGTGTTCCAAATCACAGGATTAATGGTAGAAACTTACTAGAGATCTTTTATCGAGCCTTGAATGTTAACACTTAGACTACAGCAGACACTATCACTAGTGGGGCTTTCATAAGTCTATGATGAGAGTATTGTTATGATATCTTACATTAGATTATACAAAACAATTTAGGGTGGCATTCTCGAGAGGGAGATAGTTTAACTAGTACTTATTCAATTGGAGCTTTCATAAAGTTGTGAGCACTAAGTGATATAGTAACTCAAGAGGTGGCATTACTGAGGACTAAGATTGGGTTGCTTACAAAGAATTTGTTGCAATTGGAGCAGAGGAGATCAATACAGGGAGTACATGAGGTAAATCTTCAAGATATAAAGATTTAAATGTTGAAAAGAAGGATAAATATCTTGATAGAGAGGTGACGGGTTTCTTAGCCAAGGGTCAGGGGTCTAATCAATACAATTAGAACTTTATATAAAGGAATCAAGGTTGGTACTACTATAAAGTTAATTTTAATTAGTCTCAGTATAGAGAGAAGAGTGGGGGAAAAGGATGGTTACTTGAAGTAGCAAGATGATTATAAGGAGAAGAGTAACCTTTACGTTTCTCCAGTGAAACATGATGCCTATTATGGCAATTCAAGGATGGAAGATTTGCTTGTAAAACTTTTTAAGGGGTCGAAGAGATAAGAAAATTTCCTTAAAAAGATTAGAGCAGGTATTTTGAGGATAAGCTAAAAGGTTGATTCTTATGCTACTATCATTAAGTAGCTTGATAAATAGGTGGTTTAGATGTTTACTGCATTGAACACCATCCAAAACCCAAAAAATAATTCTTATTGTATGGCTGTCATAAAAGAAATGGGAAAACTCTTATTGACGCACCCAAACAAGTTGAGGATCTTTATGATATAGCAAATAAATTCCACAAAATAGGTAAATAAAGCTCTAAAAATGTACATTCCATTCCTAAAACTTCCTCCACACCCAAAACTTCTTCTATATTTCCCTCATTGTCTCAAGAAAAGGTGAATGATAATAAAATATTTATGGAGAGATCCTAAAAGATGTTGAAGATACTTAAACTAATGAAGATAAGGTGAATGATGAAAATAAGAAGGAGAATGAAGCCTTACAAATGCTAAACCACATTCCTGAGCCTTCACCTTCACCCCTTAGTGCTTGAGGAAGAAGAGGGAAGGTTGGAACATTTCATAAGTTCATGTCCACATTGAAGAAATTTTCTATAAACATCCACTGGTGGAGTCACTTGAACAAATGTTTAGATATGCAATGTTTATAAAAGAGTTGGTCACAAATATGAGAACTATCAGTTTTGAGTCTGTTGGTGATTTGCACCATTGTGCAATTGCCTCCTGTTCTATTATGCAAAATAAAATTGACCTCGATGCCTTCACAATTCCTTGTACAATTGGTTCATCTAACTTTTACAAAGATTGGTGTGACCTAGGTACAAATATTTAGGCTTGAGAACACCTAAACCAACAAAGATGCAGTTACTGATAGCGGATTGTATGGTCAAAAAGCCTGGGTATATTGTTTGATTTATTGTTCATGGATGAAAACTTATCTTTTTTTCAGATTTTATTGTCTTAGATTATGAGGTCAATTTTGAGATGCCAATATTTTTAGAAGACCTTCTTTAGCCACTGATAGAGCATGGATGGATATGGAGCGGGGTGAGCTAATATTAGGTTGAATAATGTTGAAGTCATATTGAATGTTGGTAGAACTATGAAGCAACCAAATAACATAAGGGAGGTTTTGGTGATGAATAGTTTAGATGACTTTAGAATCCAACCCAAGGGATATCTTGATATAGTCTGTGTATTCAAGACACCCCCATCGTGCCGCAATGTTAAATCTTTTGTTGCTTAAGAGGCAACCCAAGGTTTCTCATTATTTCTAAATTTATTTTTATTCTTGTTACCTTGATAGACACTATACCAAATCACCTAGATGTCATTGCTATGTTCCTAACTTCCTTATTTTACCTGGTCTAATGCATTTGGGACAACACATGCTTATTTGATAGGGTGGCTGTACTTGTCGGTTTTTATATCCTATTGGTAATTTTTGTTGTTGTTTTATTTTCTCTTTGGTTATATCTTATAGAACTATCACATCTAGGATGTTAAATTTGTTTTTCTTATATTTTTATTGTGTTTGATTAGGAGAAACATAGGGAACCCTAATGCAATCAAGTTTTTAATGTTTCGATTTTAAATTTTTGATATTTAAAGGTTACCCGTCCTAAAATTTTATTTTAGACTATGTATTGCAGTTGGGTTAAAATACGACAACTGTTGGATCTTGTTATAGCATTAGTATTATTGGCGGAATAACTGTAGCGTAGCAATGTATGAACTAGATAAGTAGTATTTGATGGTGTAACCTATGCTATGTGGGAGTAAGATTGTTTACTGAGTTCACTTTGTATGCGATACAAAACTTGCCCAATTAGTTTTTCCTTGGTTATAGGATAGTTGGTTAGGATAGAATCATAACTCGTTCTTGAATAAGTCAACTTTTTGCCTAAATGCCTGACCAAATTAAATTAATTTTTTATCCTGAATTTGAGCCTTAATTGACCATATTTATTTATTAGCCTATCATCTTTCCATCTGTACTTACAATGAACATGTTTGGCCCTTGTCCTAATAAGACATTGTGTTCCTTAAATCAGAAAAATTGATTAAGTTAAGGGTGGCTTTTATAGGGGTGCATAGGTCAAACACCCTAGGGTTCGACCCTTTAAAATTTCTTAAGTTTTTAGCTCTCTGTTGATCATACGACTCACCATACAATTCATATGGTGAGGGTACAGGTTAGGTGACCCAACTCGTAGGATGTCCAGTGTTTGGTGGTCAAGTTTCTGTTATGGTTATGGTTTAGTGGTATGGGTCATATGGTTGGTGATGGGTCATTGGGTTGATCTTTTACTTAATCTGAAACTTAGTGACTTGACTTAGTTTTGAGTATGAATGGCTCACCATGAGCCATGAGGATAGGGTACGAGTGGTATAGTGAAGTCGTACGTTGTCCAGTATCCAACCCCTTTGATTCTATCTTAGATATGACTTATGGGTACTACTTATATATTATGGGAAAAAGTGGGGCAAGGGGAGTTATATGGTGGATAGTATGTAGTGTCCGACATTCTGATCAAGGTATGAGTATAGGGTACCCCTCATATAAGTGGGCACGAGTAAGGGGTCCACACCATACCCTCCTGCAGTGATTTTTACAGTTTAAGTTGGGGGTATTCTGGATATTTTCCCTCTTAACTTATTTTGACCCCATGACATAAAACATATTTGGGACTTTATTAACCATTTATTTCTTAATCAAGCATTCTCAAAACACTCAAAATCTCTCTCAAGGCTCTTGGTTCAAGAAAGGCTAGGGTTTTCTTCAAGACAGTCAATTAGGGCTCCAAAGGGTGGTTTATCTCCATCTTCCTTGTTGTCTAAGTCTTGTTACTACTTCCTCATTGTTAGTTCAAACTAAAAGCATGTTTTTCATGGATGGTTTTTAGGGTATTATTATTGTATGTTTTGGGTTTTGCAATATATGCTGGGGGTTTTGGTTACTAGTGGTTGGATAATGTTTTTCCATGTTCTATTTATGGTTTTTCATGTTACAATATTGGTTTGAATATGTGGTTGCATGGGAATGGTTAATTGGTTCTTAGTTCTTGGTTCTTGGTTTAGGAAACTATATGCCCTCAACATGTTCATTAAAATGCATATGAGAATGGTTTGTCACATAGTTTGACTTTTATTGAAAACCTTGCATTGCATAATATGGTAATGGACCCAGATTGGTTTAAATGGTTTTAAATGGATTGGAAGGGACTTGGTGGCCATGTCTTAGGTTTAAATGGAAATCATGCGGGGTAAATGGGAATCCCCTTAGTTTTGGCTAATGACATTGCTTGCAATATATAGTCGGTATGACGATACCACTTCATAATGTCTTGGTAATTAAAATTCTTGAATTGGTGATTTGGTTATGTGCTAAAGGTTTTAATTAGGCAATAATGGTAGGTTGTGATAGTTAACTGTGAAGGTGTGAGTCCAATGGACGAACACTAGAAACTCATGTTTGTCGACATAAGGGTTGGTCATGGTGACTATATACTTGTGGGATACATGGGAATCCCCTAAGTTTATACTTTTATATATGTATCATGAAGGGAAAAGGATACACGGGAATACCCGACCCTTATGATATCTCTGATTCATACAACTATGCTGTGTTACATAAATGTAATGTTCACAGTGGTTTCATAGTTAATTTGGATTCAAAACACCAAGTTAAGAATCAAGGGACAAAAACTAGTACTCTTAGCTTGAGCTATGACATTTACTAGTTTGTTGTCTTGAACTGCATGTGTTTTGTGCTCTAATGTATGGTGTTTGATATTGTAGGAAGCATGGAAATTGTATCATGATGATTAAGGTATGTTAAACAACCTATAAATAAAGTTGAAATAACACCACAATGCATGGAGTTGAAGGACAAAAGCATGGGACAAAACTTAGTAAAGTTTGGAGTTTTTGGAGTGCTTGGTGTGCCACTCTGCCTAGTTTCCGTGATATGGCCATGGAAAGCCCTTGGAAACTTTTGATATGTAAATTTACAGTTATCCGCCACATTTTTAGCATTCTACACTGCCTATATGTTGCTATATTGGCATGGCACACCTTTAAGTTGAAATCAACAACTTGTGTCCTATAAATAGAACACTTAAACACTTGTGTAAACCCATTGGACGACCTTGGGACTTGAAGGGATGTTGGATAACACTTTAATTATTTTTTTTGTATCTCTTTAATTTAGTTTTTTTATGTATTTTAACATGGATTTAACTATTGTGATTCTTGTTACATCTATGAGCGACTAATCACCCTTTTTCGGGTTTAAGGCCAAGAATATGAGTACTATTGTTTGGAATTGATTTGTTTATGGTTTTCTTATCATTATTGGTTGTTTGTTTATCTTTCATTACTATTTTAAGGAGTCATGAACCTTAGAATACATGTTATAACTCTACTGTGAACTCAAAAGGATGAATGGTAGAGACGAACGTGGGATGAATAGAATAGGATCGTAATCTTCATAGAATGATGTTATGATTTTCACTTAGGATAGGAATATAATTAAGTTTCCTATTTGGTTCAAGAACGGGATGAATACTAAAGCATTTAACTTTGTTCACATCTACACTCAACGATGTAATTATGGGGGCTAAGTTGGATAATTGATTAGAGGTTTGGAAGATCATAGTCGTAGTATAGAACCCATAAACCAATAATCAAGATAACTAACCTAACCAATGAAGTTTCACAACATAGTATGATTGTTCATAGAGACTTAAGCCTACAATTTCCCACTGATTGTTCAAACCTTTACTGTACCATATTGTTTAGTTGACATTTACTTATAACTTACAAAATTTTCGTTACGGAGCACTTGATTAATATTATTAGTGAACTAAGATTGGATAGTTGTCAACACAAGTATCTGAGGGATGGATATTTGTCTTTTTATTAGACCACTGTATTACTTGGTGAGACTACATACAGTTGCATGTGCTCTTGGGCGTAACGCTCTTGTGCAGCGTTAGGTGGTGTAGAATATCTGCTGCATTATTGGGAAGTGCTGAGTCTCCATCCTTTGGAAGACCATGTTCTATCATTATGTTTTTTTTCATATTTTTGGAATTGTGGATTTATTTTATCATAGTCAGGGGCATATTTCGACTTCGTCTAGTATTATTGATTTGGAGGATTTTCTGGACAAGTATTGGGTTGATTTTTCATTTTGATTCTTAGAATCTTCACTTGACTTATCTATTAATCTTTTCAAAATTTTGGTTGGCTTCCACTGTTTATTTTTATTGTTCTCTTGAGATAAGGCTAAGGGGGTGGTCTCTGGCCCATGGTGAACTTGAGATACCCATCACGGCCAGCCCGGGTTTGGGTCGTGACATTTACTTTAATGTTGCATCGGTATTCATTGTTGTTATGACCTTGCATTTTGCATTTTGTGCAATGTTTAGGAACATAGTCATATTTGAGTTGAACCACTTCTTGTCAATATCCATTATCACTGTCTTAGGGAACTCTTCTTTCAAATCCACTAGTACTTTAACTTATGAAAAACTTATTCTAGTTATATTAATGGTAACTAGATAAAGTTGGATGGGTTTACCTACTGCTGTAGCTAACGAGAAAAGACACTCTTTATCAAAGTACGTGGGTAAAATATTAGGGAATGATATCCATCCTAGAGAGTTTGTGGTTTTCTCACTCATCTTGAATCAAGGATCATAGATAAGAGCTCATCAAATATAAGTAGCAATCCTTACATAGTATATAGAAAGTTCCCTTTAAAATGAGATGTATGAAATCTGCTTGTTGAATCAAAATAATTAGAAAATGCTTATTTCAGAGTAAACCGATTTGATGTTCACCTTTTATGTCGCTTTGTTTTGGTATAATCCTTCTTAATTCATCAATATCAGCCCATTCATAGGTAAATTTACAAACAACTGCATATTGAAGATTCTCCATTCTATTTATTGTATCTACTTCTACTTTCATTTATTTAATATGTGGTACACCTTCAACGTTGGTAATCCTCACACGAGATATTGTCTCTATTGGAATTGGGTATGACCAATGAATCTACAAATGATTTATCCATGCTAGGTATTTGGGTTCTTCGCTGGGATTTGTATTCAATAAGGGGGAGATTAACTTGTAATAATTGTTGATCAGTCATTAGATGTGGCTGACCGACGGGAAATTTCATTCTCTGAGTAAAATATAACTTATAAAGTAGTATTACTACAACCCATGTACTTTTCCAAGCACTAGCCCCTTCAAGTCCTCTAAAACTGACATTTTTAATTTTTTTTTTCAATTCATACTATAGCATAATCCACTATCACAATGCAGCCTTCCCATAAAACCCCAAAATTTTAACCTCAAACCATGTAAACAACTTTCTTTACCGACCAATAACAACCCATTCAAAATATGAAGTATTACCATCATAATGGGAACTAGACCCAAGTAACCACGCAACTCTAAACGCAAGTTCTGATCCTTGAAGATGAACCCATAACCTTCCAAATCAGAAGTAGATACCCTTGTAAGTTGAAATCCTTCATGACTACCAGAGAAGTTTTTCAAAACACCACAAGTCTTTCCATACAAGTCAAAATAATCACCAAGGTGGTAGGAAATCGGAAGTCCAAAACACCTGAAAAATCCTTTGGTACATAACTAAAATCCTTTAATTGTAATCATTCCAAGTTTGTCATATCATAAGTCCAATCCATCTCAAGGTCTTCTAGCCTAATTTTTTAGTGGCCTCATTGATAACGCTCAATCTACAGCTCTCTTGGGAGTGTAAAGCGGTCGTTAGCAAATATAGAACCCAACCTAGGTTGGGTATCGATCCCTCAGGGAATAGCTTGGCCAACAAGTAAGCAAAATTACTACACTTCTAGTGCAAGTCTCGTAAGAGGGGGGATTGTAATGTGTAACCAAAAAAATAAAGTAAAAGTTGAAAATAGCAAAGTAAAAAGAGAGAGTATGTCGTATGTTGTGAATCAATGAGAATTGAGGTGTTGAGGTTATGTCCACCTTCTGAGTTATACGTCTCTATTGGCTATGAGTGTGTTGAATTCAGACATGCATGTGCTTATAGAGAATTGTATTCGATGGTAAATCCAGGCGTCTTTCGACCTATTCGAGGATTATTTCACTTTAACTCTTTCGAGATTAAAGCGTGTCTAAAGGTACGAATTCTCCAAGAGGTTAATCCAGTTACGGCACTAACTGCTTAGTAGGGAATTTAGGGTGTGACCCTACTACCTTGACATTATCTCTTTTCCAGACAAATAACCTTTCTTTCGAACAAGTTAAATGTTATACTGGCGTATTCTTGTGTTTGCAACCACAAAGAATGTAGATTAAGATGAAGAGAATAATGATATAAGCAGCATACGTGTCATAAACTCACAAACTCATAGCAATAGATAGTATCTCCGTTGGCTTCCATAACCCCAACAGAGAAGTTTATTTACCCATGATTGCGAAGGAGATCATGATTGACATTGTTGTTATACCACAATAAGGATGAATTTCGTGTAGATCAAGAGGTAGGCGTTAGGCGTGAATTTCCTAGGCAACGTAGCGATTCTCTTGTTGGGGAATTTAAGAATAGATGAATAGAAGAAGAAAAATAGAATTAATGGAAAGATTATAATTGTTGGAAGAATGAATTAGAAGTAGAATGCCCTTAAAATCTCTAGCATGATAGGG
Source organism: Capsicum baccatum var. pendulum (assembly GCA_030864225.1). Taxonomy (NCBI): domain Eukaryota; kingdom Viridiplantae; phylum Streptophyta; class Magnoliopsida; order Solanales; family Solanaceae; genus Capsicum; species Capsicum baccatum. Next base: position 246,977,963 of record CM061552.1, on the reverse strand, counting down.
TATTTATAATACCCATATCCTAGTCCTACTAAGCTAATGAAATAGCTAACCAAATCCTACTAAACAAATGAAATACTTAACCCAATTGTACTAGGTTAATGTAATATTCTCCTAATCCAAATAAACAAATGAAATACTTAACCCAATTGTACTAGGTTAATGTATCATTATCCAAATCCAACTAAGTTACTGCAGTCACCAAAGTTTTCAGAAATGTTGTTTTAGCCCGGGACTGGTTTTCCATGCATCACTTTTGGTCCTTTAGGCATCCAAGCTTCCTTTCCTTCCTTCGTGAGTTTTCTTTGGCGTCAAGTAAGCCATAAAATGCTGATTTCTGCATCATTTATACCTGAAACTTTGCTAATCATGTTCGTTAGCTCACTTACAGGAAAAAGGACTAAAAGCGCATGAAATATATACTTTGTTCTCAAAACATGGCATAAATATGGGCAAAATATATTGATATAGGCGCGTAATATCGCCTATCATCAACACCCCACACTTGAAGCTTTGTTCGTCCTCGAACAACATATCATGTCCTTCTAAACATCAACTTAGGGTTTTCACAGCAACAACACAAAAAATTCGTCAAGGCAAGCACAACAATTACTAACAAAGAGTAGCTTTCTGATTATTAGTAGAAACAGTTTAGCCTCTAGCATAGACTCGTGATGGTGGTCAACTCATATTCAAAAGTTAAGGCACAAAGAATCATATACAACTACCCAAACTCATCAACCATGTGTGTCTCACAATATAGTACCCATAATCACTCACAAGTATAGCATATTTTTCAAACATGGGTATCAAAATATCCTTGATCTCACTCTCACAAAGAATTCATATGTAGAAACTGATGACCATAGGCTTTCCCTTAGTGTAATACTCCACTAATTATCATAATGTTAAGATTAGGATCAAGTAGGTCTTTTGATGGTTGTAATGTAGGCTAAGGGACGGGTAGGATCAGCTATTTTGGCTAGAAATAGTGACTAAGTTCCTAAGCACTTTAATACATCACATTGTATCATTTACACTTTTTTCTTTTAACCCTTTCTTTCTTTTATTCTTCCACCCTTGTTCTCCTCTTTTGTTTTTCAATTTTTAAGCATAACTCACTTTTCAGCTTTCTTTTCCTTTTTCTTTTTCACAACATACCTCTTATGATAGCACTTTCTTTTTCATAGCACATTCAAGCACCATTACAATTTAAAGCATCATACTTACCCAATTTCCTCTTATATTATCACATGAATTTATACTTTAAAGCACTTAGGAATTTGGATCAAATCACGGTCTTGAAAAAATGGATTAGGCTTACATACAAGGTTGTCAAAGAAATAGGCTAAAGGCTCAAAAGGGTTTAACTAGGATGATGTCCATGGGTAGGTAAAATGATGGTAAACATATATAGGTTGCCAAAGAAATGCCTAAATCATCTCCTAAACTTACACTCCTTATTTTCTCTTTGCATACATACCAGGCAAGTTCTAGCATCAGCCACAAACATAGAATAATCTCACACACACAAGGCACATGGTCGACTTGATTGGAAGTAATATAGACTCTCGACCCAACAAGTGAAAGAATTGAACCACAAAATATCACATAATGAGTCACAACTAGAGCCTAAACGTCTCAATAGTCATAATTGTAGCACATACTCTTGTTATAATCTCATGTTGCCTATTAGAATTATTTTATGCAAAGAAAAAATTTTTTTTTACTCCCTAAAAAAACTATAAAACAAAACAACAACAAAAACACGAATCAAAAACAAAGTAAACAAACATAGATGCAAATAGAGAAGTATAGCATGCGATACCGCCACCCCACACTTAAACGGGACACTGCCCTCAGTGGAAAATAAATACGAAGAACCTGGTCAGTCGGACTCTTCCTCAATGTCGGGGGTCATATCCCCTTCGTCGGAATCATCATAAGAGTTGTCGTCAGAGTTCTCCTCCTCGTCGGAGTATGGCAAGCGTCGATCGTCATCGGTTGGCACATCATTGTCTAGAGGTTCCTCAAAGTATGAGCCTACTCCACACATTTACCGTGCATGCATATTCATTGGGTAGTCATGGTCCAGCTGTTGGATCTCTTCAACAGTTGGAATACGACCTCCACTCATCATTGTGAAGTGTGTCATGCCATAAAGATGATGGAAGAAACTCTCATCACGAGCATGTCTCTCCGCAGTAATAAGGTTGACACCATGAGTTGTTTCAGCATCTTTGACCTTTGTGAGGTCAACCTTCTTCGGTTTATGTGGGAGTTTGTGATCAGCTGGTTCCTCTTCAATATCCTCCTTCCGCAAGAGTGCTGTCAACAGATTACCAAAAGTGAAGTAGGACCTTTTGTGGAGTCTGGCCTTCCGCATTGTAGAGTGAATGATTGCCCCAAAATTGATATGGACATTTTTCATCAAAGCATAGACCAAACACACTCTATCTCTTGATATTTTGGTGTATTGAGTCCCAGGAATAAGACATGAGTTGACAATACGCAACCAGATTCTTGCTTCCCTATTCAATGGAGCATAGGGGAAGGTGTTGTGTCGTCCGGTGTCTCGGTGTCTGCCCCACCTTGCCATGGATCTACTTCCACAAAGTGTGTGTCGTATTTCTATATAAGGAGGCCTGATGTACATCTCTTTGAATGGTGCTGGGTCGACCGAAGGTAAACGAAGAAAAGAGTTGAGCAAATCCGTGTTGAGCTATAACACTTGGCCCTGAATCTTGACTTCGCTGCCTGTGGTTTTCGGCGACCAGTTGGCGTAGAACTCCCTTTTCAAATCAAGATTACATTCTCCCATGTCGCGGAAGATGAAATCCAGTTTCAACGCCATTATTTTTGCCAACATACGCGGCTCCTTCTTCGCTATGGTGTACTTGTTGATCACGTCGACGTGAACATATTTCCGTTCCTTGTTGTTCTTGTACCATTCTTCGGCTTCCTCCTCCAGAACCCATTTTATTCCAAACATTCGTTGGGGTAGTTGCATTGAGGATGATTCTCCTTGTTCCTTGCGACCTCTCTTCTTGCCCTTTTGGGAAGTGGTAGCCTTGTCTTGTCGCGCTTTAGGTGCCATTGTTCCTGAGATTTAAACAATATTTATGTTAGCATCAACTCAAAGGAAACAATCTATACACAAGCCATCGGGGTACCACCCCATACTTAGGTTCGTTAATACAAAATAGTGAAGTGAATTCATGCATTTTAGGAACTATATTCCGATAAGAAAATCAGCGATGTATCACTACTTGCAGCCATTGCACTACTTTTATGTTAGGTATAACAACACTACTACGTAGGGGTTACATTATGGTATAGTTACTTTCAACCATCACAACCTCCTAAGTCGGTAGTCAACTATAGGTTTTATCCCGATGAACGGCATAGTCTAATATGTAAGTATCCAAGTATCAAACTTAAGCAATTTTCATAACCCTAGCAATTCCGCAAATAGTATAACAATGCTATTAAAACCAAATTCAAGTCGGAAACAAGTCAATATTATCCTAACGTATATGTTCACGCACATGGTTTTGTGTCAACAATCCAAACACATTAACATTACCAATAATCTTTCAAGATGTAGCAATTCATAATAGGCATAGCAATGTAGTACTTACGAGAAATAGATGAAGAATACAAGAGTACTTATGTGATTGAAGCCTTTGGAGATGTTCTTGTGAATTGGAAGAGCAAAAAGAAAAAGTTTGAGATGATTTGGAGAGAGTATGCGGCGCCCTTAGGTCAATTTCTAATGTGGTTATGTTTCAAGACTAAGTCCCCTTTATATAGGAAGAGAATGGGTCGGGTTTTGACCCATTTACAAACGGTTTTGGAGACAAAAATGCCCTATATGCGGCGCATAATGCTTGGCATAGTCATAGTATAGGCGGCGCATAGTGTATGGCATTTAGGGATATATGCGGCGCATAGGTCATAGAATTTAGGGACATATGCACCGCATAGTGTATAGCATTTGAGATACTGAGACTTAATGCTATAGCATAGGCGGCGCATAGTGTATAGCACACTTAAGAATGGGTGGCGCATAGTGTATAGCACACTAGATTCCGAGACCTTGGGCTATAGGATAGGTTTTGCAATATTCATGGCCTAGTTTTACCTAGGCCTAGCCTTTCTCGATGCCTATTTTGGCATGAGAAATGCTTAATCCATAGCCTCATGCATCCTTATACCTAACTTAGCACCTTTTCCAGTACATCCAAATAGTCATTTGAAACCAATCTCCTCGTTGAATACCTCTTGCACCTATATTTGCTCAAAACCAATAAAAACGATTAGTACGACGGGTTGCCTCCTACCAAGCGCCTTAGTTTTGGTCGTGGTACGACTAGTATTTTTGGATTTTCATTTATCAAAAGCAAAACAAGTACTAGAATGAAAGAAAGACAAAATGATAAATGATAAAATGATGAAACGATGGGTTGCCTCCCATCAAGCGCCTTATTTATTGTCGTGGCTCGACATAGTTACCTCGAGTACTTAGACTTCGTCGAGATAAGTGATGTCCATATAATTCATCGAGTCAAGAGGACCGATATAAGGTTTAACACATTGTCCATTCACTTTGAAGACAATGCCATTATTGTCTTCTAATTCGACTACTCCAGACGAGTAGACCTGAATAACTTTGTATGGACCAGACCACTTAGATCTTAACTTACCTGGGAAGAGCTTCAATTGTGAGTTGAAGAGAAGTACCATGTCACCCCTTTGGAAGTTTCGTCGAACAATCTGCTTATCATGATTCTTTTTTATTCTCTCCTTGTATAGGTCTGATCTTTCATATGCATGGAGACGAAACTCATCTAATTCGTTCAGCTGCTCCAACCTCAGATTCTTAGCATCATCCTGATTCAAATTCAACTGCTTCAATGCCCACAATGCCTTATGCTCGAGCTCGATGGGTAAGTGACAAGCCTTCCCATAAACTAGTTGATAAGGAGACATGCCGATGGGCGTTTTGAACGCAGTCCTATACGCCCATAGTGCATCATCAAGCTTCCTAGACCAATCCTTCCTATTTGCATTAACCGTCTTCGCAAGGATTTGCTTGATCTCTTAATTGGACACTTCTACTTGTCCACTAGTTTGGGGATGATAAGGCGTAGCTACCTTATGTTGCTTGACACCATACTTGGCCAAAACGGATTTGAATAGCTTGTTGCAAAAGTGAGATCCTCCATCACTTATGATAGTACATGGTACTCCAAAGCGAGAGAAGATATTCTTCTTTAAGAATGCTACAACACGATTCCCTTCATTGTCGACCAAAGCTACAGCTTCCACCCATTTTGAAACATAATCTACAGCAACCAAGATGTACTTCATTCCAAACGAACTCACGAATGGACCCATGAAATCAATACCCCACACATTAAAGAGTTCTACCTCAAGAATTTTGGACATGGGCTTTTCATGGTGTTTTGAAATAGCACCTTGACGTTGGCATTGATCGGACCTTCTAACATAGTCGTAGGCATCTCTAAATATCGAAGGCCAATAATAACCACTTTGCAAAACTTTTCTTGCCGTCCGATTGCCTGCGTGATGTCCTCCAACTTGGGAAGTGTGGCATGCATCCAATATAGTAGACACTTCTTCATGAGATATACATTGTCGAATGATACCATCCACGCATCTTCAAAACAAATAAGGTTCATCCTAATAGTAGTACTGTACGTCATGCATAAACTTCCTCCTTTGGTGGTAAGATAAATTGGCAGGTATCACATTACTCTCTACAAAATTTGCAAAGTCTGCATACCATGGTAGTTCCTCCATTGTTGTCGCTAATATCTTATCGTCCGGGAATGCATCATCAATCTGATTTTCAGGTTGCGCCACATGTTCATTCTCAAGTCGAGATAGGTGATCGACCACTTGGTTCTCACAACCTCTTCTATCTTTGACCTCAAAATCGAACTCTTGTAGCAGCAACACCCATCGAATTAACCATGGTTTTGCATCCTTCTTTGTCATGAGATACCTATGAGCTGCATGGTCTGTATGAATGATCACCTTAGTACCTAATAGATAGGCACAAAATTTCTCAAACACGTACACAACTGCTAGGAGCTCTTGTTCAATAACAGTGTAGTTCCTTTGGGCTTCATTTAGGACCTTACTCGTATAGTAGATAGGATGAAATAATTTCTCCTTTCTTTGTCCAAGTACAACTCCAATGGCTACACTACTAGCATCACACATGACTTCGAATGGGAGAGACTAGTCTGGTGCTACCATGATAGGGGCTTCAAAGAGTTTTCCTTTAAGGCATTCGAATGCCTTTAAGCAATCTTCATTAAAGTCAAACTTCGCATCCTTCTCTAATAGTTTGCACAATGGACTAGCAATTTTGGAGAAATCTTTGATGAACCGACGATAGAAACCTGCATGGCCGAGAAAACTACGAACTCCCTTTACCGAAATTGGAGGCGGTAGCTTCTCAATAACCTCTATTTTTGTTCGATCAACCTCTATTCCTCTTGCAGAGATCTTGTGCCCAAGAACGATTCCTTCTTTTACCATGAAGTGGCACTTTTCCTAATTCAGCACAAGGTTGAATTCTACACATCTTTGCAATGCCATGCTCAAGTTTTCCAAGCACGACTCAAAAGATTCACCAACAACTGAAAAATCATCCATAAATACCTCCAAAGTGTCCTCGACCATATAAGAGAAAATGAAAATCATACAACGTTGAAAGGTGGCTGGTGCATTACATAACCCGAATGGCATACATTGAAGGCAAACGTACCATATGGGCATGTAAATGTTGTCTTCTCTTGGTTTTCGGGGGCAATACAAATCTGATTGTAGCCTTAATAACCATCCAAGAAGCAAAACCATCCTTTCCCCGCTAATCGATCTAGCTTTTGATCCATGAATGGCATTGGGAAGTGATCTTTGAGTGTCCAAGAATTCAGCTTTCGGTAGTCCATGCATCCTCTCCATCCAGTGATGGGTCTGAGTGGAATAAGTTCGTTCTTCGTATTCGCGACCACCGTCATGCCTCCTTTCTTGGGAACACATTGTACCGGGCTTACCCATGTACTATCCGAGATAGGATACACAACCCCCGCATCTAACCACTTGATAATTTCTTTCTTCACCACTTCTTGCATAGGTGGGTTTAGACGTCTTTGATGCTCAATGGTGGGTGTGTAATTTTCTTGAAGCTGAATTTTATGTGTGCAAATCTCAGGTGGAATACCAATAATATACGCAATGGTCCATCCAATGGCTCTAATATACTTGCGTAAGATAGCAATAAGAGCTGCAACTTGTTGCTCACCCAAATCGGCTGCCACAATGACTGGAAGAGTATTTTCGCTTCCTAAGAAGGCGTACTTCAAATAACTTGGCAGCTCCTTCAATTCTAACGTGGGTGGCTCTTCAATAGATGGCTTATCTGGTGGTGTGGGTCGATTCTTGAGATCAAGATCCAGCTTCTTGGGAGCATAGCGATATGTCCCTAATCCCGATAGAGCACAAGTAGCCTCTTCAGAATTTTCAGCATCTTCATTCTCTCCATTCATGAGCACAACCGCCAAAGGATTATAGATACTTTGCTCCTCTTTAAGTAATTCTTTCTCATCATCAAAGAAAACATCAGTCACCGAAAATACACTGAGATCTTTGGGTTGCTTCATTTATTTGCACACATCAAAGCGAACCACTTTTTCATTTATTCGGAATGAAAGCTCATTGGCTCTCAAATCAATGAGCACACTTCCTGTAGAAAGGAAAGGGCGCCCCAAGATTATGGGAACTTCTGAGTCTGCCTCACAATCCAAAATAACAAAGTCTGTCAGAAATATGAATGAAGAAACTTTTATCAATACGTCACATAGAATACCAATAGGTCGTTTTACCGACCTATCCGCCATGACGAGCCTCATATTGGTTGGAGTAGGATTACCTAACCCCAACTTCTTGTATATCGATAATGGCATCAAATTGATGATGGCTCCTAAGTCACATAATGCTTTGGCAAAATTCAAAGATCCTACGGTGGAAGGAATAGTGAAAGCTCTGGGGTCGGCCTTCTTCTGAACTATCGATCGGGTAGCAATTGAACTATAATGATGCACATCTTCTTTCAAATCATAGCTTGCTGCCTGCTTCTTTGTCAAAAGATCCTTCATAAACTTCGCATACCCAGGCATTTGTTCAAGTGACTCCACCAATGGAACATTAATGGTCAGCTGTTTCAACATAGTCATGAATTTGCTGAACTTTGTGTCATCCACCACCTTCTTCAATCTTTGGGGAAAAGGTGGTGGTGGGTATGGAAGTGTTTTTTCCATGACTTTCTTCTCCTCTTGCTTCCGTTTTTCCACTTTTTCATGCTGCACAGTGCTGGAGGTGGCGTCCTTGAAGTTAGGAGTAGTAGCTGCGGCATCTTCTCCTTTTGCGTTGTCATCCATGTCCGAAACTTCGTCAACCACTTGCTTGCCTTTTGCTGAAGTTTCCAGCACCTTACCACTTCTGGTAGTGATGGCCATGCATGACGCATCATTCCTTGGGTTTTGCACAATATTGCTAGGTAAAGTGCCGACCTTTCTTTGATTGAGTGCTGCTGAAAGTTGGCTCAATTGCTGCTCTATTTGCTTGATAGAAGTGGAATGAGAATCAACTAATTGTTTCATGGAGGACAAATCATTAATTACCTCCATAACTCCTACGCTCGTTGCTTCCACTCCTTTCAATAATTTAGCCATCATATCTTCCATACTTCCAGAATTAGATGTGGTGGTGTCACGTCTACCAGGGGGAACGTACAAACCACTCTTTTCATTCTTGTTCTTCCAACTACCTTGGTCCTTGTTTCCAGATTTATCATAATAGTTCCGACCATGGTTTCCTTGGGTATTCCCATGGAAACCCCCCTGATTGTTCAAGTAGTTGGCCTCCTCTTCTGAATCAGATTCGTCTCTTCCTTTTGACGCAATAGCTTTCACTTTTTTGGTCTTCCCTGATAATAAATGCTTTGTAAGAAGATCCATTTGTGTTTTCAAATGCGCCATATCTTGATCACGTTCTTCTTCTTTTCTTCTTTGGACTGCAGTTATGCCAATAGATAAAGTGGGGCTTGCTACCTCAGAATCCCTGGTATGCAAAGCTCTACTTTGTTTCGTCATACGATCTAGCATATTGCTTGCTTGACCAAAGGTGAGGTCCATAAAAGATCCTCCAGCTGCGTTATCCACCACTGGCTTAGTTATTGAATTCAAGGCTTTATACAAGATCTCCATTAGGTGAACATTGGTCATGTGATGGTTTGGGCATCTCGCTAGCTTTGTCTTGAACCTCTCCCATGTTTCATGAAGAGCTTCAGTGGGAAGCTTACGAAAGTTGCTGATTTCATCTCTCAATTGTGCTCTTTTGGATGACGGAAAGAATCTTTCTAGGAAAGCGTCTCTCAATTGCCTCTAGTTTGTAATTGAATCAGGAGTCAGCCCATTCAACCATAGTGTTGCCTCCCCAGACAGAGACAATGGAAATAGACGTAATCGAATTGCATTCTGACCAACACCAGGATTGTCAAACGACTTGCATGTAGAAATAAAGTTGATGAGATGCATATTTGGATCATCGCCTGCTAGTCCACCAAATAATCCCTTGAGTTGCAATAACTAAATCATGGTGCTTGTGATGTTGAACTTGGCTCCGGGCGCTAATGGTGGTGGTATTATGGCTCCAGTGGCTCCGGCACCATCAAGATCATCATCATCATCGTCGAAAGCTGGCTTCATAGGTTGGCGATCATACCTAAACCGAGCTTGTCGACCTCTTCGGTTGGCAGGTGTTATGATTTCAACATCATGCCTAGGGTTTAGTAACTCGTCATCACCTAAATCCTCATCGTCAGGATTTGTTGCTCGCCCAGGATTATCAATGTTCTGTTGTTGAACTTGGGCAGCGGCAAGGGCATCCAATCTTGCTTGTTCCTGTTGAGCAGCCATCCTTTCGATTTCTGCTTGTGCTTCCATTCTACCAATGCGTTGTGGTTCAGGATTGATAGGTAATAACGGTTGACCAGAACTTCTAGTATGGGGCATGCACTGAATAAAAACCTGCAGTAAACAAAAACAAAAACTAAAAGTAAAAGTACGAGAATCTTTGACCAAAGGGTCAAGTAATTATCACAAACTTAATTGACACTCGTATTCCCTGGAAACGGCTCCAATTTTTGATAACGCTCAATCTACAACTCTCTTGGGAGTGTAAAATGGTCCTTAGCAAATATAGAACCCAAACTGGGTTGGGTATCGATCCCTTAGGGAATATCTTGGCCAACAAGTAAGCAAAATTACTAGACTTCTAGTGCAAGTCTCGTAAGAGGGGGGATTGTAATGTGTAACCAAAACAATAAATAAAAGCTGAAAATAGCAAAGTAAAAAGAGAGAGTATGTCGTAGGTTGTGAATCAATGAGAATTGAGGTGTTGGGGTTATGTCCACCTTCTGAGTTATACGTCTCTATTGGCTATGAGTGTGTTGAATTCAGACATGCATGTGCTTATAGAGAATTGTATTCGATGGTAAATCCAGGCATCTTTCGACCTATTCGAGGATTATTTCACTTTAACTCTTTCGAGCTTAAAACGTGTCTAACGGTACGAATTCTCCAAGAGGTTAATCCAGTTATGACACTAACTGCTTAGTAGGGAATTTAGGGTGTGACCAAGTTTTCAGAAATGCTGTTTTAGCCCGGGACAGGTTTTCCATGCATCACTTTTGGTCCTTTAGGCATCCAAGCTTCCTTTCCTTCCTTCGTGAGCTTTCTTTGGCGTCAAGTAAGCCATAAAATGCTGATTTCTGCATCATTTATACCTGAAACTTTGCTAATCATGTTTGTTAGCTCACTTACAGGAAAAAGGACTAAAAGCGCATGAAATATATTCTTTGTTCTCAAAACATGGCATAAATATGGGCAAAATATATTGATATAGGCGCGTAATATCGCCTATCATCACTCGTCATCCTACATGGTTGATTACATCATTAGTTTTCTAACCCAAACCAACAATGAACTAGTTTGACCCTGTAAGATAAATAGTGCATGTGCATACACTTCTGGTAACACTTGTAGATGATTCCACCAAATAATATTCGCTACAAACCTCTTTAGTCATAAACTCATCATACCAATATCATTTTCGCCCATTTGTCCTTAACTGTTATCATAATCCTTAAGTAAATCTCTGGAATACACTATCATAATTCAAACACACTAATATCTATCATTAATATAATCCACCAACATCCATAATGTAACATCTAGAAGATGACACCTAAATCTATAATATGCATAGTAACCAAATCTACCCAGTGACATGCTCTAAATAAGTCACAACACAGGATTGACACACCCAAGCCACCACTAAAGGATAACCTATTGGGGTAGAAATATGGATAGACATGACAAAAAACTCATGAATCATATTATGATCTAATGCAGAATAAGTAAGAACATAGGAGAATGTAGAACCATAGCCAAATGCAACCGAGACAGATCAAACGTCCACTAAAACCATACCTGTGGACACTGTACTAAAAGCTCCTGCCTCGAATCCACCTTAAGAAGCATATCACCAAGCTAATTTCCCCGAGCTACTAATGATGTATCTCTTTGTTTCCATTGTGGTAATCCCTCCCATAGTTCCTAAGATGACCACATATGAAGCAACCTGAATAAGTAGGAATCCACTAAATTGAATCGGCGGATCCTAAACAGCTACTACAACCTAACTATCTCTTAGAATAACCATGAAAAGTTTGGCCTTTACTATAAATGTTGCTATCGTTATCAAGTCTAGGGGGCCTCTTGGTCACATGCCCCTCGCGCCACTAGACAAACTCCTCTAAAAACTCTTGAGTAAAATAATCTAATAAAAAAGGAGGTGATCCATCTGATCTACATTCAACAATAGTCCTTCACAACTGTTTGGGTGGTCTAGACAACTAAAAAGTACTGAAATTCACTCCACTAGAGTCTACTAGGCCTAATTTGTGGAACCTCTTATGAAACCAATTAAGAACTCATAAGAATTGGCCTTTAGATTCCCATTGAATTCAGGGGAATACACCGTTATAAACTCCACAAACCTACTCTACTTCTCCATAGACATAATGGGTAGAGTCACTAGATAGGTAGCAATATCACCTCCTCACTAACAGAACCTATATTAGTATCCAATTAAGTATCTGGAATTTAAGGCCCCAAATTAGTATGCTGAATGAAAGTCTGAACCATCCCCTCTAAGAAACCCAATGATATGGCGTGGAAGCACGACACTTTTGATTCTTGAAAACACAAATTTATGTGTCAATTTAGGGTATTTTGTTGGATATGATACACTTTGGTGTGAATTGTAGGTAAAATAGGTCTACAACAGTATTTGAACAAAAAGCGAAGAAAAAGACATGAAAAAGACAAACTCTGATTAGTATACAAGTCAGTCTCTGAGTCGTAACCAATTGATACAACTCGTATACTGAATCATATGAATAATAGTACCAAAAGACAAATTGAGGAATTGAGTATGAGAAAGATATGACTCAAGTACCCCAGTCGTAAGCTAGGGTACAAGTCTTATGCAGAAGTCGTGAGCATAAAAGAACCTGAGCTACTATCCAGGAGTTGAAGTATCAAAGCTATACGAGTTAGAAGTATGAGTACGACTCGTGTAGGGATGTTGTATACAAACTAGTGTTCAAGACCTGAAAAGACTGAGGTCCCAAGTAGATACGGATGAAGTATATGATTCGTACACTAAGGTACGACTCATAAGCAGAAGTCATATGATGAACATAGAGTTGAAGCCTTTGGAATATCATACACAGGAATGGATACAACAAGTCAGGGTACAAATCGTAAGCTAGGGATACAAATGAAGATCGAGTCGTATCGACTTCCGACTTAAATTTACCTTTCACCTTTTTAATAGGATTTTGATGTTATTTTGAGATACTATAAATAGCCTAGGTTTTATCTATTATTAGGTTATGCGTTGTGATGTTCTTTTATGCACTATTACACATTATTACCTATTTTTACAATTGTTCTTGAGATTTGAGGGTTTTATTCAACTAAAGACTTTGGAGTTTATTCATCTTATTATTGTACTGCTGATTTTATGTGTTCTTCATTGATTACCATGGTTTCTTGCACAAACATGAGCAGCTAATCTCCTCAGAAAGGGTTGTGGGAATCCTGGAAGATTAGCTATGTAGAGAAAGTGTGAGACTCAATTGTTCTATAGTTTCTACATGTATCTTAATTCTTCTTCGCAATAATTAAACTTATAGCAGTTGCAGACGTTTGAGATTGCCTTTATTCATATCTATTTGATAACCAAGAAGCTTACGATTAGGAAAAATATGATTTAAGATAGTGATTTAGGGTACGATAACCAAGTATCTCATCTTATCACTTGATCCTACCCCGACAAGTGTAACTAAGGTCTTATCAAGGAACAACATGGAAATACCCTAAGACGATAACCAAGTCAAAGGCTGAAATTTTTCTGTTAAGCAGTGGATAATACCTATCTTGTAGTCTTTGCATACAGAACAACAAAATACTTGGGTTGACCACAAGAAATTCATGAAGTTGAGAAGCCTGGGGTAATACAGACCTAGTATTCATCTCATATTGATTTCAACTCAACAACACTCAAGAATTGGTCTCTAATTGCAATTGATAACAAAAATCCCCCATTTACTTTCCTGTACTACTCGTGGATTACATCAAGGCAAGAAACTATTCACATTTTCCCTGTTGGATTGACCCCAACGCTGTTGGGTTATTATAGCGACATCAAATTTTGGCATCGTTGTCGGAGAAGATAGTTGAGTAGTAAATTAATTTGGTGAAGTTCGCAAGTTTTTAATTTTTTGTTTTTTCTTTGGCATGCATCAGTGTATGCCAAGTACGAGGATTAGAGGAAATCCCTTACTCCCATTTGATCCAAAGCTTGAAAGAATCCATTAAATACCTAGAAGGATGTCAGGACAAGTTCATGATAGGGTTCAAGACCCCCACCTATGGACCCAAATGCGGCCCTTTGAATGGAGAAGCATATTTATAGTTGGGGGAACTTCTAGAAAGACTTATCACTACTTGGCATGAGTTGAACACACAATTTCTATGTGGATTCTTCTCTCCTGCACAGATGTTACAATTGAAGGATAAAGTTTACAATTTCAAATAGCTACCTGTAGATTCTATGTATGAGGCATGGCTTTGATTCAAGAAGAAGTTTATCATGGTACTAAATCACAAAATCAAAGGATCTAACTTGTCTGAGATTTTCTATCGATCATTGAATGATAGCTTAAGAGCTATAAAATATACTATTTCAGAAGGATCATTTAAGTGTCTTTGCTGGAAAGTTGCATAGAAAATGCTTGATGACATTATGATTACTAACAGAGGATGGCATACTTGATATTTGGAACATGGTGGTGGTACATATGCTATTGGAGCAACAAATATGTATGGAGTAGAAAATTACATGGTAGCACAAGAGGTTACCCAACTTCATGCAGATATTGGGTTGCTTGCAAAACAATTTATGTCAATGAATGTTAAGAGGGTAAATAAAGTAGTGACATAGAGGTCTACCTCCAAACCATTCAAGATCGAATCTAAGAAAGAGGCAAAGTACCTTGATCATAGATTGATATGGATTTCCAATCCCAGGAGAAAAGGAATCAAGGTCAGAACTATTATGATGATACATACAATGAGAGGAGTACAGTTAGAAATGGTGATTGGCGGCATAATGAGGACTATAAGGAGAAGAGTAACAGATATATTCCACCTGGTAATTGAGATACAGAGTCCAGAATGGAGAAAATTTTGGCCAAACTGGTCAAAGGGAAAGAAAATCAAGAGAACTACTTGAAGGATATCAAAGCTGATCTATCAGGATTAAACTAGAAAGTTGAGTCACATGCTACGACAATCAAGTAGTTGGAACAGGAGTTTGGTCAGATGTCAGCCATAGTTAATCAAAGATAACTTGGCACTCTTCCAAGAAATACAGTAGTAATTCCCAGAAATGATAGTCAATGCCATGCCATTATCTCTTAGAGTGGTAAGATTACTATAGATCCACCTATATCCATAGCTGATGAGCAAAAGAGTGAGGAGGAGTCGGTTGATGTTGGGAGCATAACAAGCTAATAAAGGAAAGAAAAGTCTACAAAGCCTATGCTAAACCCCATTCCAAGATCACTTCCTCCCTATTCTCAAAGATTGAGAAAGATACAAGAAAAGGGTAAGTATCAAAATTTTTTGTCTATGTTAAAAGAGTTAATTATCAACATACCGCTTATAGAGGCATTGGAGCAGATGCCAGGATATGAAAAATTCATGGAGGATTTGATCACCAAGAAAGTGTCAGTCATTTATGAACCTGTTGACAATACTTATCATTACAGTGTTGTAGTCACTAGATATTTGGTAGAAAAGAAGAAGGAACCTTTCACAATACCTTGCACTATTGGATCTTTCAACTTTACTCAAGCATTAGTGATTTGTGGGATAGCATCAACCTCATGTCCGTTCCTGTATTTAAACAGTTAGGGTTGGGAGCTCCCAAACCCACTACCATGAGACTAGTAATGGCGGACAGGACATTAAAGAAGACTGTTGGTATCCTTTATGATGTTTTTGTAAAAGTGTCTTATTTCATATTTCCCTGCTAATTTGTTATATTAGATTATGAAGTGGACATTCAAGTCCCCATTATATTGGAAAGACCATTTTTTGCATAGGACGCTGATTGATCTGGAGAAAGTACATTTGATGTTGTGACTCAATGATGAACAGATGACATTCAATGTATGAAAATATATGAAGCATCCTAATAAATTGAGAGTGGTGTCTGTGATTAATATAGATAATGAGGAGACAGATTCATTCCATAATGTTGATGCAGTTCATTTGTGGGATGATAGTTCTGATACAATTGTTCCTGTTGAAGAGAGGTTGGGTGTTGAAGCTATTATGGCTATGATTATAAATTTTAACTCTAAAGGTATCAAGTAGTATGAGGATTTAGTGGGTGAATTTAATGGTGATGGTTATAATGATGCACCAAAGAAGTTTGATCTATATTTAAAGAATCGAACTACTCCATCTGCTCACCCATCTATTGAGGAACCACCGGTGGCAGAATTAAAGGCCCTCCCATCTCACTTGCAATATGCATTTTGGGGGGCCAACAATACTTTTCTAGTTTATTATTGCAGATGATCTAAGCCAGTCAGAGGCAGAAGCATTACTTTCAATGTTGTAAATTTTCAAGATGGCTTGTAGATGGTCCATTACTGATATTGTAGGTGAATGCCTGGTTTGTGTACTCACAAATTTTATCTTGAGTCAGATTATGTTCCATCTTTTGAACATCAGTGTCGACTCAAATGGGTTAGTCCAGTTCAATGAGTACCAAAAAAGGTGGAATAACTATCATGCCTAATGAGAAGAATAAGCTAGTGCCAATGAGATCAATCACTGGATAGAGAGTTTGCATATATTATAGGAAGTTAAATGCATGGACTCAGAAGGACCATTTTCCTATGTTGTTCATGGATCAGATGTTGGACCAATTAGCAGGCAGATAATGGTATTGTTTTCTTGATGGATACTCAGGATATAATTAGATACTATTGTGCCTAAGGACCAAGATAAGACTACCTTTACATGTCCTTATGGGACCTTTGCATTCAAACGAATGTCATTTGGTCTGTGGAATACTCCAACCATATTTCAAAAATATATGAAATCTATTTTCTCTTATAAGGTCGAAGACACTATTGAAGTTGTTATGCATAATTTTTTAGTTTTTGGTGATTCTTTTGATGACTGCCTTATTCACTTGGCAAAGGCTTTAAAATGGTGTGAGGAGTACAACTTGGTACTTAATTAGGAGAAGTGCCATTTCATGGTCAAAGAAGGAATTGTGCTTGGGCACAAAATTGTAAAGAGAGGCATAGAGGTTGATCAAGCAAAGATTGAAGTGATTGAAAAATTGCCATATCTAATTTATGTAAAGGAAATTCAGAGTTTTCTAGAACATGCACATTTTTATAGGCATTTTATCAAGGACTTCTCAAAGATTGCTAGTCCACTTTTCAAGCTTCATGAGAAGGAGGTAAAATTTGATTTTGATGATGCATGTAAGAAGACTTTTGTAAGCCTAAAAGAGAAGTTGGTATCTACTCCAATTATTATGTCTCCTGATTGGGTTTTACCTTTCGAAATCATGTGTGATGCTAGTGGATTGGCCTTAGGGGTTGTACTAGGACAAAGAAAAGAAAATATCCTTAATCCTATTTTCTATGATAGTAATCCACTAAACCCTGCTCAAAAGAACTATACCGTGACGGAGAAATAGTTATTGGCAGTGGTTCTTGCCTTTGAAAAGTTTAGATCTTACTTGATTGGGACAAAGGTGATTGTGCACACAGACCATGTGGCGTTACGGTACTTAATGGTTAAGAAGGATGCAAAGCCTAGGCTTTTTCATTGGGTGCTGTCATTGCAAGAATTTGATTTAGAGGTGCAAAGTAGAAAAGGCACAGAAAATCAAGTTGTGGATCACTTGTCTAGCATAGATGAGGAAGCTATGCAGAAGGTTGCTAAGGGATTGGAGATTGATGACAGTTTTCTAGACAAACAGATATTGGCAGCTTCCCAAGATTTAATTACATGGTTCACAGATTATGTAAATTACTTAGCAAGTGATGTAGTCCCAGAAGGTCTTTCATAGCAACAAAGAAAGAAGTTCATGCACGAGGTAAGAAATGTTTTTTGAGATGAACCTTATCTTTTTAAAATTTGTGTAGATGGAATCATTTATAGGTGCATACCTGAAGTGGAGATGATGAGCATACTTGAAGCTTGTCACTCATCTCCAAATGGGGGTCATCATAGAGGGACTCGCACCACTCATAAGATCCTATAATACTGCTACTATTGGCCAACCATATACAAAGATGCGCATGACTATGCTGCCACTGTGATCAGTGTCAACAACAAGGTACTATTTTTATAATACATGAATTACCTAAGACCACTATCTTAGAATTAGAAGTGTTCGATGTATGGGGCATAAATTTCATGGGAACTTTTGTGAGTTTGTGTGGCATGAAGTACGTACTTGTAGTTGTTAACTATGTTTTAAAGTGGGTGGAGGCAAATGCGCTTCCTAATAATGAATCAAGGAGTGTTACCATATTTTTTATGAAGAACATATTCTCTCGACTCGGTATTCCACATGGTATTATAAATGATGGAGGGTCACATTTTTTCAATCATATATTCAAGAGTCTATTTGAAAAATATGGAGTGAATCATAAGGTGGCACCACCTTATCATCCACAGACTAGTGGACAACTTGAAGTGTCCAATAGAGAAACTAAGTCCATATTGGAGAAGACTGTAAATGCCAATAGAACTGATTGGGCAAGAAAATTAGATAATGCATTATAGCTCATCGTAGTACTTACAAAACCCCCATAGGTGCTTCACCTTATCATCTTGTGAATGGTAAAGATTACCATTTTCCAATTGAGCTTGAGCATAAGGCGTTATGGGTGTTGAAGAAGCTGAATTTAGAATGAAATGATACAGCCAAGTCAAGGTTGAATAAAATCAATGAGTTGGATGAATTCCAACTTTAGGAATATGAAAGTTTAGCACTTTACAAGGAGAAGATGATGTTGCATCATGACCAAAAGATTGAGAAAAGGGTATTTGAAAATGATGGCCAAGTGCTACTTTACAATTTCAAACTTCATTTATTTCCTATTAATATAAAGTCTAGGTGGCATGGTCTATTCATTGTGACAAGATTTTATCCCTATGGTGCTTTAGAACTGAAAAAGGATGGTTTAATCCCATTCAAGGTACACAGACATTGAGTAAAGCACTATATGGGAAACATAGAAGAGGTGAAAGAATTAGCTGACATTGACCTTCATGAAGTTTGAGTAATCAAGGAAATTACATCGTGCTGCAATGTTAAATTAAGAATTGTATGGGAGGCAACCCAAGAGAATAGTTGGTGAAGTCTAAGTATCCAACTTAGCCACATCGTTCTACAACGTTAAATCAAGCATTGTGTGGGAGACAACCCATGTTGTTTAACTTACTGCAATTATAGGGGAATGTATTTTTTCAATGTGCAGGGCTAAAGAATGTATACAAAATCCAAAAAAATTTAAAAGGTCTCATACGGACTCTTTTTGAGTCGTATCTATATGATACGACTCATGAGTAAGAGTCCTATTAGCCTGGGAGAACAATCAAAATTAGAGAGTAGTTACTGGAATGAATACAACTCCCAATACCATTCTTACACTTTTGGTATGATTCGTGACCAAGAGTCGTACCCCTTCCAGAACCTAGGTAAGATCCCAAGGCCATACGAGTCAAAAATATAACCCGTAAGCCTGGGTACGTATAATACCCCGATAATCCAAACCAATGTTACGACCATTTTTCATGCTCCTACAAGGTACATTATAGTTCTTTGGTAGTTTATGAGTGATTTTGATGTATATTAAGACCTTAAATAACTCCCAGCTATTATACAAATCAAATTATTCCTTACCAATTGAGTTTTCGAGAAGGATATTGCAATAGTCAACTTCAACTGAGATTATATTTTATTCTACCTAGAATTTTCAAGATTAATACCCACCAAATGATAGGAAAATGAATTAGCTTTCCAACGACACCAATTTCGTCCAAATTTGATACTCGGGTGAGAAGTTATGACACTTTTAATGAAAGGCAGTAGACAATCGTGATTAGGCCGTGTTACAGTGATGACCAAAATCACATTTGTCCTTTTCTAATGTGTCATCTCAATTGGAACCTTGTGGATCCAAGGTTCAAATTCACGTTCGGTGGGTCACCGCGATAGTGTCGCATCGTGCCAAGGTGCTAAATTGGGATTAACCATTTCCAGTGGCACAACGTGATAGCACCGCATCACGTCGTTGGGAAAAATGAGTATTGTCCTTTTGTAGTGGCACAATGCGATAAGCACAGCATCGCGCCGAAGGTTAAGATCTGGATTTTCAGTTCAGTTCCGAGTTTTAATTCCCAAGGTTAGTTTGGTCTTTTCCCATAGATCCCAAATCGTGTAAACAAAGGACTTAACCTATCCTAAGCATATTATATTGATTTTTCATCAATTTACTCTCCAATAAAACCCTAGGCTTCAACATTCAACTCCACGAAACTCCAAAATTCACCATTCTTTTTCTAAGATAATTCAAATTCAAGGCTTCCAATTCAAGAACTTTTGAGAATTCTTCTATGAAGGTATGTTAAGTGTTTATCGATGGGTCCCTTTCACCCATAGAGCCAAAGAATTTAATTTTTAAATTCAAAGTTATGATCTTTTACAAGTTATTATGATTTTTAACCATGAATTCCCATGAATCTTGATTCTATACAATGTTTACATGAAATTGTTATTGTTATTAAACCCCACACGTTTGAATAATATTATTTATTGATTTAAACCATAAGTAGTGATGTTGATGTTGAAATCATGTTATTACTACAAGCTTTAAATTATTTCCATGCTAAGCTTTCACTATGCATATTAAGTGTTTGATGAAATGCCTGTAAGAATGAATTTTGAATAAATGCTTTCATATTATGTCCCCAAAGTTTTAGTACTATATTGCTATTATTGCTATCGAGTCTTGGGGATTGTGAATACCCAAAAACTTAGTTATTTACTTAGCCTCAGCATCTTTAGAATAGTTTCAGACTTGTTATGAGCAGTATCAGTTCAAACAGTTATCATGATTAGTTAAACTTAGAATAGTTCTTTATTCTGAGTCAGTTCAGTTGGGAGTAGAATTTAGCACCGAGTGAGTGCAAGGATGGAGTCTTCACCATCAGGTAGGTATAGTCGTTAGTAGTAGTCCTTATACTCTAGAACTACATAGCCAGCATAGGATTTGAGGAGTCACCTGTCAGTTTAGGCTTGACTACCTCCTCGGGGTCACCCATCATTTTAAGATTGATACCCTTAGTCCTTTGAGATAGTACATTAGTAGATCCACATAGCCAATGTTAGTACTCGTGACATTGTATTGACACCCTTCCAACTGGGGTCACAGGTTAGACCCCAAATTACTTATTGGGGCATGTCGATTAGATGATAGCTCCCATAGTCTCAGTCCAATGATCAGCTCAATAATTCAGTTTAAATTTTCACTGACCATAACATACATATATCTGTTATTCATGTATCAGTATTTAGTATTTTAATTTTCAAATTATATTCAGAACATATTTTATTCTTGGTCATGCATTCTCAATATTTATAGATTTCATGCATTTTATTCAGTACATCAGGCTATTCATTCAGTCAGTTATTACTCCTGTACATGAAACCATGCATATCAACCTACCTCATTTAACATGCCAGTACATTCAAAGTACTGACCCCATACTCATTTCTTACGCTATGCTATCTTATTTCATAGGTTTGGACGCTTAGGTTCCCGATCACACTTAGACATCCCAGAACATCAGTAGTAGTAGTCATGTAAGTTCTCATATTTTAAGGATAGACTATGTTTATTTTTCATGCTTTCAGTTCAGTAGTTAGTTGGAGTTAGTTGGGGCCTGTTCTATCAACTCTTATTCAGACGGTATTAGAGGCTTTCAGACAGCCATTCAGTTTGTCATAATCTTATAAGTTTCAAAAAGTTATTTTTCGGCGGTTGTTTCTGGATTTATGATTCAAAAATATTTTAGTACTTAAAACCTTATGGCGTATTCAGATATTCCGTATAGGTTTTTTGTTATTATTATTCAGTGCTCACAGTAGGTACTAGCTCATGGGTTATCTTGTGGTCACTTGTGACCATAAGCATCGTGTGGCATCCAGGGTGTACTCCCAGGGCATTACAAACTTGGTATCAGAGCCTAAGGTTTTAATGTGTCCTAGAAAGTCTTAAAGCCATGTCAACTAGAGTCTTGTCATAGGTATGAAGTGTACCACACTTATGGACAAGAGGCTACGAGGTATTTTAAGAAAAGTTTCCCTTATTTCAGTATTCATGTCGTGTGACTAAGTTTGAGCTTATGTTAAAGTCTCTATCTAATCTAGTCTCTTTTCTATTTATAGAAATGCCTCCCAAAAAGACAAACGGAAGAAGAAATATGAACTAGCAAGCACCTCTACCCATTCAAAAAGATCCATTGAACGAGCATGTTTCATATGCAGAGTTTAGAGTTGCATTCATTACTCTAGATCACTCTATAGCGGCTCAGAATATTCAGCCAGCCATTATTCTATCCAACCCAGTGGCCAATACTGCCGCAACTAGGATTCGAGACTTTACCCGAATGAATCGTTCTCTGTTTTAAGGATCTAAATATGAAGAGGATCTGCAGGAATTCTTAGACATGGTCCACAAGGTAACAAACATTATGGGGTTGACTTCTAGTGAGAGTGATGAATTAGTTGCTTACCAGTTGAAGGATGTAGACCATACCTGGTTTAGGCAGTAGAAAAAGGACAGAGGTATATAAGCAGGGCCTGTATAGTGGGTGGAGTTTGCTACAACCTTCTTAGATAGATTATTTCTGCTAGAGCTGAGGAAATCCAAAGTGTTAGAGTTTATCAACTTGAGGCAGGGTAACATGAGCGTGTAGGAGTATTTACTTAAGTTTACTAAGCTATCTAGGTATGCTCCTCATATGGTGGCTGATAGAAGGTCTAGGATGAGCAAGTTCGTGTCTGGGGTATCTGACAGTATCGTCAAGGAGTTTAGGACTGGATGTTAATTAAAGAGATGGACATATCTAGGCTTATGGTCCATGCTCAACAGATTGAGGGGCAGAAGCTTAAAGTGAAGGAGAGAGAGAACAACAGGGCTAGAATAGTTAGCTTTAATTTTACTTAGACAAATTTAGAAGGTGGTAACCGTCCTCAGTTCCATCAGAAATCTTCAGCTCCTGCCCCATCTTCAGCTAGTGCCCTTGTGCCAAGGCTTAGAAATGATAATAGGGATAATGCACCAGGATCTAAGTCCCAAGAAAGTGTAAACAATGGTCATACAAATCCTCTTTGCTAGAAATATGGTAGAAACCATAAGGGTGAGTATAGAGATGGCAGTGATGTATGTTTTGGGTATGGCAAGCCAGGCCATCGGATCCGGGAGTGTTGAGTAGTTGCTCAGAAAGAAAGGGATTTAAGCCAACAGGGCCAGTCCCATTAGTCATCAGTTCTAGCCAGCCACCTAACTCAGTAGGGCACCGCCTTCAGTGATACTAGTGGTCAGCATCCGAATAGGATCTATACTTTTCAGTTATAACAAGATCAAGAAAGTTCTCCTAATCTGGTAACTGGTACGTTACAAGTCTTTTATTTCCATGTTTATGTTTTACTAAAACTCGAAGCTTCTCTTTTTTTTGTAACCCCTTGTATAGCCGTCAACTTTAGAGTCAGTCACAAAATCTTAGTAGAGTTTTTCTCAGTGTCTACCCATATCGGTAAGTCTATCATAGCTCGACGGGTATACAGAAACTGCCCGGTTATAGTGTCTCAGAAATTTTCTTTAGTTGATCTCGTGGAGTTAGAGATAATAGATTTTGATGTCATTCTCGATATGGATTGGCAACAATCATGGTATGCTTTAGTTGATTGTATAAATAGAGTATTTCATTTTTAGTTTCTAAATAAACCAGTCCTTGAATGGAGGGTAGTACTATAACGCTTAGGGGTCATCTTGTTTCATACCTTGGAACGAGGAAAATAATATCCAAGGGGTGTATTTATCATCTTGTCCAAGTCAAGGACTCTAATTTCAAGGCTCCAAATCTTGAGTCAGTTTCAGTAGTAAGGGATTTTGCAAATGTGTTCCCTGAAGATCTTCTCAGAGTTCCTCCCGAAAGAAAAATTGACTTCGGAATTGACCTTCTTCCTATTCCACCATAAAGAATGTCTCCAACTAAACTTAAAGAGTTAAAAGAAAAATTAAAAGATCTCCTAGATAAGGTTTTCATCAGGCCCAGCTTTTCCCCATGGGGAGCACCAGTTCTGTTCGTGCATAAGATAGATGATTCTTTTAGAATGTGAATTGACTACCGTCTGTTGAACAAAGTCACAATCAAGAAAAAAAATCCACTCCCTAGAATTGATGACTTATTCGGCCAACTTCAGGGTACCAGTTATTTTTCTAAGATACATCTCTGATCCGGCTATCATCATCTCAAAGTCCGAGAATGTGAACTTCAAAAATAGCTTTCAGAACTAGGTATAGTCACTTTGAGTTTCTAGTCATGTCCTTTGGTCTCACAAATTCTCCATCAGCCTTCATGGACTTGATGAATTGAGTGTTCAAGCATTACTTGGACATATTAGTCATAGTATTCATTGATGACATTCTTGTTTATTCCCATAACAAAAATGATCATGCAGGCCACCTCAGAATAGTATTGTAGACTCCTAGAGCCCATCAGTTCTTTGCTAAATTTAGTAAGTGTGAATTTTAACTAAGATCAGTAGCTTTTCTTGGCCATATTATTTCTGGTGATGACATTAGAGTTGATCCTCAAAAGACCATAGAAGTAAGAAATTAGCCTAGACCCATCTCTCCGGCAGATATCAGGAGTTTCTTGGGTCTAGCTGGCTATTACCAATGGTTTGTTGAAGGGTTCTTGTTTATTGTATCTCCCATATCTAGATAACTCAGAAAAAAGTTAAGTTTCAGTGGTCAGACTCTTGTAAGAAGAGTTTTCAGGAGTGGAAGACTTGACTCACCACAGCTCCAGTTTTGACGCTACCTAATGGTTAGATGGGTTTGTTATGTACTGTGATGCTTCCAAAGTTGGTTTTGGGTATGTTTTGATGTAGAAGGGTAAGGTTGCGCCCTATGCATCTAGACAGATTATGCTCCATGAAAAGAATTACCCTACCCATGATCTTGAGTTAGTAGCTGTTGTATTTGTCTTAAAGATTTGGAGATACAATTTGTATAGGGCTTATGTTGATGTGTTCACAGATCATAAAAACTTGTATTGTGTGTTTTCGCATAAGGATTTGAACCTCCGCCAGAGAAGGTGGTTAGAATTGTTGAAAGATTATAATATAAGTGTTTTGTATCACCTGGGCAAGGCCAATGTAGTGGCAGATGCCCTAAGTATATTGTCTATGGGTAGAATTACTCATGTCGAAGATGACAAGAAGAAGTTAGGTCAAGAATTCATTAGCCAACGAGGTTAGGTGTTCGTTTAGTTAATTCAGCTGAGGGTAGCTTTTGGGTTCAGAATAGTTCAGAATCTTCTTTGATTGCGGAAGTAAAAGAAAAACAGGATAGGGATCCTAGTCTGGTGAAGTTGAAGGAGTCAATCAGAGATCAGAAAGTAGAAGTTTTCTCCCAAGGAGAGATAGTGTGTTGCATTGCCAGGGTATACTGTGTGTGTTGTGTGTTGATGAGTTAAGACAACGAATTCTTGTAGAAGCACATGGTGCTGATTACTCGCTTCATCCAGGGGCCACAAAGATGTATCGTGATATGTAGGAAATCTATTGGTGGAGTGTGATGGAGAGGGATATTGTAGAGTTTGTAGCTAAGTGCTCCACTTATCAGCAGGTTAAGATTGAACATCAGAAACCTAGTGGGTCTATGCAGGATTTCAGTATTCCTACTTGGAAATGAGAAGTAGTGAACATATATTTTATGGCAGGTTTGCCTCGTACTCATCAACAACATGATTCCATTTGGGTCATTATGGATAAGATGACCAAATCAACCCATTTCATACGGGTCCATACTCCTTATTCAGCCAAGGACTATGACAAGCCCTATATTAGAGAGCTGGTTAGGTTGCACAGTGTTCCATTATCTATCATTTTAGATAGAGGTACTCATTTTACCTCTTACTTTTGGAAAGCTTTCCAGAAGGGTCTTGGTACCCAAGTTTACCTTAGTACGACCTTTCACCCTCAGACAGATGGTCAAGTAGAGAGGACCATTCAGATCCTTGAGGATATGTTGAGAGCGTGTGTGGTTGACTTTAAGGGCAGTTACGATGACCACTTGCCTTTGATTGAATTTTTGTATTATAACGGTTATCATTCCAGTATTCAGATGGCTCTACTTGAGGTTCTATGTGGAAGGAGATGTAGATCTCTGATTGGTTGGTTTGAAATTTGTGAAATTGCTTTGATAGGGTTTGATTTAGTGTTTAATGCTTTGTAGAAAGTTCAGTTAATCTGAGAAAGGCTTAATGCAACCCAAAGCCGACAGAAATCTTATGCAGGCATGAGGATAAAGGATCTTGAGTTTGAGATTAGTGATTTCGTATATCTAAAAATCTCTCCCATAAAGGGGGTAAAGAGTTTTGGTAAGAAGGGAAAGCTTAGTCCCCAATATGTTGGCCCTTATACAGTTTGAGCTGTCTCAGAAAGATGGCTTATGAATTTAAGTTGCCTGCAAACTTAGCATCAGTGCACCCAGTATTCCATATCTCTTTGTTAAAGAAGTGTATTGGTGACCCATAGGTAGTTGTTCCCTTAGAAAGTGTAGATGTTCAGAACAAACTTTCTTACAAAAAATTCCAGTCGATATCCTTGATCGACAAACTCGTAGACTTAGGAAAAAAGAAGTTCCCCTAGTCAAGGTTCTTTGATGGAATCAGTCCGTTGAGGGAGCCACTTAGGAAGAAGAAGCAGATATATGGACTAAGTACCCTTATCTTTTCTCCGCAAACTCAGATTCAGCTTAAGGTAGCAATCTTCTTTGAATTTATCCTTTCCCAACTCAGTTTCAGCTACATATCATTCTCATATCATTCTTACATTTATAGAACCTGTTCTGTCATGTGTCATATTTCAGACTCAGTCATATAATCTTGATTTCTTTAAGTATATTCAGCATGTAATCTCAAGCCTCAATGCTTTGAGCTTAACCAATCTTATTCAAGGACGAATGTTCCCAAGGGGGAGATATTGTAATACCCCAAAAATCAAAACCAATGTTAGGACCATATTTCAAGATCCTTCAAGGTACATTATAGTTCTTTGGTAGTTTTGAGTGAGTTTGATGTATATTAAGTCCTCAAATAACTCTCAGCTATTAGACGAATTAAATTATTTCTTACTGATTGAGTTTTTGAGAAAGATGTTGCAATAGTCAACTTCAAATGAGCTTATCTTTTATTGCACTGAGAATTTTCCAGGTCAAGACCCACCAAATGATAGAAAATTGAATTAGATTTCCAACGACACCAATTTCTCCTAAATTAGATACTCGGGTGAGAAGTTATGATGACCAAAATCACGTTCATTCTTTTTCAGTGTCTCATCACGATTGGCACCGCATGACACCAAGGTTCAAATTCATATTCAGTGGGGCACCGCGATAGAGCCATGTTGAACTAAGGTTCCAAATTGGGATTATCTGTTTCCAGTGGTGCAACACAATAGCACCGCGTCACTCCATTAGGAAAAATGGGGATTGTCCTTTTCCAGTGGTGCAATGCGATAAGCACCACATCGCATTGAAGGTCAAAATCAAGATTTTCAGTCCAGCTCCGAGTATTAATTCCCAAGGTTAGTTTGGTCTTTTCCCGTAGACCCCAAATCGCGTTAACAAAGGATTTAACCTATCCTAAGCATATTATATTGATTTTTAATCAATTTACTCTTCAAGAAAACCCTAGGCTTCAACATTCTACTCCAAGAAACTCCAAAATTCACCATTTTTTCCCAAGATATTTCAAATTCAAGGTTTCCAATTCAAGAACTTTCAAGAATTCTTCAATCAAGGTATGTTAAGTGTTCATCCATGGGTCCCTTTAACCCATAGAGCGCATGAATCTAATTTTTAAATTCAAAGTTATGATCTTTTACAAGTTATTATGATTTTTAACCATGAATTCTCATGAATCTTGATTCTTTACCATGTTTACATGAAATTATTGTTGTTATTAAACCCCATATGTTTGAATAATGTTATTTACTGATTTAAACCATAATTAGTGATGTTGATGTTGAAATCATGCTATTACTACAAGCTTTAAACGATTATCATGCTTAGCTTACACTATGCATATCAAGTGTTTGATGAACTGCCTACAAGAATGAATTTTGAATAAATGCTTTCATATTATGTCCCCGAAGTTTTAATACTATTTTGCTATTATTGCTATCGAGTCCTGGGGGTTGTGAATACCCAAAAACTTAATTGTTTACTTAGCCTCAGTATCTTCAGAATAGTTTCAGACTTGTTATGAGTAGTATTAGTTCAGTCAATTATCATGATCAATTAAACTTAGAACAATTTAATATTCTGAGTCAGTACAGTTGGGAGTAGGATTTAGCACCGAGTGAGTTCAGGGATGGAGGCTTCCCCATCAGATTAACAGAGCCATTATTAGCAGTCCCTGTACTCTACAACTACGTAGCTAGCATAGGGTTTGAGGAGTCACCCATCAGTTCAGGCTTGACTACCTCCCAAGGGGTCAACCGATAGTTTAGGCTTGACACCTTTAGTCCTTCGAGGCAATACATTAGTGGATCCACATAGCCGGTGTTAGTACCCATGGCACGGTACTGACACTCTTCCAACTGGGGTCATAGGTTGGACCCCAAATTGCTCATTGGGGCATGTCGGTTTAATGATAGCTCCCACAGTCTCAGACCAGTGATCAGCTCAGTAATTCAGTTTCTGTTTTGCTTGACCATAACATACAAATATCAGTTATTCATTTATCAGTATTCAGTATTTAATTTTACAGATTATATTCAAAATATATTTAGTGCTTTGTCATACATTCTCAGTATTTACAGATTTAATGCATTCCATTCAGTACGTCATGCTATTCATTCAGTCAGTTATTACTCATGTACATAAAACCATGCATATTAGCCTACCTCATTTAGCATACCAGTACATTCAAAGTACTGACCACATACTCATTTTTTGTGCTATGATGTTTCATATCATAGGTTTAGACGCTCAGTTTTTCGACCGCACTTAGATATCCCAGCACATCAATAGCAGCAGTCGTGGTAAGTCTTTATATTTTGAGGACAGACTGTTTATTTTTCATGCTTTTAGTTCAGTAGTTAGTTGGAGTTAGTTGGGGCCTGTCCCATTAACTCTTATTCAGATAGTGTTAGAGGCTTTCAGATACTTCAGATTTTCAATCAGTTTTTCATTATTTTATTAGTTTTAGACAGTAGTTTTCCAAATTTATGATTCATAAATGTTTTTAGTACTTAAAACCTTATGGCGTATTCAGATATTCCATATATGTATTTTGTTATTATTATTCAGTGCTCACAACAGGTATTAGCTCATAGGTTAGCTTGTGGTCACTTGTGATCGTAAGCACCGTGTGGTATCTAGGGTGTACTACCGGGGCATTACAGTACGAGTCATGTAGACTACTTAAACCCCGGATTAATAGGGCAGATCTCGAGTTTGACCCAGCCCAACTCTTTGATTAAAAAGGGAAAAGAAAATATGATCGGGTACTTGAGACCTTCAAATCGTACGTGGCATATTTTTCACATAAATTTCAAACTGAAAATTGCAAAATCAACTTGTTTTCAACTCAATTAACTTACCAACTACCTCAATTTTTTCCTATTTTGTGATTTAAACTCAAAATTGAGGAGTACTATGATCGAAAAATAGAAACTCATTTCGTCAACTCATCAAGTAAGTTCCCAATCTCATTCTCCTTACTATGCAAGTTGAAATGAGGTAGACGTGATATTATTAACTTGGATTAAGTAGAATTTCTATATTTCATGGATTGTTGGTATAATATTTGTAATATTTGTGTTGAAAATTGAAAATGGGAGTAGAACTAGGGTTTAGGAATGGATTTTTATATCTATGTATGTTAAAATGTTTGATATAACTAGAAATATAGGAGTGGGTAATTTGAAAATTTCATCGGAGTCAAACTTTGAAGTTGGACTTCTGTGTTATAGTGGATACAAGGCTTCTTACAACTCATACCCATCGATATAGGAGTCATAACGGGACTCGAACCCACTGACAACATAGAAATCTAACACATTCAAGGTTTGGGAATGGATACGACTCAACAATATAAGTCGTATCTAGACCATACAACTCGTACACACTTATCGTACCTACCTGGGAAGAATGATAATAGAATAAAATTTTCTAACCAGACTACGATTATTGGTCACGAGTCGTACACAGTCGGTACGACTGATAAGGAGGAGTTATAAGTTGGCTAATGAAAAAGGTCATGCATTGTCTAGGATACGACTCAGGCATACAATTCATACCCAATGGGTATGACCAGTACCTACCATTCATACCCAATTGAAACCAAGCACATTGAACTTTAATTTTTACTTTTTATTTTCTTTTCTTAGTTACTAATATTATTGTACTTGTATGAAAATGCCTCCAACTAACACTTCTTTGAGCAAAACAGTTGCTTAGAAGGGGAACAAACAAGCATTGATTGAGAGTGAGGAAACTAATTTCTTCGAGTCTAAAATAATATCGAAGAGAAGTGGAGAAGAGTATGATGGAACTACATCCAAGAAAGCTAAAAACAAAGGAAAGTCACCTGCTAAGTCTAAGGGAAGAAAGTAGTGCCACAAGAATCTGAATCACCACCACAAAGAGGGCCAAGAAGAAAGAATGGAATTGTCTCTCCTCCACACACACCAGTGCTAGTTGATAATGATGATGATGAAGCTGAGTCTAGTTTAGATGAGGAGAGTGTAGATTATGATCAAGGTCCTAAGGTAGATGAGACCCTTATAGACAGATAGGACCTCTCCCTCTCTCCCCACTCATCTTGACCACTGCTTAGGTGCCCATCATTGAACTATGAGGGTACCCCCAGTATGAAAAAGATATTTAACATGGGACTATCTCATCTTTCGGGTGGTAAGATAAAGAGAGTACTATACCTGGAGAGGATAATGACTTCTACCGGGATGGTTGAATTACCTACATTTGAGGAGCGTTTCAGGTAATATGATTTTGGATGTATGATAAGAGCACCGAGTAGATACAGTGAGGTCCTATTTTATGAGTTATGCATTACATATAAGGGAGAGCTGATGAGGCAGTATCCACAGGGTATGTTGTGGAAGGGAGGTGACCCTACTGCCTCCTTCATGATTCGAGGTATGTGTGTTGATATTTCTCTCCCGACTATTGGGAGATTTCTATATGGACCAGAATATCAGGCCCTGGCCAATATAGGAGAGATGGACTATATAACGGCTGAGATAAAAAAAAGATTACGAATTAGACATTGGGTACAAATGATAAAATAACGATGTTTAGATGGATAGCTGAGAGCATAGCTACACATGGCGAGCATGCAATTTGGGTTGCTATAGGTATTGGCGATTCTCAGTAGATAAAGAATCATCCCTTAATTCTGAGGGTAAGGCATAGTGGACACTAACCAATCACCGAATATCTCGGCATAGTAGAAACTAACCAATCCCCGGATATCTCCCATGAGAGGCAATGATGTGCTGATCTTGCTTCAGGAAGCTATGAAACCAGTTTTCATAGCTAGGTATGCATTCAATATTGGTGAGTTCCTAGCCTGAGAGATGAGAGATAGGGAAGTCAAGGGCCAAAAGGCACTGCTATCCTACCCCTACATAATCACGCAGATTTGCTTAGTTATGGGAGAAGTGGAATTGCTATATCGAGTCCCAATAGACTTTTGATATTGGCTTGATTCGAGATACATCCAACCCTCGGTACCGACCTGTGAAATAGGTTATAGATGCTATAGCGGGATTGTTCCCGTAAGATGACCGGACAGATGCCTCTGCTCCAGTTGAGACCACTGAGACAGGTGCACAGGCTGAGGCTGTACCCATAGATGCAACGGGTACTTTCAGTGCCCCACTGCTAGTTTATTTTGTGCCTCCTAGTCCACGGGGTATTCCTCCTAGGGTGATGTTGATCTTTCAGGCTTCTTGGACTGAAGTCATGACTCAGTTGGCTACTCTCACTACAAAGGTAGGTCATATGGAGGGCAGAGTAAGAAATTAGATCGATCGACAACTTAAGTCAAAAGATAGTCAAGTACAAGAGCGCCTAGATACTTTTGAGTCAAGGATTACTCGACAATTAGGCAGTGGGAGGACGTCCAATATTACTGATGTTCGATCTGAGATTACTGAGATTAAAAAGATGGTTGTTGAACTATCCGCGGGGTCGGTGATTTTGAAGACTATTATAGAGACTGTGATTCCCACAATTGAGGTGCCAAATATTTAGGTTATCCCGATAGATGTGTATGTTGAGGATACTGAGGAAGAAAGAAGAGAGAAAAAGAGAAAAAAAAAAGGAGGATAGAGTTTCTAAGAAGAAGGGAGACATAAGGGTGGAAATAAAAGAAGTCAAAAGTAGTGGACCCCGAGAAGAGCATAGTGTATAGGAGGTTTAGTCACTTTAGATATCCATAGGTATCATACCAGCCCCAAGCCTACATTACAAGCCAAATAAAGTCCTATTGTTATCCTACTATGACTGTCTGAAAACTTAGAAAAAGAGCATAAGGGCAAGCCTATGGTATTCTGTGCACACCGGTGATACTTCATTGTGAGTGAAAGAGTCGTTTGTTATATCCCTGAATAAAGTAGTCTATCCATGAAGAGTGAATGAGATTTCTTTGACTGTGAGTACACATGGGTTATATTGCTAGGTTGCTAGATTATTTGATGAATGTAAAGCATGTCTATTCCCAAGTGTCTGTTGCTAATGTAATGCCATCATTGGATTCCTTCGTGTTTCTAGAAATTAGTAATTTGGTTTTGATTGCCTCAGGACATGCAAAAGTTTAAGTTGAGGGAGTTGATGTAGTGTGGAAATATGACACTTTTGATGCTTGAAACCGCGAATTTATGCGTGAACTTAGGGTATTTTGTTGGATATGATGCACTTTTGTGTGAATTGCAGGTAAAACAAGTCTACAACAGTATTTGAACAAAAGAGAAGAAAAAGACCTGAAAAGGAAAATCTCTGATATGTATAAGAGTTAGTCTCTGAGTCATAACTAATTGATACGACTCGTATATTGAATCGTATGAATAACAGAACCAAAATCCAAACTGAGGAGCCGAGTATGAGGAAGATACGACTCAAGTACCCCAGTCATAAGCCAGGGTACGAGTCGTATTCGGAAGTCATGAACATAATAGAAACTGAGATACTATCCAGGAGTTGAAGTGTCAAATCTATATGAGTCGAAAGTCTGAGTATGACTTGTATAGGGATGTCGTATACAAACCAGTGTTCAAGACCTAAAAAGACTAAAGTCCTAGCTGGATACGGATGAAGGACATGAGTCGTACACTAAGGTACGACTCATAAGCAAAAGTCGTATACTGAACAGAGAGTTAAATACTTGGGAAGATCAAACATTGGAACAGATACGACAAGTCAGGGTACGACTCGTAAGCTGAGGATACGAGTGAAGACCGAGTCATAACAACTGCTGACTAAACTTTACCTTTCCCATTTTTAATAGGATTTTTATGTTATTTTGAGATACTATAAATACCCAAGGGTTTATATTTCATTAGGTTACGCGTTGTGACGTTCTTTTACGCGTAATTACACATTATTACCTACTTTTACAATTGTTCTTGAGATTTGAGGATTTTATTCAATTAAAGACTTTGGATTGTATTCATCTTATTCTTGTGAAATTGATTTTATGTGTTCTTCATTGATAACCATGGTTTCTTGCACAAACATGAGTGGTTAATCTCTTCAGCTATGGTTATGGGAACCCTAGAAAATTAGTTACGTAGAGGAAGTTTGAGACTCAGTTGTTCTAAAGTTTTTTCATGTATCGTAATTCTTCTTCGCAATAATTAAACTCATAGCAACTGTAGACGCTTGAGATTGCCTATCCACTCGATAACCAAGAAGCTTGCGATTAGGAAAAAGATGATTTGAGATAGTGATTTGGGGTACGATTACCAAGTATCTCATCTTATCACTTAATCCTACCCTGACAAGTGTAACTGAGGTCTTATCAAGGGTCAACAAGGCGACACCCTGAGACGATAACCAAGTCAAAGGGTGAAATTTATCTGCTAAGAAGTGGATAATACCTATCTTGTAGGCTTTGCATGCAGAACAACAGAATAATTAGGTTGACCACTAGAAATATTCGAAGTTGAGAAGCCAGGGGGAACACAGACCTAGCGTTCATCTCATATTGATTTTAACTCAATAGCACTCAAGAATTGATCACTATTTGCAATTGATAACCCCCCCCATTTACATTCCTATACTGCTCGTGTATTACATCAAGGCAAGCAACTATTCACGTTTTCTCTGTGGGACTGGCCTCAGCCTTGTTGGGTTATTATATTTGCAATCAACCACATTATACTTCCAGTTGAGGTATAGTTTTGGCAGACATCACCCAACACCCCTACCAAGAAATACTCAAGCATAAATATAGATATTAAAATAGATGGTATCTTTGTTGGGATCAACCCCTTGATCCCAAGAAACTCATTATCAATGAGTAACTCTTGAACCTGAGAAGGTAATACTGGCCTAACCTTCTCTAGTCTGACCTTCCCCTCTACCACTAACTAAAGCCAAGAACTCCGAGTCTCTAGCCAAAAAAGAATGTGTTCTTACCATCTGTGAGAGAATCAATAAGAGACTTTTGAGTTGCGTTAGACTATGAAAGCATGACACAAAATGAAGATATGGATTTCTCCTAAAGTCATGTATCCTCTCAAAGATAGATAACTAACGTCTTTACACCAATTTGCATGGCTTTAATATACTTAGCTTATACTTGTGAGACCAATGAACCTAAGGCTCTGATACCAACTTGTCATGATCCAAAATCAGGATCGTGATGGAACCTGTCACACCTTCCAATACAAGTAAGTGTATCCCTACCCAAACCAAATTATAGAAGTAAATCAAAAGCAAAAGAAGTATGAAAGAAATAATCTCCAAATGACATAAAAAAGAGGTACAATATCAATGCAATATCCTAGTTCTGCTTGTCACTAGTACAAGCCTCTAATACCGAGTTTAATGAAATCGTTTGAAGTATCTCGTATGCACATAATCATAAGATAAAATAAGGAGAGACCAAGGTATTCTCTGAGATACAACACACTGTACATCAATCTCAAAAAGCAAACACCGAGAATTACAATCAATGCTCAAGCTACCCACTCAGTACTTGTACATAGGTACCAAAAAAAAAACTAACGGTGAGTATGAAACACGTGTGCTCAACAAACATCATCAATAATTAATCCTAATCCATAGTAACGGTGAGGACCATTACATCAATCATCCATGTCAACCAAATAAATTTGCACTGATAAAAGTCCCCGGCTATTTAGTTGTAGCAACAATTAACAAGGTAATCAAACTAGTTTAAGTATGTCAAATATATTTATGATCAACAATAATAGTCCAACTCATATCAGAAAAGACCTTTACCAAACTAGGATTATACCTTCTCACTATACCAACCAGTCATCAAGGTTGAGATAAGAAAAGTGCATGAGTATGATAGTGATGATGCATTAGATAAGCACGATAATGATGATGCATAAGATGAGTATGATGCAATCCTATCTCGTTGTATGCATCTTTCGATCCTAAGCTCTAAGAGAGGATCTATGAAGAGTTCACACTCTACAAACTAATCATAACCTCAAATAATCGATCTTGCCAGTACTTTCCTCGGTCAAGTCATTTTATAAAATAATTTATTTTCTTTTACAATGAATCCAAATTCCATAGTAGTATCAGTTCTACAAAATAGAGAAATTAATGAGTATATATGTTCATGAAAAAACCTAGCAATGCATAATAATCAGCTTAACAATAGTATAAATGAACCCAACCCGCCCAAATCTCAGTAAATAATGATACAAGTCCCCTCATGAAAATACAATTATAATCAATGTAAGGTATTGAAAATATCCCCGACAAGCCCTCAACATGGGAACCACAATAGTAAAAGTACCAAATAAGACACCAATGAGGTTAATACAAGCCCCACTAAGGCATCACAATAATAATAAACTCTCTAATCAATAATAAGATCAACACAAGCCTTCATTCGGGCATCGCAATGATACTATTTTTCAAGTCAATTAAAAGTTCCACACAAGGCACCATGGGGGCATTAATATAATGTTAATCACCAAATTTAATAATACATCACACAAGCCCCCACGTGGCCATCACAATAATGATAATCAACAAAAATAATATAAATATTGAAATTCACCCAACCCATAGTATGCTTTACACAATAAGTCTCCATTCTTTTCCTAATTATGACACAATTAGACTCAAATGCTCGAAAGGAAAATATACTCATCGACAAGAATATTCAACATTTCAATTTTGCTCATATTACATAGCAATTACGCTTGAATTTCTATTTTTAACATTCTCATTATAGCCACAATCTCCTATACCTTATGTAGTTACTAAACCCCAATTATTTCATCAAATTTCACTAAGCATGATTCAAATCCTATTATAGATACTCGCTATTAGTTTATTCATGATCAATAAGTCAATTATCGACACAATTTATCATAAACATATCAACTAGTAGAAGGAACAATCAAGATGTTTCATTTACTACTTTTAACACAATAATAAACACTGGTACAACATAGATGCTCACCATTTCATCTATGCGGGACCCCTAAATTCCAACCTATTTAAAATATATAGGAAAATAACATATAACACATAAACACCTCAGAAAAGAGTCAAGATTAACCTCAATTGCCTCAAAGATGATCTACAAATTCAAACCACAGCCTAAAAAATCAAATAGAGTATCTTCTGTCGTAAATCACCAGCAAATGTGTTAAATCTAACCAAATGTGGGATCTATACATAAATATGGGTCCAATTATACTCAAATGATATACTTTGGTTCAGGATCCCCAAACTCAGTTTGAAAATCAATCTCGTGCCCACAGAGTTAAAACTAATTTTTTTTGCAGAATATCACTTTACCCGTAGTCGAAGGGTATCAAATGTAAAATTCCATCAAAAATAAAGTTGAAATCAAGTTTGAAATCATCGAATAATTAAATTTTAGCTTTACTTTGAAAACCTCAAATCTCCATTATCAAACGCCATTTAAAATTTGAAATTTCAATAAATTTTTATCAAAATCAGTTTATGCATAACACAAGGACCTTAAATCCTAAATATCAATGAAAATCTATCACAAATTAATCCTAAAATGAATTTTTTTTGATTTCATAACTCCGAATTTCAAAACTAAACGTTATGAATCAAAATCATGAAAAATGTATATACTTGAAAAATGAGTAAAACAAAGGTATTCAATCATTATATGAGAAAAAAAAACCTTGATAATCACCTCACACTACCAGAAAAATGTGAATTACCTATGAATTTTACTTGGAGATTTTGTCCGCCGAAATTTCCTAAAATTTTTCATGTGAAAATATCAAATTCCTAAATTTTAGTGTCTTTTACCTGAAAAATATTTTTCCTCAAGAAAATCTACAGGTACTTTTGGTGCCATTTTGCGCAAAAAATTACCTAGAAAATTATGTAGGAAATAATCCGCAATAAATTTTTTTCATGGGTAAATTCACAGGAAAATGACTAAAATACATTTCTTTATTAATTTGCAGAGAAGTCCCTAGGTAAACTATTTGTGAATTTAGTTAGGGGTAGTTATCTAGGGATTTGGCTGATGATTTTCTTACTTGAAAAATTATCTGAGAATTTTGATATTGAGAATTTAATTGGAAATTATTTCTTGGAGATTGACCTGTGAATTTTATTACTTGGGAAATGAATTGGAAATATTTTATTGTGAATTTTGATGGAATCTTTTCTTAGGAATTTATATGGAACTTTTACTAATTAGGCAATTAATTGAGGATATTTTAGTTAAAAACTAAAAATATTACTTGAAATTTTGGGCTCGTAAATTTAACCAAGTATTAATTTTAGGAAATTTAATTATAAATTCCTAATTACCCTATTTAGCCTAAGTTTCAATTAATTACAATTCATAGCTCCCACTTGCCTATTAATTATTCTTAATTACAATTCATAGTCTCTTTCATATATTTTCTCTCTTTTTCTATTTTCTATTATTCTCTTTTTTTTTCTTTTTCAATTTCTTTCTTTTTCTTTTTTTGTTGTTTTCTCTTTCTTTTTTCTTTTTCGGTTTTTTTCATTTTTTTCTTTTTCTTTTTTTCCTTTTCATTTATTCTCCTTTTTTTTTCTTTTTTTTTCTCTATTTTTTATTACTTTCCTTTTTTTATATTTTTTCTTTTTTTATTCTTTTCATTTGTGCAAACTAGCAAACACAAATACAAGTGCAAACTATAAATGAAAATACAAATGCGAACTATAACATATAAATACAAATGTGAGCTATAAAATACAAATATAAATGCGAACTATAACATAAAAATACAAGTGTGAACTATAAATACAAATACAAATGAGAATGATGACATACAAAAAAAATTGCGAACTATCATTTGTATTTTTTAATTATTGACAAGGAACGATTGATTTTCTTTCGACGAATACTTATTAGTATTTATTAATACGAGTTGTATTTATTGATACAAATAAATACAATTCAAATTTCTATACAAATATATATTGTATTTGTATTTATAAAGTCATTTGTTTCATTTATTTGTAATTGTATTTGCATCAAGTGATATTTGCTTATTTACAAATATGAATGATAATTTTGATATACAAATATAAAATAGCACATTTGTATCAAATGATACATTACATATTTATATATTTTAGAATAAAAAAACACAATTAATGCATTCACTTATTTATATACAAATACAAATGATAAATTGTACATAGTCACGGCTAAATACAATATACAATTAACTTACAAATACAAGTATAAAATAATTCTTTAAAAATAAAAAGGTATCGACGAAAATAGAATACAAATACAAGTATAATCCAAATATAATAAAATCATAATATAAACATAATCCCATATAATATGCAGTCGATTATAAAATACAAATACAAAATAGTTCTTTAAAATACAAGTGTGAATTATAAAAAATATAAATGATGGTGCAAAATAACAAATACAAATATAAGTGCGAACTATAAAATATAAGTACAAATGCGAACTATAAAATATAAATACAAGCGCGAACTTTAAAATATAAATACAAATACAGTTGTATCAATGAATATAAAAATATAAATAACGGTGTGACTACAAATACGATAAATAAATATGGTATTTACATTATCATCCATGACTTGTGTTCGACTAGTCATATTTTTTAAAAATACAAAAAAATATAAAATAGAACAAAAAAATGATAAAGAAAATAAGTATAAAAAAGAAAATAAAAAAAATAAAGAAGAAAAGAAAAGAAGAAAGAGAAATAGAAATTGGAGATTAAAGAGAAAAGAAAAGAGAAAAAATAAAAAAATAAAAATAGGAAAAAACGAAAAAAAGAAGAAGAAAAAAAACGGGAAAACACAAAAAATACACAATTAATAAATATAAATGATCTTCACCCTTTTATTTACTGATAACAATGACATGACATTCATTAATTTACCAAATCTTTTATTGTAGTTAAAATTTAGTCCCCTTATTTAGTAGGCATTTGACCTTAAATATTATTCACAATATTCCAGACTACGTTTTCATTTTATTTTGAAGTACTTGTTTAACCATGAAAACTATACGTATTTCGGACTATGTTTTCATAATTTTTGTTTTTTTGAAAAATACCTATTAAGTTGTTTTCACTTTTTTCGGATTCAATTTTTCCTATCACTTTATAAAAAAGTATATATGAAGTCTAAAATATTTTTGAAAACACTATGGGCTAAGCACAATTCCAACTCTATTTTCAACTAAAAAAAATATCAAATAAAGTGAATATATTTTTAATTTTCATGACCAAACAAACAAGAACTTTTTCAAAAAAAACTTACACTCATTTACTTGTACCACATCAGATAAGGAAAGCAATATTTTATGCTTTATAATGAGCAAACTGTGTTCTAAATGGCACGTGAGTTTGAACTGAAGTTGGCCATCGGATTAATGGGGTGATTTATGTCTTGCTTGGTCATTGTAAGCTGTGTAGTTGTACTGTGTTGATTTAAAAACAAATGGAGTAGGCAAATTCAAGTATTTGTATATAATAATTTCTGGGTTATATAGTTCGTATCTGGTTCTTGGATATTTGTAGCTTTTGGGTTGCTATTTAAGAAAGTTTGTACGTTGTAAATATTTTTTATATATGTGCGGGCTGTGTAGTTGTATGTCTTTTTGTATTGGTTTAGGCTATCTCGGTATGTAGTAACTTGTGGGGGTGTAAACATGGGGTCTTTTGGTATATTTGGTGTATATGGCTTGTCAAATAGCTTATTTAAGTTCATATTTTTTCTAACTCCTTTGCTTGTACCTGCAGAAGTAGATTGATAAACGTTATGGGTTTTATGGAGTATCCCAACGTCTCCTTCTAGATCTGGAATTTTATTGTCTTCCGATCGACATAGCTCTGCACATTGCTGAGTTAGCTGATTCATAGCTATAGACTTCAGATTATCTTCACTAGTCTTTAGCTTTAGCTTTTCTATCTCAGTACCATTCTTTGCTATCTCAGTACCCATACTGTCTACTTTCAATGAAAGCATAGTCAGGGCGTTGAGTATCTTTTCATGTATATTTTCTTCTATCATTTCAGTTTGTGTAGCTTTGTCTTGATATGTAATCTGCAATAACATTTTTGTTAGTACTAATTACTTCTATTATAAATGTAAAATTTAATATGTTTAAAACTAGTCTCCGAATCTCTTTTGTTGTAACTGAATTTTGTATTTTCTTTGTTAGCCACCAGCGTACCTTTGTATTATCTGTTCGCACAATAAACTTGTTATATACAATATATGGCTCAAATGCTAACAAACATTTATATAATGAACATAATTCTTTCCTATTTATTTCCCACTTTATTTCTGTTTCGTTGAACGTACCTGAGTAGTATCTACAATGGTGTTCTATTTTTTCTGTTTCATATCTATATTTAAGTAGTCCTCCGTAACTATATTCACTGGCATCTGCTTCTACTATGTATGTAAATTTTCTATTTTCATCCGAAAATTGTAATTTTGGTAAATCCTTGCAAAGTAATTTTATTTTCTGAACTTGTTTTTT
Organism: Capsicum baccatum var. pendulum; assembly: GCA_030864225.1. NCBI lineage: Eukaryota > Viridiplantae > Streptophyta > Magnoliopsida > Solanales > Solanaceae > Capsicum > Capsicum baccatum. The sequence goes on along the minus strand of CM061552.1, from coordinate 246,936,642 downwards.
ATCTTCTTCATTATAATTATATTCTATATCCTTTTTTAATTTTTTCTGTAGGGGTTTTAGGTTTTCTGCTAATTTTGGAATATATTCTCTTACTTGGTTTACTAATCCTAAAAATGATTGTAATTTCTTTTTTGTATCTAATTCTTCTTTCGAATTTATTATTTTTTGTACTATATGTTGTTGCATTTTTACTCCACTTTTATCTATTTGTATTCCTAAAAATTCTATCTGGTTTTTCATAATTTCAGCTTTCTTTTCACTTAGGCTTATTCCTGATTTTTCTATTATGTCTGTAAATTGTTCTAATAGTTTTATATGTTCTTCTTTAGTTTTTGTATATAATAATATATCATCTATGTATACTATGCAATTAGGTAATTGTTTAAAATAATTATCCATAAAATGTTGATATCTACCTGGTGCATTTTTATATCCAAAGGGTAATACATTCCATTCGTAAAATCCTTGTGGTACCGTAAATGCGGTTAATTCTTTAGATTTTTCTTCTAACTTTAGATGGTAAAATCCTGATTTACAATCGAATTTACTAAAATAATTATATCCTTGGATTTGTCTTATTTTTAATATCTTATTTGGTATTGGATAATTATATGTTATAGTTTTTGCATTTAAATTTCTATAATCAATAACCATTCTACTTTTTCCTCTTTTTTGTTCACTATGTTTATTTACTATAAATGCTGGACTATTATGTTTACTATTATTTTTTTGTATATATTGTTTTTCTAATAATTCATCTATATGCATTTTAAATTCTTTTAAATCATCAAAATTGTATGTTAATGGTTTTTGGGTTATTATACTATTTTTATCTATTAATTCAATTTTTATGGTAGTTTTATGTTTTTTCCATCCTTTTAATGGATCTTCATTATATAATTGCTCTAGTTTTTTCTTAACTATTTCTATCTTATTTATTGAAAATATAGTTATTTCTGTTTTATTTATCGAAAATACTACTAATTCTATTGTATCTTCAGTAGTTTTTATATTTTCTAACTTTTGTGTAATTTTTTCACTTCCTTTTATCCAATCAGTTTTCTTTCTTATTTTATTACTAACTCTTTTTGCTCTTACTTTTTGTTTACATGGTGTTGTGAACCACCAATCGTTTCTAGTTATTATATGTGGGTATAGTTTATCTAAAAATGGCATTCCTAAAAGTATATCTTTTGATGTTAGTTCATAATTATAAATTTCTTCTATTGTCAATATCTTATCCCATATTTGTGCTTTTACATTCCTAGCTTTATAAGTAATTAAGCTTCCTTCATTATTAAATCCTTTAACTACTATTGGTATTTTTAATTTATCCCATTTACTTTCTGGTAAGCAATTATACCTACATAAATTAGCTTCTGCTCCTGTATCTATCATAGGCGTATAATATCTACTGTAATATCCTTCCACTACTATCTTCATTAATACATATATTTTCATTTTATGTTAAGGCTCTTCTTAGAAATAATCTTTCCCTATTATATGTTATGACTAATTGTGTATGTTCTATATTATATGGTTTTACTTGTTCTAACCATTTTATTCCTAATATTATATCTGCTTTTTGTATTTCTTCTTTTACCTCAAATTCTATTTTTATTTTTCTAATTCCTCCTATTATTATTTCTTTTTCTGCTATATCTTTATTATTTATTAAACTTCTCGGTAGATCTGGGCATATATCATTATCATTTTTTATTTCTTCATTTTTTACTAGATATTTTGCTATATAATTTTCTTCTTGTCCTGTATTTAATAGTATTAAATGTTCTTTTTCATTTATTTTTCCTGTTATGTAATATTGGTTTAAATTACTTATTGAATTTGTTTCATAACTTGTTCTTTTTGATGAGCTCGATGACTCTGGTTTCTCATTAGCTATTCTTTTTGTTGTACTTATTCTATCATTTACTATTTCTAAATTTTCTTCTATATCTATGTCTCTATAGCTATAATCATTATAATCTATTGTTTTTACAATTTGTTCAAATGGGCTATCTATTTGTATTTTATTAATCTTATTTTTCCCTGTTATTTTGTGTTTTGTTGTTAATACATATAAATTTTTACATCTCGCTGTAAATATTTTACTTCCTGGGGTTAATTCTATTCCTGATATCTTTCAATATAATACTAATGATTTATCTATATTTCTATCTGTTACTGCTACTGAATAATTTGCACTTATTATAAATTTAAATTTTTGGTATATTAAATTTCCTTTTACGGCAGTTATTATACTTTTTTCTATAGGTTTTATAATTCTATCATCTGCTAAATATAACTCTATCAGTGTATCTATTCCTTCTCTAAAACATGCTTTTATTAATATTTCTGTACCTCCGAGGTGTACGTATTTTATTGAATCTCCTTTACTTTTTATATCATTTATTTCTTTATTAATTATTCTTTTTGTTATTAGTGGTATACTAGCTTTTCTTTTTGCATATCTACAGTCTATTACATGTTCATTTTGACATACTACATAATATTCATCTTTTTTCCTACTAAAAATATTTTTTATTGTTGGTATTTTAAATATTTTTTCTACACTTAAATCTAACTCTTTTCCTTTTATTTCATCAAATATATTACTGTCAAATATTATCTTTTGTTCTGTTCCTTCGTCATTTAAATATTCTTCCTTTGTTATTATTTTTATATCTTCTTCAGTCATTTGATTCATCTATCTCACTATCTATTTCAGTATCTGTTTCGTTTTCTGAAATTTCATATATACTATCTTCACTTTCTAATTCATAATCTATATAATCTATTTGCATATATTCTATATTTTCTATTTTTATTTTGGATATTTGTTTATTTTTTGGATTTTTGGGTAATTTACAATCTCTAGCTAAATGTCCTAACTTTCTACAATTATAACAAGTACATTCTTTTATAGATTTTTTCTTTCTATATGGTCTTTTATTTTTATAATTTTTTACATAATATCTTTTTCTTGGTTTCTTATATTTATACTTTACAACAACAACAACAACAAACCCAGTGTATTCCCACCTGGTGGGGTCTGGGGGGGGGGTAAGGTGTACGCAGTCCATACCTCTACCTCTAACGAAGTAGAAAGGCTGTTTCCGATAGACCCCCGGCTCAAGACACACGATCCCACATAGATACAAAGTAAAGCATCGAACAAGGTCACAAGATTACAACACATAACATACATAGCATAAATACGGCATAAATGTGGTAGCCATAAGTAAAAGAGAAGAAAGAAAAGAAAACAGAAAACAGAGGAAGCACCCAGATTCATACTAAAACAAGGAACACAGAACACGGAATCATAACCTAATTCCCTACACTAGCGACCCAAACTGGCTCTAGTCCTCACCCCTAATCCGCGTCCTCCAGACCTTCCTATCTAGGGTCATGTCCTCGGTGAGCTGTAACAGTTCCATGTCCCGCCTAATCACTTCAGCCCAGTACTTCTTCGGCCTACCCTTACCCCGCCTAAAACCATCCAGCGCTAGCCTCTCACACCTACGAACCGGGGCATCCATGACCCTCCTCTTCACGTGTCCGAACCAGCGCAATCGGACTTCCCGCAACTTGCACTCCACTGGAGTCACACCAACCTTCTCCCTGATAGTCTCATTCCGAACTCTACCCCCCCTAGTCAGCCCACACATCCAGCGCAACATCCGCATCTCTGCCACCTTCATTTTTTGGATGTGGGAATTCTTAACTGGCCAACATTCCACTCCATACAACATGGCCGGACGTACTACCACCCTGTAGAATTTGCCTTTAAGCTTGGGCGGCACCTTCTTATCACATAACACCCCTGACGCGAGCTTCCACTTCATCCATCCCGCCCCAATGCGGTGCGAGACATCCTCTTCAATCTTACCGTTACCCTGGATCACGGACCCGAGATACTTGAAACTATCCCTCTTACAAACCACCTGCGATTCCAGCTTCACTATCATCTCGTCCTCTAGTCTTATGTCATTAAACTTGCATTCCAAATACTCTGTCTTGCTTCTGCTCAACCTGAACCCTTTAGACTCAAGGGTTTGTCTCCACACCTCTAATTTATCATTCACACCCCGTCGAGTCTCATCAATCAGGACTATATCGTCCGCAAAAATCATACACCATGGCACCTCCCCTTGAATACGCCGCGTCAACACGTCCATCACCAAAGCAAACAAAAAAGGACTAAGAGTAGATCCCTGATGCAATCCTGTCAAGACGGTGAAATGCTCTGAGTCTCCTCCCGCCGTCCTCACCTGAGTTTTCGCTCCCTCATACATGTCCTTAATTGCTCTGATATATGCCTGCGGGACTCCACTCACCTTCAAACACCTCCAAAGCACCTCCCTGGGGACTTTATCGTATGCCTTCTCCAGGTCGATAAACACCATGTGCAGGTCCTTCTTCCTTTCCCTATACTGTTCCACCAGCCTCCGTACCAGGTGAATTGCCTCCGTCATCGAGCGGCCAGGCATAAACCCAAACTGGTTTTCCGAAATAGACAATATCCATCTCATCCTCGCCTCGACCACTCTCTCCCAAATCTTCATAGAGAGTATTTCTTATATTTCTTATGTCTTTTTCTTTTCTTATAATATCTTTCTTCGCATCCAAATTGAGGTGCTATTTTATTTTTGCAACATGCTAAATTTCTTATTAATGTTTTTTCCATTTTTAATTCTTCTCTATATTTTTCACATAACTTCCTATACCATTGTTGTAAAAATTTTATTCTAGCTCCTAACGTATCTACTATTTTTGCTTTTCCCAACTTTTTATTATTTTTGAACTAAATGGTTCGGGTAATTTATTAAAATATAATTTTCTTATTTCTTTACTTTCTTCTATTCTAACTGTACTGCTGGGACGTCATTATCTCCTCCATTACATTTTGAACATCTGTGGTCTGGGTATTTGTGTCCAATAGTTTTGCAATATCTGGTCAATAATTCTTCTGAAATAAATTTTTCTTTAATAGCTCTGGCGATAGGTTCTGTCTCTGGTTTAAGCAACGTCATAATCCATTGCCTAATTGTTTCCATATCTGTTTCTCGTAGCTCTTTTGAATTTGAATATATCAATACATGGTTTCTTGAATAATAACTCCATATGGGTGTTAATTTAGTTGTTGTTGATGCTGCTCCTTCCATAGGTTTATTAGCTCTTAATACTTTTTTACTATTTTCAGTTAAATTTGAAAACCATAATTTTACTGATCCTATTAGTGTTTTTTCTATGTATTCTGGTGCATCTGTTATGTTTATATTATTATCTAATAATTGTTTTGTCATATATCCTATCCATAATTGTATTGTTTTTTCTGTATCTATTACACAGTCTAGATCTAAAAAGTTATAATTTTTATTAACTATTTGTTTTGGTGTCCATTTGTCATATTCATTATATCTTTTAAATTTATTTTTATAGTACATAGGTTTTCTTATTTCCGTTGTTTTGGGTATTAGATTTTCATCTTCTTTTTTGTCAAGAGTATTTATTTCTGTATTATTATTTTCTAGGTTTTCTTGATTAATTCTTTCTTGTTTTTCGTTAATTTCTAAATCTTTTATATTTGTTAATATTTCCATATATGTTTCACTATCTTCTGAATCATAATTATCCGTTTCTTCTACCTCTATATTATTTATTTCTAATTTTTCCAAGAAATCTATAAAAGAATGTACTTGTTATAATTGTGGAAAATTAGGGCATTTAGCTAGAGATTGTAAATTACCTAAAAACCCAAAAAATTAACAAATATCAGAAATAAAAATAGAAAATACAGAATATATGCAGATAGATTATATAGATTACGAATTAGAAAGTGAAGACATATGAAATTTCAGAGAATGAAACAGATAATGAAATAGATAGTGAATTAGATGAATTAAATGACTGAAGAAGATAAAAAAAATAATAACAAAGGAAGAATATTTAAGTGTAGAAGGAACAGATCAAAAAATAATATTTGATAGTCACATATTTGATGAAATAAAAGGAAAAGAATTAGATTTAAGTGTAGAAAAAATATTTAAAATACCAACAATAAAAAACATATTTAGTAAAAGAAAAGAATACTACTACGTAGTAAGCCAAAAAGAATATGTAATAGACTGTAGATATGCAAAAGGTATATCTAGTATACCACTAGTAACAAAAAAGTTAATTAATAAAGAAATAAACGATATAAAAATTAGAGACCCAATAAAATACGTACACCTAGGAGGTACAGAGATATTAATAAAAGCATGTTTCAGAGAAGGAATAGATACACCAATAGAATTATACCTAGCAGATGATAGAATTATAAAGCTTATAGAAAAAAGTATAATAACTGCCATAAAAGGAAATTTAATATACCAAAAATTTAAATTTATAATAAGTGCAAATTATTCAGTAGCAATAACAGATAAAAATATAGATAAATCATTAGTATTATATTGGAAAATATCAGGAATAGAACTAACCATAGGAAGTAAAATATTTACAGCAAGATGTAAAAATCTATATGTATTAACAACAAAACATAAAATAACGGAAAAAATAAAATTAATAAAATACAAATAGAAAGTCCCTTCGAACAATTTGTAAAAACAATTGATAATAATTATTATAGTTATATAGACATAGATATAGAAGAAAATTTAGAAATAATAAATAATAGAATAAGCACAACAAAAAGAATAACTTATGAAAAACCAGAATCATCCAGTTCATAAAAAAGAACAAGTTATGAAACAAGTTCAACAACTAATTTAAACCAATATTACATAACAGGAACAATAAATGAAAAAGAATATTTAATACTCTTAAATACAGGACAAGAAGAAAATTATATAGCAACAATAACAACAACAACAAACCCAGTGTATTCCCACTTGGTGGGGTCTGGAGGGGGGGGGGGGGGGGCGGTAAGATGTACGCAGTCCATACCTCTACCTCTAAAGAAGTAGAAAGGTTGTTTCCGATAGACCCCCGGCTCAAGACACGAGATACCACACAAATACACAGTAAAGCACAGAACAAGATTACAAGATTGCATAACATAAATACGGCACCCATAAGTAAAAGAAAACAGAGGAAAGCACCCAGACTCGTACCAAAACAAGGAGCACAGAATCATAGCAAGGATACTACCCCCACCAAGTAATTCCCTACACTAGTGACCCAAACTGGCCCTAGTCTTCTGCCCTAATTCGCGACCTCCAGACCTTCCTATCTAGGGTCTGACAATAATTATGCCCAGATCTAACAAGAAGCTTAATAAACACTAAAAGTATAGTAGAAAAAGAAATAACAATAGGAGTTAGAAAAATAAAAATAGAATTTGAAATAAAGGAAGAAATGCAAAAAGAAGACGTAATATTAGGAGTAAAATTGCTAGAACAAGTAAAACCATATAATATAGAGTATACACAATTAACTATAACATATAATAGAGAGAAATTATTCTTAAGAAGAGCTTCAACGTGATATGAAAATATATGTATTAATGAAGATAGTAGTAGAAAGGTATTACAGTAGATATTATACGCGTATGATAGATACAGGAGCAGAAGCTAAGTTATGTAGATATAATTGTTTACCAAAAAGTAAATGGGATAAATTAAAGACACCAATAATAGTTAAAGGATTTAATAACGAAGGAAGCTTAATTACCTATAAAGCTAAGAATGTAAAAACACAAGTATGGGATAAAATATTAACAATAGAAGAAATCTATAATTATAAGCTAACATCAAAAGATATACTTTTAGGAATGTTGTTTTTAGATAAATTATACCCAAATATAATAAGTAGAACGGATTGGTAGTTTACAAAACCATGTAAACAGAAAGTAAGAGCAAAAAGAGTTACTAATAAAATAAGAAAGAAAACTGATTGGATAGAAGGAAGTGAAAAAATTACACAAAAATTAGAAAATATAAAAAATACCGAAGATACAATAGAATTGGTCGTATTTTCAATAAATAAAAAAGAAATAACTATATTTTCAATAAGATAGAAATAATTAAGAAAAATTAGAACAATTATATAGTGAAGATCCATTAAAAGGATGGGAAAAACATAAAACCACTATAAAAATTGAATTAATAGATAAAAATAACATAATAACTCAAAAACTATTAACATATAATTTTGACGATTTAAAAGAATTTAAAATTCACATAAAAAAATTATTAGAAAAACAATACATACAAAAAAGTAATAGTAAACATAATAGCCCAGCATTTATAGTAAATAAACATAGTGAACAAAAAAGAGGAAAGAGTAGAATGGTTATTGATTATAGAAATTTAAATGCAAAAACCATGACATATAATTACCCATTACCAAATAAGATATTAAAAATAAGACAAATACAAGGATATAATTACTTTAGTAAATTTGATTGTAAATCAGGATTTTATCATTTAAAGTTAGAACAAAAATCTAAGGAATTAACTGCATTTACGGTACCACAAGGATTTTATGAATAGAATGTACTACCATTTGGATATAAAAATGCACCAGGTAGATATCAAAATTTTATGGATAGTTATTTTAAAAAATTGCCTAATTGTATAGTATATATAGATGATATACTATGATATAAAAGACCAAAGAAGAACATTTAAAATTATCAGAACAATTTACGGATATAATAGAAAAATCGGGAATAAGTTTAAGTGAAAAGAAAGCTGAAATTACGAAAAATCAGATAGAATTTTTAGGAATACAAATAGATAAAAGTGGAGTAAAAATGCAACAACATATAGTACAAAAAAAATAATAAATTCAAAAGAAGAATTAGATACCAAAAAAAAATTACAATTATTTTTAGGATTAGTAAACCAAGTAAGAGAATATATACCAAAATTAGCAGAAAATCTAAAGCCCCTACAGAAAAAATTAAAAAAGGACGTAGAATATAATTATAACGAAGAAGATAAAAAACAAGTTCAGAAAATAAAAATGCTTTGTAAATAATTACCAAAATTACAATTTTCAGATGAAAATAGAAAATTTATATATATAGTAGAAGCAGATGCTAGTGAATGTAGTTATGGAGGAGTACTTAAATATAGATATGAAGAAGAAGATTTAGAACACCATTGTAGATACTACTCAGGTACGTTTAATGAAACAGAATAAAATGGGAAATAAATAGAAAAGAATTATGCTCATTATATAAATGTTTATTAGCATTTGAGCCATATATTGTATATAACAAGTTTATTGTACGAACAGATAATACACAGGTATTTCACAAAGAAAATACAAAATTCAGTTACAACAAAAGAGATTCGGAGACTAGTCTTGAATATATTAAATTTCACATTTATAATTGAAGTAATTAGTACTAACAAAAATGTTATTGCATATTACATATCAAGACAAAGCTACACAGACTGATATAATAGAAGAAGATACTCTAGAAAAGATATTCAACACTCTAACTACGCCTTCAATGAAAGTGGATAGTATGGGTAATGAAATAGAAAAGCTAAAGACTAATGAAGTTAAACTGAAGTCTATAGCTACAAATCAGTTAACTCAGCAGTGTGCAGAGCTATGTCGATCGGAAGACATTAAAATTCCAGATCTAGAAATAGACGCTGGGACACTCTATAAAACTCATAACGTTTATCAGTCTACTTCTGCAGGTACAAGCAAATGAGTTAGAAAAAACACAAATATGAACCTAAACAGGCTATTCGATAAACCATTTATTCCAAATACACCAAAAGATCCTATATTCATACTCCCACAAATTATCACATACCGAGAAAGTTTAAACCAAGACAAAAAGACCTACAACTATACAGCCCGAGCATACATAGAAAATATTTACAAAATACAAACCTTCTTAAAAACCAACCTCAGAGCTATAAACATCCAAGAGCCACATACGAATTATATAACCCAGAAGCTAACCGGATACAATAAGCTAATTGCTTTACCCAAAACCAAACCAAGTCCTGTTACTAATATGGACTACTTAGTACCATATATACTCAAGACGGAAATGAAATATCCAATATACCAGAAATATATGATTCATTTAACATTTTTAAAAGAATAACCAAAGGTAACCTATTTTTTATAAAATTTTACACGGCACCAGCAGAGATATTGTATGATGAAGTTAAATCACCTATACAAGTTGTAAAAATAGGAATGACCCGAGATATGATTATACCAGAAGATATTATTCCACAACCAGAAATACCTAGAATTGAGATACCAAATTTTTATGCAAATAAGAGAATTATTGAGCTATCCACAATTCTTCAAGAGTTAGCAAACACTTATCGCAATAGAAATCCCATATGGAGTTATTATTCAAGAGGTAATGTAATAGTATACTCAAATTCAAAAGAACTATGAGAAGAAGATATGGAAGACGTTAGGCAATGGATCTTGACTTTACTCAATATAGAGAAAAAACTATCGCCAGAGCCATTAAAGAAAAATTTATTTTGGAAGAATTGTTAACTAGATATTGCAAGTCAATTGGACATAAATATCCAGACCATCAATGTTCAAAATATAATGGAGAAGATAATATTGTCCCAGAAGTTCAACTGGAATAGAAGAAGATAAAAGCGACAGCTGGAAGATGCAAGATATGAAGCAATAATGGAGATACAAAGCAATAAAAAGAAGATAACTACGGATAAAGAAAAAAGACAAAGAAAGTAATTCAAGGAGAAAAAGAAATATGGAAGATAGCTAGATAGCTTTACGTAAATATCATGTAACTAAGATTTTTGACTTTTCTTAGTCTTTTATGGCAAGTAGTGCCATTATTACATTTTTGGCAAGTAGTGCCATTATTAGATTAGACATTAGCTTTAGGACTCTTTGCAGAAATGTTTTTCTTATTTTTGTAAAGTAGCTGACAGATGTCAAGAAAAATAGTGTACGCATTTTCATATAAATAAACGAGCACTTGCTCAGATAAAGGCAAGCTTTCATACATTGAAGCAAAAAATCTCTTGTCCACAACAAAAAAATTTGCTTATTTATTAAAAAATAGGTATATTTTAATGGAAAAATCTATGGAGGAACAAAGCTTAGAATTATCAAAACTACCAGAACAGGTGTATTCATTTACTATTATGAATAGCTAAATTCATAAATTCCTAACAATCATGATATGATAAAATAAGTTCATGTTAGTTGCTTTATAGTAGAATTATTCGAAAAATAGCATGTTAAGAAGTTTATTAGCAAAGTGGAAAAGGAGAAAAATCCCTAAGAACTATGCCATCCTAAAGGTGAAATCGGTGAGGCAAGAAGGCCGTGATAGGAGAGTAACCAAAGTAGATTCGCTGTTTAAGGGAAAAGTATCCAGATTACCATGCTAATAGTGACCGAAGAATATGTTATTTAAGAATAATCTAGTATATACCAATCGAAAGTGATCATATTTTGTTATGTGCATGATTGAAGGGAATATTTTGAAAATAGCAATTTTATGAAAAATGAATAATTATTTATTTGACGAAATGGTAGATAAATTTAAAATACTCGTTTTATATGTACTTAAGGATATAGAAATAGTGGATATAGGAAAAATCATATAGGAAAAAATATTTGATAGATACTTTATGACTAGAATTGATTATATACCACACCTACCGAACTAATCTTATAAATACTTACATGCCAAACTCACACACTAACTATGATAAATTATGTATATTTAGAATTTTGGAAAAAAGATATGAGAAACATACAATTAGTAGAAAAATAAATAAAAACAAATTTAGAAAAATTCATGGAAACTAAAGATGTAAAATATATAGAATTCCTTAATGAAAATATGCAAGAACTACTTAGACTAAAACAAACAACTAAAAAATATTATGAAAAAGCATTTAATCAAGCCTAAATGACAGAAGATATTAAAATACCTTTTTTATATATACTTAGAGATATAGAAATTATGGACATAAAGAAAATAATATGAGAAAAATTACAAGATTATGAAGAGGAAGAATTATTAAACAGTATAGAAAACACATATATTATGAACAACAATATTATTTATATTCAGATGGATATTATACAGACTAAAAATGTCAGGATATATTAAGAAAATTAGAGAAAACCAAGAAGACCTACAGAAAGAAATTAATTATTGAAAACAAATTAGAGAAATAATGGAAAATCTAATAGAAAAATTAAAATGGATAGACGAAACCTTAAAAAATCTAGAAAAAAGCAAAGATAAAAGTTTAGATAGTTTAAAAAATTCATGAAAAAGAGAACAAGAAGAAATAGTTAGTAGCATAAATAACCTCAAACAAGATATTAAATATAGTACAAATAGAATAGATTATTATACATTTACTTTAGAATAAAATGATAAACTACGAATATCTAAAATATTGGAAACAAGAAATAGAAGAAATAAGATTAACAGAAAACCTTATAAAAACAAATTTAATTGAATACTTTAAAACAAAAGATATAGAATATTTAGAATATCTTAAAAATAATATAGAAGATTCACAAAAACTAAGAGAAAAAAATAAAGAATATTATAGCAAAGTATTTAATCAACTACCATTTAACCACCCCCAAAATATGAATATCAGTAAAATTGAATATATTAATAAAATATATGAAAATAAAAAATACAATAACGAAGAAAAACAGTTAATGAATCTTACTACAAAGAATTTAACAATTACATAAATTAATGGATACATCTTACGAAAAGAATAAATCATTAAAAGAAATCGAAACCCAACTATATAGTTTATACCTAGAATACAAAATGTTACATAATACTAACGAGGATCCTAAAACACTAGATTATTTAATTACGATAATATCTAATCTAGAATATGAATTAATAAAACATCTTAAGTCAAGAAGATAAAAATGAAAATTATTCCAATCAATAATATTCACAAAATACATTATATAAAAATAAATACATACGTATTTATTATCTAATAAACTTACCGCGCCTAATTCGCACCCCCTACAAATTGTATCAGAGCCTAAGCTATTTAAAGTTACGAAAGTAGTATATATTTGGATTTATTTGATTAATTTATTAATTATGACTGACTTATTTGATAAAACTAAATTTAGATAAGTATTATTCGAGTAAATATTTATTCTTTGCATTCGTGGGACCCTAACTGCATTTGAAGAATAAAATTTTGCATTGCCCATTCAAAAAAGGGTCCTTCTTCACGTTCGTGGTGTGTCCATCGCATTCACGTAGAAGAACCTCCTCACTAGAAAACCAACAACTATTATCAGTACTAAAATGGTCATATCTCCCCCATACGTGCTTCAAATGCATCGATTATTTTTTCTTTGATTCTGAAATTTCAGTACGGATCTCATGGTATCATAAACATATCAACACAACTCATTAATTTTAGGTGACACTAATAAAACTGAATAATATAAAACTCCAAACTCTGAACAAATACCTAAAACTCATCTGAGATCTCCCAAACACAGCCCAATAGTGTAAACACTTGTATAATATAATTCGAGCATGATGGAACTGACAAGAATCTCAACCAATTCTTGGATATCAAATATTGACTTACGTCAATTATAACAACTTAAAAGCTTTTAAAAATCAAAAACTATAAAACTCTTTTGAACACTTTGGGGACCATATCCCCCACTCCCGCAACTCACAAGTGCTATAAGACAACAACAAGAAGGGGAGAAATATTCAAAACATAGGAAAACCTAAAAAATCACTACGAGAGTTGCTACATCTTCACTAGAACCTCCTTAGAAGACCAACTGGTCATAAATAGGTTGTCTAAGATGGATCCACCATGAGAGGGCTATATATATCCTTTTACGTCTGATTTATCCTTTACATGGCGTTCCTTTTTTTATGGATTGTTTTGCTTTGATTATGAGATCAAGAGAAATCATATAAAAATGATCTTCGAACACCCCAAAAAAGATATAAGGTGGTTGAAAATAATCGAAGTAGTTGAGTAGGAGGATCACTATGACTATAACTATTGGTAAGTTTACCAAAGACGAAAGTGATATCATGAATATTTTTGGCATTAGAATAGATATTATGCTCATTTCGTCAAGATAAACATGGAGAATTTTGGAAAGAAACTTTTTATTTTTTTAAGTCATTGAAAAAAATTCTGCAAAAAATATGGAACCCACAATAGTTGTTATGTTGCAACTACGATAGTTGATGGCAGAGGCGAACCCAAGATTTGAAATTGATGGATACACCTTTATATTTAACATAGTAATTAATAGTATCAAAGTTCGATATGCAGTTCTTTAAAAACTTATTAATTCTAATATTTTATAAGCAAACTTTTAATATTATTGAATATCATTAATTATATTTAATATGAAAAAAGTCTGTTATCCATCATACTTGAATTCAATGCACTTTTATTTTTAAATAATAATAAAAAGTTTTTAAAAATATGAAATTCGAGAGATTTGTTTGCTATATGGTTGTACAGAAAATGTTTGATTTTAACTTATCTCAAACTTTAAATTACTAATTTTTTAAATAAAAAATAAGTCAATTATCAAAAGATAAAAGAAATAAACATTTATAGCACGAGGTAGGGAGCATATCTACATTTTGAAGTTGGAGGGGAGCTTGTATTTTGAAATAAAATGAAAAATACGTTAACAATGTCCACAATACACAAAAGAAAAAAGAAAAAGTGTAAAATAAATGATTACTAAGTAGGAATTTTTTTTAATCAATTGATATATATATGTGTGTGTGTGCATATGTGTTTGAACTTAAAATTCCAAATAGAATACAACAAACAGATAGTGTATTTGAAAAAAGTAACAATAAAAAAATGTTGTTGTTGGGCTTCGAACCCGACTCATCACGCAACAAAAAAGGCCTTTAATTGGCATGTTCAACCATCTTGCCAATCAAGTTAATTATTTTCGAGAGTGCACAACATATATTTAACATAACACCCCGATATATATACAGATATACAAACTATATATACAGATTTTTTCTCGAGGCTTGCGGGTGCACGTGCACCCTCTACTGCGAAGGTAGGTTCTCCTCTGGTTGATGGTTGCTACAAAAACTATCATAGTTGTGGAAACACTTAAACTATTGTTGAAGGAGGTGGAAGAGGAGGTGGTGGTTGTTGTGCTGGTTATGGTAGAGGAGTAGGTAGTGCTGGTGGTAGTAATGGTGATGGTGGTGATGGTGCCAGCAGTGGCATAAGAAGGGTTGAGAGAAAGGTAGGACTTAATTTTGAGTAAATAATACAAACTTGGGAGTTTTAAAATTAGTGCCACTTACACTAATCTTAAAATTGTCACCTCAACTCAATAACTAAAACTTGTGTCACTTTTTCTTAGTTTTGAATTTTTTTTGTCACTCCTAATTATTTTCCTGCATATATGTAGTGTTATTTTTTATAGGTCTGTATGGATCCCTTCCGGTTCTCCAACTCCTCCCTTGCTAAGTGCTAAGATGAACGGTGTGCTATGGACATTATGTAATGTTTTAATTTGTAACTTTAAAAGAGGAAGAAAGGCCTCCTTTTGAAATAGTGGTGTCACTCCCTTTCTTCTTTTTTTTTTTTTGAGTATTTTCTAACTATATTACTAAGTTCTTTTAATGTAGTTACTATAGTATACATTCGGTTGTGTTCAATATGGAGGAAAATATTTTTCATTGAAAATTATTTTCGAGGAAATCAAGTTGTTTCTTACTTATTTTATTATATTTAGTATCCCAATAATAAATATTATTCTAAAAGCATTTGTATATATCTAATAAAAAATAATGAGAATGACTAAGGGTAGAGTGAAGCATATTTTGGTAGGGAAGACGGAGGGCAAAGAGGTTAGTGGTGAGGTGGGGGTAAAGTCAGTGTGGGATTTGATGGGGTGGGTGATTTTGCGAATGGTGGGAAATCTTGACACTTGTTTTCCGTACTTTCATTAAGGAAATCATTTTCCTTATTTCCAAGGATTTGTTTTCCTAAAGAAAATATTTTTCTAAAATTTCAACCAAATGAACATGAAAAATAGGAAAACACTTTCCGAAAATATTTTCCTTCATTTGTTTTACAAACTTTCCTATTTAAGAATTTAAATTCATTATAGTTATTCAATTTTATAGTTTGATATGTATTAAAATAACAAGAACTCTAATTAACTTTTTAAATATCAGGTTCGAAATGATGAACTAGAGAGAAGAGAGTTTGAAATAATGATCAAAGTTTGTAAATGATGTAACCTTTCAAATAACTCATTACATTGGTGATGCACCAATAATATTGTCCCCTTGCTTGATCCCAGATACAATCTTGTTAGCAAAAAGGTGTATGCAAAGATATTTTTTTGAAAAGAGAAAGATGAAAGAATGTCTATTCTTATAACTTGATCCACAAATATACATCATCGTCAAATCTTCATCCGGTGGTCATGACTCACTGAAACTATATTTTATTTCACACGCGAATTTGCTAATGAAGAAATTATGCCCTTATGTACACTATGTGGCTAAGTTATGTTGCTCTGAATGAATGGGTTCCACAACTCCAAGACCTGCAACAACATTCAATAGATACAAAATAGCGAGGCAAGGGAGAAAGAAAAATCAAGGACTATACATGTGAATAAGCTTCAAACACGAATAATTTCATCTAACTTGACAATTATTTAGTTTGAATACCTAATATTCCTGAATGTTCCTCAATAGAGAAGTCATCAAGGATCGTGAAATAATAATACACAAGTAGGAAGGCAAAAATGTTTAGTTGAAATTAATATTATATTTAACAAGATAAAAATATAGCAAGCAAAACAATAGTAATGTCGGAAGCAAAACTCATATCAAAATGGGCACTCTAAGACATATTATTGTGACACCAGAACCTAATATTTCAGACTTTGCATGAGAATGAGTTCTTGTATGTATTTATCACTCTAAATGCATTCATTAAGGGATTCGATCATTGTAGACCAGTCGTAGTTGTTGATGCTAGTCATCTGAGAGAAATGTATACTGGAGAATTTGTAACAGCATGTACAATGGATGGAGCAGGTTATTATGATTTTATAATAATTATATTGTAAAACTTGTTGTATTTTTTTTATTTCCACGTATCACTTGAAAATACATACCTCCACTAGATATATACATATATGTATAAAATTACCTATATTTTCAAAGTTTCATGAATGAAAACATGTAAAATTAATTATGTTATATAGTTATATGTGTCTAAATTTTATTATGTGTAATCGATACCATTTATTTGATAAAATATATAATTTTAATTACCTGTATATTTAATAAATACATATACGGTTTCTATATGTATTTTTATTTTACTGCGCATAACTGTTCTATATATACAGGTCATATATTTCCTCTAGCATATGGTGTGATTGATTCTAAAAATGATGCATTATGGACGTGGTTCTTTTAGAATCTAAAGGAAGCGTACGAGGAAAGACAAAACATGTGTGTTGTTTCTGATAGGAATCCAAACATCATAAAGCTGTTAGCGATGTGTACAACGATGTTCCACATTATGCATGTATGTGGAATCTATGGGGGAATGTTAAAAAACTTTACAGAAAGTCACATGATGCATTGTCGGAGATCTTTTATACAATGGCCAAATCATATTCAAAGTCAGAATTCCACATGTTAATGGAAAAAGTTGAGGCAATTGATATTAGGGTGGAGAATTATTTGGAATTGACTGGTTACGAAAAGTGGGCTAGGTCCTATGCAACAGTTTACCGAGGCTGAACTTTGATTTGAAACATTGTGGAGTCAATAAATGGAGTACTTGTATCAGCTAGAGAACTGCCAATTTATGACTTTCTTGAGGAGGTTCGATTATTATTTGCAAAATGAAACTGCAAAAATAGGCAACAAGCTTCATATACCTTCACACCACTCATTGAAAAGTTTAATGACATACTCAAAGAGAACAAGGCTTTGTGTACTCATATGACGGTATGACCTTTTACACTTTTGGAATTTATACTTCTAAAAAACATAATTAATAGAATAGCTTCCATTAAGTTCTAAATGAATGGAAACATATAAAAATAAACTAAAAAGTTCAGTAAAAAAAATTATGTATTCTGCATATGTATTTTTTAATTGAAAATAATTAACACTTCATATGTATTTGGATGCTCTGTAAAAATATACTCTGCATATGTATTTTTACTCT
The DNA here is from genome assembly GCA_030864225.1 of Capsicum baccatum var. pendulum. NCBI lineage: Eukaryota > Viridiplantae > Streptophyta > Magnoliopsida > Solanales > Solanaceae > Capsicum > Capsicum baccatum. The sequence continues at coordinate 246,918,421 of CM061552.1, read as the reverse complement.
GCATATATATTTTTTCTGCAAAAATGCTAGTGTACTTACAACATATCATGTAATATGAATGTCATCTTTTTGTAGCATTTCATTAAACTTTTTATTTTTATATCAGGTTATACCAGCCATAGAATATGTGTATATGGTACACAACAAACAAAAATACTTCATTGTTTGCCTTAAGAAAAAAAATGCTCATGAATACATTTCAACTAGATCAGATACCATGTGCACATGCTTGTGCGGTGTTGGAGAAGAAGAATTTTGAGAAGGGGCCATACTGTTGTGATTTATTTAAACCAAAAACTGTTTTGAAGACATATGATGTTCCCATCTACCTGTTGCCACACAAAGATGACTGGCTAATTCCAGAGAGCATACTTGGTGAAATAGTATTGCCTCCAAAATACAAAAGACCTCTAGGAAGACCTGCAAAGAAGGATCGTGGAAAATCAGGTCGGGATATGTTTGGAAAGAAGAACATCAACTCATGTGATGTTTGTGGGGCTAAGGGTCACAATAGGCGTTCTTGTAGGAAATATCGAAAATGATACATTTCTCCTTCCGTATTATTGCTTAAAACTTTATTTTCATTTTTTAATAAACTTTAACAATTTTTTTTTAGTTAATACATTTAATCATCAATTGACAAGTGAACACAGTAAAATCTGAATTCTGCATATGTATATGTTGCAAGATCTGAACATTACATATGTATTTTGAATCTGTAGTTCATATGTACTTTTAACATTGAATATACTTTTTAGGTTAAAGTTGGTAACTTTGATTAATCAAACACTTATTTAGTTCGTAATTGTCCATTGATTTAGCCACATATGACATATTCTGCAAATCTATATTTGAATTCCAAAATCTTAGCATATGTATTTATTTGCTAAAAATACATTTAAATGTTTAATACATATGTATTTTAATAAAATATATTAACACTGCATATGTATTTTTGTAAAATAAAATCTCACCATAAATTACAGAACTGTATTAAAAGTTTCAAATTTATCTTTAATTCGAGTTTTCATTTATAATCATATTAAATGGACACATATCAAAATACATATTAGTTATGAACAATATGTATTTTAGAAAAGCTTACTATTAACACTGCATATGTAGTTTTAGGCTAAATTTTATTTATAATGCTTATATATTTTTTAGCAAAATAAGAACACTGCATATGTATTTTCTAACATTGCATATGTATTTTTAACATAACATTGGCATTTTTAAACTAAAAATTTCAAATATATTTTTGGAATGCTTAGGCATAACATTGCATATGTATTTTTGTCAGCTAAAAACAATACATATGTATTTTTTAGGCATAAAATTTCCTGCATATGTATTTTTAGCATAATATGAACAATACATATGTATTTTTAACTAAATCACACAGTAAAATGAAGAACACCATAAAAAACTCAGATTAAACTTCAAAACTGAATTAATTTCATTCAGTTAAAATAAGTACTATTATAACCTACAATTAGAACCACTTCAAAACATTAAAATTAGTTTGTATAATCAGTACCTACATCCATAAACCAGCGTCTAAACTATATAAAGTAATCAATCCATCATCCATCATACATCAAAAACTTTAGTTACACTAGTTATTCTACTTTGCCTTGCAGGCCTCAAAGGTGCTTCGACATCACTATGAGCATTTGCGTCTTGCTTTCTAGTCCCATATTCCCACAAAAGTGCAACATATCTTGTACGGAGTGCATTGGAGTCGAACTCATTCGCAAGAACTTTGTGACCATAAGAAAGACACTCCGCATATGTAAATATTTAGACACCACAATCCCTACAAAAACAATAAAAAAGAACATATATGTTCTTTAATATATATTTTACAAACATACAATTTTGTTATATGTAAATTAAATAACTTACAAGTTTCCGCTCAGTTGTTGAGGAAAAATCTCTTGAAATAACACATCAAACATATTCGAGGAGTCTTTGTCTTTGTATCTTGGATGGTTTTCAACATCAATTTCTTTCTTAACGTAGAAATCACAATGTTGGACACACAATGAGGTAATCGCAACTAATTTCTCAATCACATCAAGAACAGCCAAATAATGACCAGATGATTCATATGAATCATATGGGAATATGCACCTCTTTGAGAAAGATAAAATTGCTAGCACCCAATGATGTTTTTCCTTTATATTTACTGGAATATAAATGTCTTCCACTGTATGCCACGACACAACAACCACTACAAGAAATCTGATTTTTAGTGGCGACAAAAGTTGCCGCAAAAGAATCAAAAGTCGCCACTAAATATATTTAGCAGCGACATTAGGGTCATAGCAATTACTTCCGTAACTAAAAGTATTTTGTGACGACATATGTTAGTCGCCACAAAACATACATTCTGTGACGACAAAAGTTGCCACAAAAAAGCAAGCAAATACACCATAAAACAATGATTTAGTCGCGATCTTTTGTCGCCACAAAAGGTTGAATTTTTTTTTTAAATGACTTTTTGCAGCGACTATGGGTCGCCACTAATACTCCCTGTTTGTGGCGACTACGGGTCGCCTCTAATACTCACTTTTTTGTGGCAACTACGGATCGCCACTAATACTCACTTTTTTGTGGCAACTATGAGTTGCCACTAATACTCACTTTTTTCCCGCAAAAACATATAAATTATATATTGTCTACTTCGTTGTCAATAATACAACTACAGTACTTAAAGGTACAAAGACGATACTAAATATATTTCTCCAGAAGAAAATTATATAGTTTTTAATGGGTAACAAATCAATGTGATATACATATTAGAAAGAAAATCACAAAATATCTTCAAACTTCTTATGGCTAACAATTTCCATCATGAAATTACCTGTCCCTGAAATAAAAAATAAAGCGAAGTTTCAATTCTAACTTGTTAAAATGCAAGAAATGATTTGAGAAATCTTAATGTTGTTTTGTAAAAGAGATGGCAACAATATCTTTGAATTAAAATACGACGGAATACATTAAAGATTCCAGAATGCACAAACTAGTTTGCCCCCTGTGGTAATCTCCCTCAATACTTATCTTACAAATGGGGATAAAAACATACTTATCAGACTAGCTCTTCCAAAATGATAAGACTTTTAATTCCTCAAATGATGAATTACATTAAGAAAGCTTAGGAACTTTGACTCAATAAAAATTCTGCCCTTTTCTGTTTTCTAGGAAATGAACTTCTTTTTTAACTACTCTTAGTTAACCCAAAATAGGCTGAAAGGACAATGAAACTAACAAAAAGATCTGGCCAGTAAAAAAGAAAGATCTCAATTCAGCTAACACCACCAAACTTATTTATACTAGTCATTTCAATTCCTAACTCATTTTTTCTTAAGGATTTACTTAAGAATTATCTAATACACTCATGAGATCATTTACTTAACTTCCACTTCATTTTATCCATTATGTGGTCCTAAAATTCTATTAACTCTCAAAATTTTCAAATTTTTTTGCCAGAGTTTCCTTTGTAAATAGGCCTATCAAAAACCTGTCATCTAACCAGAATACATATAAATACACTTCACAGAGCGTTACAACAATGGATATTGTAATGCCGTATTGATACAAGACTATGTGTGTATCAACATATTCCAACCAACACAATAACAACAAGATGAACAACAAAGTCTAGTGAATTGAAATAGGCCTCACACGGCTTCACTAGACTTTGAGTTTATGTGTTTGAACAAGAAAATTAGATGAAAGACAATGTAGCAATGCTAGTGAATGGAAATAGGCCTCACAAGGCTTCACTAGACTTTGAGTTTGTGTTTTGAACTCGAAAATGAGATAATAACTAGGGAACAATACTAGTTTCGAAAGAGTTCCACACGGCTTCACTAGACTATAGATTCAACAACACAATGTTAAAATGATAAAAATCGCTCAACAGAGTACTTACCCAAATCTCTTTGCCACTTTATTAACATATGATCCATCTTCTTTGGTATTGAGTTATTTACATTGAAACGAGATAAAACTCAGTGGGGCAATAAACTTGACAAGACTACCAAAATTTGTGTATATATTATTATTCTATGCAAATTGATTGCAGAAATGTGGAAAATTTCTTAAACTAGATATGAATCTGCTTTACTTTTACAATCTGTGCAAACGAAAATTATATATTTATCAAAGAATAAGAAGCCCCTCCACACCCCTCCAACCACAACCAAAAAGGAAGTTCTAGTTTGCTCATTCCAGACTAAACCAGTAGCAGTAGAGCAGAAGTGAAGAGATGAGAATTAGCCTTGTATCTAAGCCTTCTCTAGGTAAGCTATTGTTCAATAAAGAACTAAGGCAAAATCCATTTTTCAATGAAATTAGTAATGTAGCCAACTAAGTAAAACCCACATGCCAAAATGAACAAAACAACATTAAAACAACATCCAAATCACAAAAAGTTCACAACTTTCAAGAATATCTACTGAAAAAAATAGAAATAAGAAGACTTTAATGGTGTGATTAGACCTTAATATGCTATCTTTTTTTCTGGTCAGTTACTGAATCAGTGCACACCCAAAAATAACTAAATCCGACATGCCAAAATGAACTAGATATCATTAAAACAACACCTAATAAATCATATAAAGTTCAAATCCAAAACTAAGCAAAACCCACATGACAAAATGAACAAAACAACACTAAAACAATATCCAAATCCCATTAAGTTCACAAATTAATGCTGAAAATATAGAAACAAAAATACTTTGATGGTGTGATTAAGCATTAACATGCTAAAACTAAGTAAACCTCAACAACTCCCAAATCAACTAAAGTTCACAACTTCAACAATACTTAGTGAAAAATATAGAAACAACAAAACTTTGATGGTGTGGTTAGGCCTTAATATGCCAAAACTAAGCAAATCCCAAATGCAAAAATGAACTAAACAATACCCAAATCATATAAAGGACTACAAACGGACACAACTCCTAAGCACGGAAAATGTAAGCGCGAGCATAGCTTTCTGCAGGTCAGACAGAAAAATGTTTACATTATAATTCATTCAAACCCAAGATAACATCAATGTCTAGTGAACGATAGGCTCTTGTTTCATTGCAACATATGTGAAGATAATTTGATCTGGTTGCAGGCCTTATGCAATAGAATCTGTATAAACGAGTTGAATTAGCAAGAATTAACGTTTGCCTACCCGACCTATCGTTTTCCTACCAACTTTAACCTATCATGATACTATCTTAAAATCAATAAAAATAAAATCCACACAATATGAATTTAACACACCAAAATATCAAACAATTAAAATTAATTGAGAGAGAGATGAGAAATGGACCTCAATTTATTTTAAATCCAACTTCTTCGATGTCACCACCAGAATCTCGAACAAACGCCAATCAAACGAATAAATCCAACTTCAATCTAATGGCCTTTGCATTGCCTCGCCAAAATGGAACTAAGAATCACAAACTGAAAAGACCAGAACCCATCCCGTGTTATTTTTCGATGGATTTTTTATGAATAGTCGCCAAAAAAGGAATGGGGTGACTTTTCTTGTTGAATATTGGCTATTTTTTTAAGGGATTTGGAGTGCGTTGAAGCTGGTTTCGATCGGGTTTTAGGGAAGGGATATTTATGGTGATGGTTCGATCGAAAAATGTGGGGAAAGGGGTTGGTGGTGTTTCTCGGCAGCGGATGACCCTTTTTTTGGTGAGATTCAGGCGAAGACTTGCCGATCTCCGACCCCTTTCTCTCTTCATCTCCGATCTTCCCCCTCTCACTGTTCTCTCTGTACCTCTCTCTTTCTCAATTTCTCTCTCAAATCTCCATTTATCCACCCTTTTTTATTCTGGATGTAGATGAAATAGAAAGATTATATGAGTTTGTTGCTGCATATTGTAACTACACTTTTTATTTTCTTCTTGTATGTTATTGACCTTTTTTTACATTTTATAATTTTAATAAAGTAGGACAAAGAAAATATGTTTTACTAGATACCGAATAATTGTATTCATCAAAATTTAGGTAAATAATAAATAACATAATACTTCTCTATAAAAATTAAATACAAGAAAGAAAGATTGGATAAAAGTGGCTACTAGTTTAATAAATATAATAATCATAATAATAATGAGACGTCCTATTAAAATAAATTAATGTTACATCAAAATTATTATAAAAATTATCGATAATAATAACAAGAACAATAACAATTATAGTAAATATAATAATAATAGACAATATATTTGTAAATTATGAGTGTGAACATTTACGAGAAAAAAATTAATAAATATTAATAAAATTATGTAAAATATCGTATTTGAATTAATAAATTTTAAAAAATGATACTAAAAACTATCAAAATAATTTGTAGATTTTTAAATCATGAATGTGGATTGTCTATATATAAAATATATATCCAAAATATATTTATAAATAACTTAATTTATTTTTTTAAGAAAAAAATGCGAAATGAAAAGTTGAACTTTTGATTTGGTTTACATTTTGAACTTTTCAGCCTTTTAATTTATATCATTAATTATTCTATAATTTTATTATTATCGTAAATATTTTTATTTGTAACTAATGTTGTAAAATATCTCGAGCTGAGAGTCTTAACAATGGCGACTTTAATGGTCGCCCCTAAATCTTAAACCTTTTGTAGCGACCTACGCATAGTCGCCACTATATAGTAACTATTAGTGGCTACTTTAACGGTCGCCCCTAAATCTTATACCTTTTGTGTCGACCTACGCATAGTCGCCACTAAATATGTCACTATCTTATACCTTTTGTGGCGACCTATGCCATTATTAGTGGCGACTTTATAGTCTCCACTAAATATGTCACTATTCTTATACCTTTTGTGGCGACCTACGCATAGTCGCCACTAAATATGTCACTATTAGGGGAGACTTTAACGGTCGCCCCTAAATATTATACCTTTTGTGGCGACCTATGCATAGTCTCCACTAAATATGTCACTATTAGTGGCGACTTTGATGGTCGCCTCTAAATCTTATACCTTTTGTGGCAATCCTTATATGTCGCCACAGAAATGCTAGCTTTTGTGGCAACTGTTTGTGTCGCCACTGAAAGTCATCACAAAAAACTGTATTTCTTGTAGTGAGCATGCATACAGAACTCATTTATGCATTTATTAAGATGTGCCACCTGTCCTCTTGTCGTAAGGTTTTGCATCATCTGTAGAATAAACATCATGAACAGACCTAATTATGTTCATAAAGTTGCAATCTACTGTGCTGAATTTGTAAGACCTGTTGGGGTCATACTTCGACTTCTTCCTCAAGTAGTAGAAGCAAACATCAATATGCTGCAGTAAGTAGCAACACAAATTTTAGATCATTCAAACTATTTGTATGCGAAATTTAGCATGTGTATGTAATATAAAAATACATATGTAATTTAAAGTGTAACACATCCTTTCTTATATAATAAAAAAATGCATAGTAAAAATACATATGTGCACTTGCATATGCATTTACAAGTACCATAATATGTATTTTAATTAGTGCTATAAATGTAAAAAAAAATATTGTCAAAAAAAATATACTAACCGAGTCTGTCCATGACTGATCAGGGAACCCCATTGTGTAGAACCAATTTTTATCTTCAACAGTCTCAATTCCGAAATGCATCATTGGAATGGTTGATTTCCCCCTTTTGTAATGATCCGCATTTCCCTTTCTATTTTTTTGTTAATCAGTATATGTTAAATCATGAGAACATAATGTAATTTTAAAAGAAAAAACTTAAAACAATTCAATAGAAATACCTTTTAGCATGAACTTTGAGAAGGTCTTCAGAAATCCAATCCATGAACTTGTTGACAATCTTCGTATCCACAATACCATCATTTAGATGATAAACAAATGGATGTTTCTATGGGAATATACGTATGTGCCCTTCCGAGCTCTCTATATAGTTACGTAATACAAAAAGGTAATTATTAAAAAGTATTTGCACAACATGTTACATTGTAAACTAAATATATAACTAATTGTACTTACCGGCAGCTGAACAAAATTTCATCGTGTAAGGTGACTCGTTAAATTTGAATGGTCGCCTAATCCTTAACTTTGGAATAGGAGTTTGAAGTTCACGATTAGAAGAGGGATGAACAATGATGCTTTTACTACTGTATACATTCAAACTAGGAAGAAAGTCATCAGGGATTGTGTCTTATGAATCAGGCCAAACTATTTCATCCCTTTGTTCATCCGTGGTTAATTCTTGTATTTTAGGAGTTGTCATAATCTGCTCCTCCATACGAAGATCAACCTCTCCGTGCATATCTAGTTTAGAGCTCGATCTAACGTTTTCTTTGTTTTCCTTCAAAAATGGAAAATAGTTTATTTTTTTATGTCCAAAATACCCACATAACCTCAGATATGTTCATAATACATACTTGACCATGATCTTGAACAACAGATGCAGACTTTTTATCATTAAAATGTTCATCGCTTTGTTCTTTTTCAGAAGTTGACAATGGATGTATCGTGATGCTTTCTCTTCGGTATGCATTAAAACTTGGTAACAACTCATCTGGGATTATAAACTAAGAATAAGACAAATTTGTATCATCCAATTTGTCATCAGTGATCTGCAATAGAAATGAAAGAAAATATATAATTGTCTTATGGATTGTTATGATTTTTACATCACATAAATTGAAGTTCAATTCATATACATACTCGATCTTCATGATGAACAATCTTCTCAGAAAGATTATAATCCAAATTTATACTTTGGAGAAGCTCACCAGGGATTAAATGTTGAGAATCAATTTCAATGTTTGTTTTATCTGAATGCAAATCAGTGCACCCCTTGCAAACAAGCAAAAAAAAATTAAAATAACTTCAAACAAAAATTCAGTTGTATATGTTTATACAGGTCTATATATAAAATAACATATAACTGTTAAAAAAAATAATTACATTTGTGCACTCAAAAGAATAATCATATTTTAGTTATTTTTTTACCTTTGTACCATCCTGATTCTCATCCAAATTCTGATCAATAGTAGGACTGAATTGTTGTGGTGATGTTTCGACACCAGCATAATCCATTTGTTGTGCTTCAACCTCTGTATCTTCATGTTGTTTCTATAAATATAATTTGAATAAACTATTATTATTTGATTTCACTTAATATGTATATACCAACCCACTAAAATACATAGTGTTGAAAAATACATTTCTTGATACACTGCATATGTATTTTGTATTACATTTCATATGTATTTTTGAAAACAAAGCATATGTATTTTTTGTATAAACTGCACATGTATTTTTAGCAATATGGTGCATATGTATTTTTTTACATACTCTGCATTGTTATTTAGCAGAATACATTTCTTGATACACTGCATATGTATTTTGTATTACATTTCATATGTATTTTTGAAAATCAAAGCATATGTATTTTTTTGTATAAATTGCATATGTATTTTTAGCAATATACTGCTGATGTATTTTTTCACATACTCTGCATATGTATTTTTTTAATACTGCGGATATCATTTAATAATAAAACTTTTACCTTGCTATGTTCAATTGCTTTGACCATTTTTTTGAACTTTTTCTTCACTAATTGACGAATTTGAGTAAACTCTTCACGAACTCCTTTAAACTCTTGACGAGCCTGTATTTATACAAATTCAGTAAACATAAATTTTTAAATGTAAAACAAACATTTGACAAAAAAAATTACCTTTTCGCGGAATGCATCAAAAACTTTCTTAGAAATAAATGCTTCTTTCTCAACATGACTCTAACGCTTTGACACGGCTACTTCCTCTACAGGACTATCTTCTTTGACTGTACCTGAGGAAAAATAACCCTAACTATTTGCTTTCCTTTCTTCGTTTTTAAAGAAGAAGCCTGTTGTGTTGGAATTGACTTGAATAATGGTGTCATCATTACACCAGCCTTTGCAGCACGAGGAGGTGAAGTCCTCGTTTGGGTATGCTCATCAACAATATTGACTTGCTTTTTCCCTGAAGGTTACTTCGCTACTGGGGTTGATGAATCCACCTTCTGTTTTTTCTTTAAATGTTCATTGATCTTTTTTAGTGGTGGATCCTCGAAGTCATTGTAAGAATTAACTGAATGTTTATATTCAGTTACATCCTTATATGGTATTTCAAGCTTTGCTAATTCCATTTCTGTTGGCTCTATGTTCTTAAATACAACCTACGAATATGTTAAATAATATGTTAAAGAATATGTTAAACAATTGTAAATGAAAAAGAATATATGTATACAATACAATACATATCAATACGTATATATTTATTCACAACAAACCTTTCCATTGTCCTTGAACATAGCATTCATAAAAAACTTATAGCGTGGACGAGGTGCAATCATCTTCTAAATTAATAATCAGGGAATCCGATTCTCAACCTTCAATGCAATATTTGGTGGGACATTTGAACAACACTCATATAGCCACACTTGAATAGCCAGTGGCATTCCCTGAATCAAATAAAATTTGCCCCCAGCTTTCAATCGGTTGTTCAAAATTCTGGCCAGATCTTCAAAAGATAAAGAACCCCATGGAAAATCCTTATATCTACCACTATGTACCAAATTGAAATGAAGATGGGGTATAACAACAGCGTCAATGTTAGACAACACAAATGAATGAAGGAAATATAGAATTGCAAATTTCTCAGCATCCTCATCATTGTTCCCCTCCATACTTTCTCCATGAATGCTAGAAATACTTGCCTTTTTTTGTATAATTTCTGTCCCATTGAAATACTTTTTAATCATCCTATTTGGTACACCCTTATAAAAAATAAAGTTAGACACACAATTCAATCCAGTTATGATAGCAAATTCCCTGGGAGTAAAAATAAGAGAGGTGCCATTAGCACAGATCAGAATCCCAGAAGAGGAACTACCCTTTACCTCAACTGTCATAACGCATCTGCACAACTATGCTTGCACTACACACTGCTTCTTCTTCATAAAATAACCCAAAATATTATTGTCATAAAAGTTTTTAAACTGTTCCTTGTTTAAAATTGCGCGTATTCTTCCATAAATATCATTGTCACTGTACGAGCACTGAAGTTTTCTGACAAGAAATATTTCATCCCGTATCACCTATATAAAGTAAAACTACAACTTCTTAATCTATAAACAAAATTCAATCAAACAAAAAAAATATAGAACATGCATATATATTTCAGATGATTAAAATGCATATGTATTTTGATCAAATCATAACTGCAACTAACACTGAAAAATACATATCAAATGTACTAAAAATACATATAGACAATAGACTTTTATGGTAGTTAAACTAAAATAACATGCATATGTATTTTGACCATATAAAAATACAACAAACACTGAAAAATACAAATACTCAAAAATGCATATCAACTATACTAAAAATACATATAGGTCAAAATTATTCAGTTGTACTAAAAATACATGTCAACTATAGTAAAAATACATAGCAACTATACTAGAAATATATATATCCAAATACTATTCATGAGTAGTTAATTCAACAATATATTTTCACATAGTCCCTAAATATCATCATAACAAAAAATACATAATTACTTGAACACAAACAAAAAAAATATATTTACAAACAAAAAAATACCTCTTCCTCACTTTCTTCTTTAGATTCATCATAAGATTTGTCAACATCGTCTTCAATTTCTTTAGATTTCCTTTTCTTCTTCAACCATTTTTTAGTTTTTTGCTCCTTTGGAGAAGGAGTTTTCTTCAACCTTTTTTTTTTAAAATTTTTGTCATCTTCACTTCGTCGTTGCGAAACTTTGACCTGATCTATTTCAATCTCCCAGATTTCCTCAACTATAAAGGACTTGAAACAACAGTAACTAAATCTTCTTGAGTTAATCCAAGGCTAAAAGATGGTGTATCAGACTAATTTCATATTTCTTATACCACTGTTTGTAGGTGTTTTTGCAATCTGTTCATCCATTAAAACACAAAACCCTTAAAAATTAAATTTTTGATGAATTAAAGTAGGAGAAAAAAATAAAACGCTCACATGCAAAATGCGATTAATAATTACCTGAAATATAGGAGGCAAAATCTTATCACAGATCGTGCAAAAATCGTGTAAAAGGCAATAAAATTAAGGAGAGAGTGATGGTTAATGGAAAAAAAATAGGAAAAAGAAATTTAAATTAAGGAAAGATAAAGAAGGAGGAGTGAAAAGGGGGATTTTAGCACAGTAAAAAAAATAAAATTGGGACCACTTAAAATAATGCTACCATATGTTATAGAATGTTATTAGGAAAAAGTGTTGCTATTTTTTGTAATTAAGTACTTAAGTATGTTAATATATGTAATTTTCCCTTTTTAATAAAATCTTGGGCCTCTCGTTGAAGTTTTGATTTAGGCCTTCATAATTATCGAGTTGGCCCTGTATATATGAACTCCATGTTTAGCAAAGAAATGTTCAAATTGTGCTAATCATACCTTATCAAAACCAAATACTAACACTAGAGGGTGCCCCAAGTGGAAAGTGAAGGACTAGAACTTATTCTTGTTGACACCTAATTTTGGCCTCCAAGACTAAATTTAATCCTGAGTTTCTTCGATTTTTAATAAAATTGAAATATTTATTTCATTCGAATAATAAAAAATTTAAAATATTTTTTGTACATAAATTTATCATTTTAAGTAGCGATTATATATTATCGTGTTCAGTTATGTGAGATTATATAATTTGATTACTTAAATATTTATTCTATGGAATATTGGATTTTAATTAAGGATTATTTTAAAAATAAATATAATGCTTAAAATCTTGATTTTAATATAATTTATTAGTAAATAATTTATTTGGATAAATAGGCATTTGATTTTATTAAATGAAGAATTTTGAGATTAAAAGAAGTATTAATTCGTATCGAATTTCGATTTAATTTAGCCAATCTATTAGATTTGGCCATAATTGAAATAAAATTGGCCATAATTGAAATGCAATCCGTCAATTGATTTTTTATTTGGTCAAAATTAAATGAATATGTCTAAATTTTAAATTCCAATTGGGGTTATATTTTAAATAATCCCAAAATTCCCAAAAACTCTTAGAACTTATACCCAATTTCCACCAAAAAATAATTTCAAATTGTACTAAATTATACTTCCCCCCCAACTTTGTCCTTTCCCAATTTTGAAATTCAAAAATTGTATTACATTGTACAATTCTCATTGTACAATTCTCCCCCACAGTATCTTCCACCTTTCCTTATCTTTAATTTTAAAATCCAAAAACACCCCTAAATGACTTTTCTCCCACATTGGTGGATCACCAGAAATAAATCTTCATCCTTTCTATAAATACTTTTCTCCCACATTGGTGGAGGAAATGAAATAAAACTCCATTTTGTCCTATAAATACTACCACTACTTTGGTTGGAAGAGGGGTTGAAAAGTAAAAAAAAAAGAGGCTAGAAAGGTGAAAAAATCCTTTGAGAAAAATAGTTATTTTTATTTAGTAAAATTTTTGTTTCATAGAGTTGGTTGGCTAATCAATATTTACGAGTTGTCGGCGACGTTTTTCGGTGGTGGTTGATTCCGACGAAGCTCATAGTCTCGTTTTGCTTCCCCCAAAAGGTAAACATACTTTTTTTAGTTTTATTATTGTTTTCTTCTTTACGTTTCTCTTCTTTGTAGTTCGTAGTTATAATTTTATTTGTTAGGATTGCTTGCTGTAGATGGCCTTGAAGGCTATAGGACGTTGTGGTATCTATATTTTAATCATTTTCATGTTCATGATATAAAAATGAGCTAGCAATAGTTGTACGTGTCTTTTTTTGACTTTATTCTTTGATTATTATAGATAAAGTTTCAATATTTGCTTAAAAGATGTACTTATGCTTTATTAAATTCATTGTTGGTGGATATGTTTGTTTTTAGCATGTAAAGCTATTTTCTTTATGTTGAAAAGAATAGTTAATATTGATTGTTTTATTTTTTGACTTTATTCTTTGATTGTTATGTATAAAGTTTTGATCTGTGCTCAAAAGATGAACTCATGCCTTGTTTAAATTCATTGTTGGCGGATATGTTTGTTTTAACATGTAAAATTATTTCTTTTATGTTGGAAAAATAGTTATTATTGTTTGTTTCGCCTTAATAAAAATAGTAATTAGTTAAGTCAAGAATTTATCATTTGCTTGCTAATTATTTTAATGAATTTCAAAATCCTCATAAAAGAGATGAAGTGCTTGCTTTATTTTCCACCCAAGATGTTTATTCCTCTTTTGTTCGCATGTTGTCTTGTCAAAATAATGAGAAAATTCAAACTTTTGTGGCTAAATATAGTTATTTGGATATTTTTTATTCATGCATAGTATTATTGTTGAACGATATTTCACTTTTAGAGATGCTAAACTTTTATTCTTATTTTCTTACTCCAGATTGTTATATGTGCTCTTTGTGTGTGTAGATACTTAATTCATGTCTCTCTTTTATTCATAATATCAAAAGAGAATCAACGATGTCTTAGAAATATAAACCATAGGTCGTTACACGCTTTTTCATAAAATGTTGGTTGTAATTTAGATGTATGAATTTTCTTTAATGTCGCCTTAATTGAAATTTAAAGACTCTCTTTCTTGAAAAGTTAACCTTTATTTTCTTTTATTATACGAATTAGTGTCTATGTTTGTTCAATTTTTGAAGTCATGAGTATTTTTGTTGTTTCCTCATCCCTTTAATTTCGCAAGCTTACATTGTTTGTTTCTTGCATTAGTTCATTGAATATGACCTTCTTCCTTTTACCTTTATTCATTCTTAATATGAACATAAATCATGAGGAATGCAAGTGGATGTCTTTTCTTTGCATTTTATCTATTGACTCTCATTCTTGTTATACGTGTGTAAGTGTACAAATCATTGTAATTCAAAAATTGATTCTTGATATTTTCTTTTGCTTTGAAATATGTAACTATTATGCCTTGAACGTATATTAATTTCTTTATCTTTTATTTGCATGCAAAAAATATCTCGAGTCCAAATGGACTCCTCTCTTCTTGCATTTCATAATGGGTCAATGAGGCTCACCTCTCCGAGTCAAGTTCGAAGTTTAAACCCAAGGTTCACTTCATCACGTGCGGGTTCTAGAAGATAGACGAAGAAGAAAAATGGATCCAAATCCATTGATGAGGTCACTAAGAGACTTGAAAAGTCTCAATTTTTTTTATTATTGTCTTCTTTTTATTTATTCATTTAGTCATTTATTGATTTATTCATTTGGGCCTCGAAACCAAAGTTGTATATTAATATAGGTGAGATGGATTTTGGGCCTCAAAGGTCCGAAAACTAGCTTAGGACAGGTTGTGGGACGAAAGCCCAATGTAATACCCCGTACTTTTTCCTAGCTAATTTCATCTTAAGAATGTCTACTATTAGATTATAAATTTAATGATGATTATTCCATGAGGAATCTTCAAGATTTTCACTTTTTTGTCATGTGGAAAATTCGATAAGCTTTCCATCGATATAAGATTCACCCAAATCCGATAACCGAGTCAGAATTTATGACTATTTCAAGTTCCCGTCATAAAATAATGCCATATTAGTTAGTGGCGCACTGCGCCACAAGAGGAAATGGCATTTGCTAAATTCCAGTAGGGGTCCGCGATTATGGCGCATCATGCCAGGGCCCAAATTCAAAATTGTCTGTTTTCCAGTGTCTTAACGCGATATCCCTCGCATCGCGCCAAAGTTTTAGGTCGCAAAAGAAGGGGTAACGCGATGGCTCCGTGTTGTGCCATCCCTCAGTATCCCAATTTTCAAATTCCAGTGACACGGCACAATAGCACCACGTTACGCTAGGGGTTCAGTTTGGGAAAATTTTACTGAAATTAAATGACACGTCCAGGGTTAAAAGGGTCAACTTTCCACCCCTATTTAAGCCCTTTAACACATTATTTAGCCACTTTTCACCCAAAATATTCTAGTTTCTCTCAAGAACAAGTTAGGGTTTTCATAGAATATCCAATTTCAAGAAAGTTTCACCATCAATCTTCACGAAATCACGAACAAAGGTATTCATAGTGTTCATTCATGGACTCCTTTCGTCCATGAAGCCTAAGAATCCCTTTTCTAAATTCAAGTTTATGGATTTTCTTACGAATTTCATGATTGGGCTGCTCTTGTTCATGTGGATAATGAGAAACTGAATTCTACTCCATGTTGGTTGATAAATTCTATGTGGGTTAAATTATTATAGATATAGATTCATGCAAACCTATGACTAAACCCTTGAATGATGAAATTAGAATTGAACCATGATGTTTAATTATTGTACAATGATGTTTACATGTACCATTCCTACAATATGTTTTATTAAATGCCTAGATAAAGGAAAAATGCCTAACTAGCATGATACCATGAAATTCCCATGTATGTACAAGTTATGCCTATCAAATGTTTGAATGAAATTCTTCTATAAATGGATTATGGATTATAATGTTAGTTATATGTTCAAGTAAGTTATGCTTGTTCAGTTTCCTTCCATCGAGTCCTGGGGGTACTCGTACCCGAAACATTAGCTATATGCCTAGAGCCATGTCATGTTTTCACGATACTCTCAGTCAAGCTATGAATCATTAGACTTCAGACAGTCTTATGACTCAGGAAATCTCCATGATCTTATGAACTCAGTCAGTTATCAGATATCAGTAGTATTCCATCAGTCAACAGAATTCAGTAACTCAACCCATGTTCAGTTCAGTTAGTCATGCTCAGAGTCTATTCAGATGGGAGTAGGAATTAGCACCGAGTGAACCCAAGGATGGGAACACACACTATTAGATGTCGGCGTGATTCTTAGAAGTCATCCTTGCATTCAAGAACTGTGTAGCCAGCATAGGTTGAGACATCAACACTGTCCAATGAGGGTTGATGGGGTGGATAAGCACTGTCAGATAAGGGCCCCACCGTTCACTTTTAGGGACGCTATCAGATGAGGGTCACCCACAGCTTGTCCTTATCAATGGTGCGGTATTGACACCCTTCCAATTGGGGTTAGAGATTGGACCCCAACTCAGCCATAAGACATATCAGGGGCATTCGGTTAGATACCTACTTCCCACAGTTTCATGTTACAAAATTTGGACTGTCAGATATAGTCAATCAGTCTCAGTAATAGAACTCAGATAGTTCTTCATATTTTAGGTCTGTCAGATACAGTACAGAACTCAGATAGTTTCATTAGATTCAGGACTATCAGATACAGTCACTCATGTTATCAGTTATATTCAGATTCAATAATCATGTTATCACATTATTAGTGTCAGTTGTTATGTCTCATGCATGTATTCTCATACTCATGATAGTTAGTCAGTTATTATTATTGTTCATGCATATGAACCCCATGCATTCAACCTACCTCACATGCATACCAGTACATTCAAAGTACTGACGTAATTGCGCTATGGTGTCTTATACCATAGGTTCATAGACACGAGCTCCAGAGCAACAGTAGATTCCAGTGATCCACAGACAGAGTTAGAAGTGAGTCCTCATTTTTCAAGGATATTATTATTTCCCTATTATCTGATTAATCAGTTTATTAATTGGAGTTAGTTGGGGACATATCCCATCAACTCCTTACTCAGATAGTTCAGTCAGTTAGAGGCTTTCTAGACTATCATGTTTCAGACTTCAGTATGTTCAATTTTGTTTTGGGTATTCTATTACCCCACACAGATGTTATATCATATAGATCATGTTCAGTATTGAACCTTATCGCCTTTCAGTTCATATTTCTACATTATAAAGTATTTTATGCAGTATACAGGTACAAATATCAGTCATGGGTTAGCTTATGGTCCTTCGGGGTCATTAGCATCGTGTAGCATTTCGGATACCATATTTGGGGCGTTACACCTAATATTTAGATTAGGGCAGGTTCAAGTAGGCCAAAAAACCGATTAGATTGGGACAGAGTCTATTGATTTGGGCCCAATGGCGTAAGTCTTTTATTTTCTCCCCTTCCCCATTTACATGCTTTGTTATTAATTTGTTTAGACTTAGTTAAAATCCTTACTATGTCGTCCAAATCTATCTTACACAAGTCTTTTTCTAAAATCAATTACTTTTCAACAATCAATCTTTCTTTTTGAAGTTAGTCAAAAGATATTTTCAAACAGCCCATATAACCGCAAGTTAGCAGATACTTTTGGAGCCTTAACAACCTTCCAAGAGTATTATACTTAGAATCTTCAAACTTAAATGATTTTTTTTTGTTTTGGATTGTTTAAGTAACTTTCAAAGGTTTTCTTAATTTGTTTTCAAATAAATTAAGTGGCGACTCTTAAAAAGTCAAAATTTCCGCTAAATAATTCTCACTAGAGAACAATTTAGATATGCACTTTACTTATAGACCATATTTGTGCACTATCTTTTCTTACAAATGCTAGGCAATTTTCATTCATATGCCAACAGATTGAACGAATGTTTTTGATGTGTCCTTATAAACCAAATAAAACCAACATCACACTATTACAATATAGTAATGCAATATGTAAGAAATTTAAAACACGTTTGACCAATGAAAAAGTGTAAGCATCTTACTTGCAACTTTTATTGGATATTGTTAGTCTCGATATAAAAGATATTTATAGTATTTTTGGTAGAACTTGCTAAAAGGTGTCCAAATGAGGTTGAAATCTAACTTGTCTACTACCTTCCTGCATTTGTATCAAGAGCAATTAATATCTTTTATGGTGAATGAATAATACCTAATTCCATACAAAGTATGTTGTTTAGAATATTGTACAATGTGATATGAATGTTGGTTCAAATACTATGGTGAAACCCTTTTATTTTCTAAAATATCTTTTTGCATAAGTATTCGGTGATCACTGACTACTGATTTTGAAAACCTTAAATTTCTTAGAATGAAAAATAAAGAATAATTTGAAAAATAGTTCCTACAATAAATATAGAAATTAATTCAAAAATAATTCTGAATAAGGTAACTAAGGAATCTCCAAATTGAAATAGAAATAGAAAAATAGCTTACTACCTAATTAAGAAGTCTTCCTATGTCAAATAAAGATACCTCTTTATCAATATTTAAAAATAAATAAGGAAGGAAATAGAGGTACCAATCTTAAAAATGAGCTTGCAATTGTGCCTAGTGACATCCCACAATCTAATCTCATCATTTCGTTCACAAGAACTGATGAGACTTATCTTTGTTAGATGAAAATCTATTGATATCACTTGATCATCATGGCCAACAAGGTTTCAAAACCTGTTGCTTGGCTGGATAATGACAAAATGGTAATATATGTACGATTTCATGGTTGTAATGGACACAAATTAAAAGAAATAAATTAAAGATATTATAAAGCTATCATTATGGCAATAGCCGTAGTACCTCGCCTGCATCCCATATCTTCACAATTCTATCATGAGAAGATATTGTAAACACCATTGGGTTTTGGTCTAAAATGAGCATCTGTAATTTCTTGAGTATAACCTTCTCTACTACTAAAATTATTATTTTTCAACTCCCAAACTAGAACCTAAAATATATCGCAATACAAATTCATTAATAAAAGAAGTTGAGATAAGCAATTTCCTATTGAAAAACCAAACTTTGTTGAAAAAATAAGATAAACCTTCTTATCATGTCCAGTGGTAGCCAAAAACTCTCCAACTAAACCACTAGATCCAATAGACCTAGTCATAATTGATGGGGAGGCAAATAAACTTACTTTCAGACTAATTAGGATTGATATTTTCCATAATGAGTATAACCATTTCCTTAGATATGTACCAGCCTGCTTCTACGTATCCCATTCTCTATCTATAATGAACTCTTTGGCTTTTATCTCCTCTTCCCTTGCAAAATCTGTTTCTTGAAAATACAATGCCCCCATCTTAGTGCAGTTATCAAATGAAAAAACTGGACTTTCCTGATTTTATTTGCCACTAGATTTTAGGTTCTACTTCCTCTCTTACACTTTTTATCATTTTCCATACTTATGATGCCCCTGTTCCTCTGGATACTGTAGGATGTAATTTTCTAAAATATTTGTTCCATATGAATGATGTCCATAAAGATAATGATGACACTCTGAAATTCCACCATAACTTTGTAAAGAGTGTTTTTGAGCTGTCATGTAAAGATCTGAAATCAATTTCACCTTTATTTTTAGGATAACACAACTCTTCCCAACTAACCCAATGTTTTCCTCTATCACCACCTGCTTTACTCCAGAAACATATTGCAAAAATTTGGTGAAGTTGGTCAATTACCTTCTTTGGTGGATTTATAGCTAATAGAAGGATTACAAGCATTGATTGTAAGATATGATTGATCAAAATAACGCCCCCCCACATATGAAAAAAATTCTTCTGCCAGGACATTATTCTTTTGGTAACTTTTCTTATAATGTCTTCAAAATAGGAATTGTTCTTTTTGCCATAAATGACTGGGTATCCCAAATATGCAAAAGGAAAGTTACCCATATTGATCCTAGTTATTCTTCTGAGCCTTATCCTAATGGATAAAGGGGTCTTCTCACGAAGGTAGAAAAAACCTCTTGTCCTTATTGACCATCTGGCCTGAAATTAGTTCATAGTCTCTCAACACTTTCATCATCTTCTGAATAGAAACCATATCTCCAAAGCTAAATAAAATAGTTTTATCAGCATAAGAGAGGTGATTAATTTTAGGGCTCCACTTAGGTAATCCATAACTCTAGTATTCCACATCATCAAATAAACTATTTAATCCTCTAGATAACACTTATGTAGTAATAATAAATAAAGTTGGTGATAGAGGACCACCTTGTTTCAAACCTCTATATGAATGAAACAATCCATAGGACTATCCATTAACAAGCACTGATACTAATTATCAAAAACAATCCTCCATAAAATATCAATTATGATCTCTGAGAAGCCAAACTTTTTAGTACCTTAGTAAAGAATTTCCAAGATAATCTATCATAATCTTTGACCATATTAAGCTTAAAGACCAGATTATGAAATTTGTTTCTCATATTAATATCCCTTATAATTTCCTGAGCTAGAAGGACATTTTCTATTATACTTCTACCCTTTACAAAACTTGATTAGTTTTTTGATATAATACTTGAAAGAACAAACACTAATCTTTCATGCACACATTTTGATACGATATTTTTTACAAAAATTCTTTGGCTTATGAGTCTCACTTCTCCAAAATTATTTATAAACACTTTATTTGGTATCAGTACTAGATTAGTATGAGTTATAAATTTGGGTAATTGAAAACTACAGAAGAAAAATTAGTAATATCCTCTCCAACTATCTCCCAACATGCATAAAAGAAATGTATAGAGAAACCATCTAGACCACTGGTACTATTTCCATTCATCTAAAAGACCACTTTCTAGACTTTCTCAATTGTAGGTAGTGCAGTCATCACCTCATTCTGATCATCTGAAATCAGTTTAAGAATATGCTTTAACATGCTGAAATCTTCACTCCTAACATCTTTCTTAAACTGTGCAGCAGAAAATAATAATGCATCTTCCCCAATATTCTCAGTAAAATTAACCATATCAATTTATGCTATCTGAATATCTGCTATATGAGGTTTACGCCTCCTGTCTTTAACATAAGAGTGAAAGAATTTGGTATTTCTGCCCCCATATTTAAACCACCTCATACCAGCCTCCTGCTTCCAATATTATTTATCGATGTACATGAACATCTTCAACTTTTCTCTACCCTACTCAAGTATGTTCTATTCTCCGGAGTTGAGTATATCTCAAACTAATTTTGCCTTAATCACATCCTTTAAGGTAGCAATTTTTCTAAAAAAAACCCCAAAAGTATCCTTACTCTATTTAGCTAGTGCTGCCTTTACCTTATTGATTTTTGTATGAAACATATAAAAGGACTTTCACATGCCGAATTAACAAAATAGATTAAGTGTAGGGAAAATTCTATACCAGAGTACTTGCATGTATTGGTATTTTCTTTGTTATGACTATTTTCTAATGGTTGCAAACATTAAGAACTTGCCTGTATTCTAGATTTGCTTGTGAGAGAAGCAAAATTAGGGAAAAGATAACAACAAAAATTCAAAGTTATCAACCTTCATCCAATAACTCGAGTTGTAGCAGGGAGTGTTAATCTGAGATCAATAACAAGGGTTAAAAGTGCAACACATGAAGACCGAGATAAGAAGAGTGAAATTTATATAACTAAGGTTGAGAGACATTTAGATGAGTCGTTCTTGCTAGATTTTGCAGGCAATGCACCACAACAGTTTGCTAGCATGAGAAACCTATGCAGTTATAAAGTCACGGGGTTCAAAATCTAGTGCTTTTCTCATATTGATCACAAATTCAAAATCATCAATTGTTACTATTTCTCTTTTTCATATAACCCTCCTAACTCACTTTCCAGTTTCTTAGACAAACACTTGATAGAATTTTAACCTTTTCCCTGTCGGATCAACTCCACCTAGTTGGTTTCTATATTTGATTAGGCGACCGCTTTATACTTTCTAGGAGGTATAATTTGGTAGATATCAAATTTTGGCATCATTGATGGGGAATATGGTTTCAAAGTTGATTGATTTTATTTGTTGGGTTGTTGGTTTCATTTGCTGAGTTTACTTTTTTACTGTTTTAGGGAACACAACACTGTATGTATAATACATGGAGTCAAGGAAATCACCTAATTCTGCTTGATATTGAGATTGAGAGAGTTTTAAGACAAAACTGAAAAATGATTAACAAAGAAGTTTGTGATTAAAGATCCCTTATTGAGGAGGTTAATAATGACCATGGAATTTTCAATCAACTACTACACCAACATGATGGTCAAGAAACTACAAAACAAGTCACTACTCCGTTAATGGCTGAGCAAAATGCTAGGAAAACAGATATTAGGTGGATAACAAGGAAGAGAAGGCTATACAAAAAGATGCAAATCGTTTTGCTATGCTTGATGAGAGGGATAGATTGAGAATAAATAAGGGTCAACATCCTCTCCAATAATATCTTTCTATTTATGAAGACCTAGAGAAGGACCTGGGTTGTATGGAGAAAATTGAAACAGGTGTAATCCTTCCAACATAATTAACTTAAGGAACTAAGTTCAACATCATGAGTCCAATATCTAGAAGCTAAATTTTAAAGAGGTGTTTTTGTCCTTCCTACTGATGATTCTAACATGCATATTATAAATTTTATGGGGATCTGCACTTCATATAATCTACCTGGGCTGAGTTAGGAAGCTATTCTTGTTATAGCATTAGGATTATTGGCAGAATAAATATAGCATAGTAATGCATGAACTAGATAGGTAGTAGTTGATTGTGTAACCCTATACTATGTGGGTGTGAGATTGTTTAGTGAGTTGACTTTGTGTGTAATACAAAACTTGCCCAATTAGTTTTTCCTAGGTTGTAGGATAGTTGGTCAGGATAGAATCATAGGTCGTTCTTGAATAAGTTAACTTTTAGCCTAAATGCCTGACCAAATGAAATCAGCTTTTTTATCCTGATAATGATCCTTAATTGACCATCTTCTTTTATTAGCCTAATAATTTTTCTATCTGTACTTACAATGAACATGTTTTTGGCCCATGTCCCTCTTAAGACATTGTGTACCTCAACTCAGAAAAATCACCTAAGTTTAGGATGACTTTCATAGGGGGGCATAGGTCAAACACCCTGGGTTTTAGCCCGTGTAACCTTATTAAGTTCTTAGCTCTCTATTGATCATATAACTCACTATACAATTCGTATGGTGAGGGTATGGTTCAGGTGACCTAACTCGTAGGATGTGTAGTGTTTGGTGGTCAAGTTTCTGTTATGGTTACACTTTGGTGGTACGGGTCATATAGTTGGTGATGGGTTGTTGGGTTGATCCTTCACTTAATCTAAAACTTAGTGACTTGAATTAGTTCAAAGTACGAATGGCTCACCATGAGCCGTGAGGATAGGGTATGAGTGGTACAGTAAAGTTGTACATTGTCCAGTGTCCAACCCCTTTGATTCTGTCTTGGATACGACTTATGGGAACTACTCATATGTTATGGGTACAAGTGGGGCAAGGGGAGTTATATGGTGGATAGTATGTGGTGTCTAACATTCTGATCAAGGTATGAGTTTAGGGTAACCCTCGTATGATATGGGCACGAGTAAGGGGTCCAAACCGTACCCTCATACGGTAATTTTTATAGTTTAAGTTGGGGGTATTCTAGACATTTCCCCTATTAACTTCTTTTTACCCCATGACATTAAAAATATTTGGAACTTTATTAACCCTTTATTTCATAATCAAGCATACTCAAAACACTCAAAATCTCTCTCAAAGCTCTTGGTTTAAGAAAGGCTAGGGTTTTCTTCAAGATAGTCAATAAAGGCTCCAACGGGGGAGGGGGGGTTATCCATCTTTATTGTTGTCTAAGGCATGTTACTACTTCCTCATTGTTAGTTCAAACGAAAAGCATATTTTTCATGGATGGTTTTCAGGGTATTATTATTGTATGTTTTGGGTTTTGAAATACATGCTGGGGATTTTGGTTACTAGTAGTTGGATAATGTTTTCCTATGTTTTATTTATGGTTTTTCATGTTTCAATGTTGGTTTGAATATGTGGTTGCATGGGAATGGTTAAATGGTTCTTGGTTTTGGAAACTATATGCCCTCAATATGTTTGTTAAAATGCGTATGAGAATGGTTTGTCACATAGTTTGACTTTTATTGAAAACTTTGCATTGCATAATATGGTAATGGAACCCAAATTAGTTTAAATGGATTGGAAGGAACTTGGTGGCCATGGCTTTGGTTTAATTGTAAATCATGTGGGGTACATGGGAATCCCCAAAGTTTTGGCTAATGACATTTCTCGCAAGCTATAGTCGGTAAGACGATACCACTTCATAATGCCTTGGTAATTAAACTTTTGGAATTGTGATTTGGTTATGTGCTAAAGGTTTTAATTAGGCAATAATGGCAGGTTGTGATAGCTAAATGTGAAGGTGTGAGTTCAATGGATTGACACTAGAAACTCATGTTTCCCGACATGAGGGTTGGTCATGGTGACTATATATTTGTGGGATACACGGGAATCCCCTAAGTTTATACTTTTATATATGTATCATGAAGGGCGAAGGATACATGGGAATCCCCGGCCGCTATGATATCTCTGATTTGTGAGGCTATGTTATGTTATGTAAATGTAATGTTAAAAGTGATTTCATATTGGCATGGCACGCCTTAAAGTTGAAATAAACAGCTAGTGGCCTCCTATAAATAGAACACTTAAACACTTGTGTAAACCCCTTACACGACCTTGGGACTTGAAGGGAGGTTGGAGAACACTTTAATTAGTTTTTTTATCGCTTTAATTTAGTTTTTTTATGATTTTTAACATGGATTTTACTATTATGATTATCGTTACATCTATGAGCGGCTAAACACCCTTTTTTGGGTTTATGGCCAAGAACATGAGAACTATTGTTTGGAATTCATTTGGTTATGGTTGTTTATCATTATTGGTTGTTAATTTATATTTTTAATTACTATTTTAAGGAGTCATGAACCTTAGAATACATGCTATAACTCTACTGTGAACCCGTAAAGACGAATGGTAGAGATGAACGTGGGATGAATAGAATTGGATCGTAATCTTCATAGAATGATGTTATGATTTTCACTTAGGATAGGAATATAATTAAGTGTCCTGTTTGTTTCAAGAACGGGATAAATACTAAAGCATTTAACTTAGTTCATATCCACGCACAATGATGTAGTTGTGGGGGCTAAGTTAGATTATTGATTAGAGGTTCAGAAGATCATAGTCGTAGTATAGAACCCATAAAACAATAATCAATATAACTAACCTAACCAATGAATTTTGAAAATGTAGTATTATTGTTGACAGAGACTTAATCCTGGGATTTCCCGCTGATTGTTCAAACCTTTACTGTACCGTATTGTTTAGTTGACAGTTACTTATAACTTACAAAATTTTTTGTTACGGAGCACTTGATTAATCTTATTAGTGAACTAAGCATGGACATTTACCAACACAAGTATCTGAGGGATGGATATTTGTCTTTTTATAAGGCCACTATATTACTTGGTGAGACTACATACACTTGCATGTGTGCTTGGGTGCAACACTCCTGTGTAGCGTTAGGTAGTGTGGTATATCTACTGCATTGTTGTGAAGTAGTGAGTCTCCATATTTTTGAAGACCCTATTCTATTATTAAGTTTCTGTTCATATTTTTGGAATTGGGGATTTATTTTCTCATAGTCGGGTGCATATTCCGACTTCGTCTAGTATTCTTGGTTTAGAGGCTTTTGTGGACAAGATTGGGTTGATTGTTCATTTTGATTCCTAGAGTTTTCATTTGACTTATCTATCTTTTTACAATTTTGGTTAGATTTTACTGTTTATTTTTTTTGTTCTCTTGAGATAAGGCTAAGGGGGTGGTCTCCAGCCTATGGTGAACTTAAGATACCCGTTACGGCCAAGCCTGGGTTTGGGTCATGACATTTACTTTAATGTTGCATCTGTATTCATTGTTGTCATGACCTTGCATTTTGCATTTTGTGCAATATTTAGGAACATAGTCATATTTAACTTGAACCACTTCTTGCCTACTCTCTCTTGTGACTTCTTGTCAATATCCATTATCACGGTCTTAAAGAAGTTTCCTTTCAAATCCACCAGTACTTTAACTTGTGAAAAACTTGTTCTAGTTATATTAATGGTAGCTAGATCAAGTTGGACGGGTTTACCTACTGTTGTAGCTAACGAGAAAAAACACTCTTTAGCAAAGTACGTGGGTAAAATATTAGGGAATGATATCCATCCTAGAGCGTTCGTGGTTTTCTCATTCATCTTGAATCAAGGATCATTGATAAGATCTCTTATCAGATATAAATAGCAATCCTTAAATAGTATATAGAAATCTCCCTTTGAAATGAGATGTATGAAATCTGCTTGTTGAATCAAAAGAATTAGAAAATGCTTATTTCAGAGTAAACCGATTTGATATTGATCTTTTATGTCGCATTGTTGTGGTATAATCCTTCTTAATTCTCAATACCAGCCCAATCATAGGTAAATTTACCAACAACTACATATTGGAGATTTTCCATTCTGTTCATTGTATCTACTTCTACTTCCATTAATTTAATATGTGGTACACCTTCAACCATGGTGATACCCTTACGGCGGGCAATTTCACTCTCTGAGTAAAATATAACTTATAAAGTAGTATTACTACAAACCATGTACTTTTCCATGCACTAGCCCCTTTATGTCCTCTAAAACTGACATGTTTAATCTTTTTTTTTTCAATTCATACTATAGCATAATCCACTATCACAATGTAGCCTTCTAATAAAACCTCAAAATTTTAACCTCAAACCATGTAAACAACTTTCTTTATTGACCAATATCAACCCATTCAAAATATGAAGTAGCACCTTGATAATCGAATAAGACCCAAGTAATCACGCCACTCTAATCGCAAGTTTTGATCCTTAAAAATGAATCCATAACCTTCCAAATCAGATGTAGATACCCTTGTAAGTTGAACTCCTTCATGACTACCAGAGAAGTGTTTCAAAACACCATAAGTCTTTCCATGTAATCCAAGATAATCACCAAGGTGGTAGTAAATCGCAAGCCCAAAATACTTGAAAAATCCTTTGGTAAATAACTAAAATCCTTTAATTGCAATCATTTCAAGTTTGTCATATCACAAGTCCAATCCATCTCAAGGTCTTCTAGCCTAATTTTTTAGTAGCCCTAGTCATCCTACATGGTTTATTGCATCATTAATTTTCTAACCCAAACCAACAATGAACTAGTTTGAACCTGTAAGACAAATAGTGCATGTGCATACACTTCTGCTAACACTTGCAAATGATTCCACAAAATAATATTCACTACAAACCTCTCAAGTCACAAACGCATCATACCAATATCATTTTGCCTTATTTGTCCTTAACTAATATCAAGATCCTCAAGTAAATCTCCTGAATACACTATCATAATTCAAACACACTAATATCTATCATCAATATAATCCACCAACATCCATAATGTAAAATCTAGAAGATGATACCTAAATCTATAATATGCATAATAACCAAATCTACCCAGTGACATACTCTAAATAAGTCATAACACAGGATAGAAACACCCGAGCCACCACTAAAGGGTCACCCATCGAGGTAGCACTATGGATAGACATGACAAAAAACTCATGAATCATATTATTATCCAATGCAGAATACGTAAGCACATAGGAGAATTTAGAACCATAGCCAAATACTACTGATACAGATCAAACGTGCACTAAAACCATACCTGTGGCCACTATACTAAAAGATCCTGCCTCGAATCCACCTTGATAAGAATATCACCAAGCTAATTTCCCCAAGCTACTGATGATGTATCTCTTTGTCTCTGTTAGGGCAATCCTTCCTATAGTGTCTGAGATACCCACATATGAAGTAACCTGAATGAGTAGGAATCCACTAAACTGAATCTGCGGATTCTAAATGGCTACTACAGCCTAACTATCTTTTAGAATAACCATGAGAAGTTTGGCATTTACCATAAATATTGCTGTCGTTATCAAGTCTAAAGGGCCTCTTGGTAACATGCCCCTCGCGTCACTAGAAAAACTTCTATAAAAACTCTTGAGTAAAATGATCTAATGATAGAGGAGGTGATCCATCTGATCTACTTTCAACAATAGTCCTTCACAACTGTTTGGGTAGTCTAGACAACTGAAAAGTACTGAAATTCACTCCACTAGAGTCTACCAGGCTTAATTTGTGCAACCTCTAATGCAAAAAACCAAGAACTTATAAGAATTGACCCTTAGATTCCTATTGAATTGAGGGGGGATACACCCTTATTAACTCCACAAACCTACTCTACCTCTCCACAGACATAACAGGTAGAGTCACTAGATAGGTAGCAATATCACATCCTCACTAACAGAACCTATATTAGTAGCCAACTATGTATCTACAGTCTAAGGCCCCAAATTAGTATGTTGAATGAAAGTTTAAACCATCCCCTCTAAGAAACCCAATGATGTGGCATGGAAGCATAACACTTTTGATGCTTAAAACCGTAAATTTATGCATGAACTTAGGGTATTTTGTTGGATATGTTACACTTTGGTGTGAATTGCAAGTAAAATAGGTCTACAATAGTATTTGAATAAAAAGAGAAGAAAAAGACCTAAAAAGACAAACTCTAATTAGTATATAAGTCAGTCTCTGAGTCATAACCAATAGATATGACTCGTATACTGAATCATATGAATAATAGAACCAAAACCCAAACTGAAGAGTCGAGTATGAAGAAGATATGACTCAAGTACCCCAATCGTAAGCTAGGGTATGAGTCATATGCAGAAGTCGTGAGCATAATAAAACCTCAGCTACTATGTAGGGGTTGAAGTATCAAAGCTATACGAGTCGAAAGTCTAAGTATGACTCGTATAGGGATTTTGTATACAAACCAATGTTCAAGACCTAAAAAGACTTAAGTCCTAGGTAGATATGGATGAAGAACATGAGTCATACACTAAGGTACGACTCATAAGCGGAAGTCGTATACTGAATAGATAGTTGAAGCCTTAGGAATATCAAACATTGGAATGGATGTCAGGGTATGACTCATAATCTGGGATATGAATGAAGATAGAGTCGTATTGACTACCAAATTAAGTTTACCTTTCCCCATTTTAATAGGATTTTTATGTTATTTTGAGATACTATAAATAGCCTAGGTTTTATATTTTATTAGGTTATGTGTTGTGATGTTCTTTTATGCACTATTAAACATTATTACCTACTTTCACAATTGTTCTTGAGATTTGAGGGTTTTATTCAATTAAAAACTTTCGAGTTTATTCATCTTATTCTTGTGTAGGTGATTTTATGTGTTCTTCATTAATAACCATAGTTTCTTGCACAAACATGAGCAGCTAATCTCCTCCACAAGGGTTGTGGGAATCCTAGCAAATTAGCTATGTAGAGAGTGTGAGACTCAATTATTCTAAAGTTTCTACATGTATCTTAATTCTTCTTCACAATAATTAAACTCATAGAAGCTGCAAATGCTTGAGATTTCCTATATTCGCATCCATTCGATAACCAAGAAGATTGCAATTAGGAAAAATATGATTTAAGATAGTGATTTGGCGTACGATAACCAAGTATCTCATCTTATCACTTGATCCTACCTTAACAAGTGTAACCGATGTCGTATCAAGGGGCATCATGGTGACACCCTAAGACGATAACCAAATTAAAGGTTGAAATTTATCTGCTAAGAAGTGGATAATACCTATCTTGTAGGCTTTACATGCAAAAAAACAGAATACTTAGGTTAACCATGAGAAATTTATAAAGTTAAGAAGCCAGGGGTAACACAAATTTAGAATTCGTGTCATATTGATTTCAACTCAACAACACACAAGAATTGGTCACTAATTGCAATTGATAACAAAAACCCCCCATTTACTTTCCTATAATACTTGTGGATTACATCAAGGCAAGAAACTATTCACATTTGCCCTGTGGGATTGGCCCCAACCTTGTTGGGTTATTGTATTTTCAATTGGCCATATTATACTTCTAGTTGAGTTATAGTTTTGAGTGACATCAAATTTTGGCATCGTTGTCGGTGAAGATGGTTTAGTAGTAAATTGAATTGATGAAGTTCGCAGGGTTTTAATATTTTGTTTTTTCTTTGGCATATGTCGGTGTATGCCAAGTATGAAGAGTAGAGGAAATCCCTTACTCCCATTTGATCCAAATACCAAAAGAATCCATCAAACACCTAGATGGATGTCAGGATAAATTCATGATGGGGTTCAATACCTCCTACCTGTTGATCGAAATGTGGAACTACCATGTGCTCCACTAGATCTGTAAAATATTACAGACTTACAGACACAAAAACTATTCGAGTAAGAACGCAGAGAAGCAGAAGACGCTAGACTTGCTGCGGAGCCAACAGTAGCTCAGCAAGGAGGACTGGTACGGTCGAGACAGGTCATTGATCATCGAGTTTAGATAGGCAGGGTTCCATTTATTCCATCATATCAACACTTAGACCCATATGAGAAAGATGATGAAGATCTGGGTTATGTTGAACTTATGGAATCCGGAGCTATTTTTCCTCCTCCTTTAGCCCCAAATGTAAAGTTTGATATCACTAGTGTTATGATCCAATTGCTGAATCTGAAGGGTGTGTTTTTGGGGCCTACTAAGGATGATACAAACATGCACCTTACAAATTTTCTCGGGATCTATACAAGTTACAATATTCTAGGGGTTAATCAAGAAGCATTAAGATTGAGGTTGTTCTCATTTTCTTTGAATGGAGAAGAATCTTATGGTTGGGGGAATTTCTAGGAGGACTTATCACTACTTGGAACGAGTTGAAGACACAGTTTCTAAGTGGATTCTTCCCTCCTACACAGATGTTACAGTTGAAGGATTAAATTTACAATTTCAGAAAGCTACCTGCAGAATCTATGTATAAGGTGTGGCTTCAATTCAAGAAGAATCTTAGCATGATACCGAATCACAGAATCAGAGGATCTAATTTGTCTGAGATCTTCTATTGATCATTGAATGATATCTCAAGAGCTATAATAGATACTATTTTAGAAGGAACATTTATGTGTCTTCATTGGAAAGCTGCATAGAAAATGCTAGATGATATTGTGATTACCAACAGAGGATGGCATACTTAAGATTTGGAACGTGGTGGTGGTACATATGGTATTAGAGCAACAAATATGTATAGATTAGAAAATGACATGGTAGCACAAGAGGTTACACAACTTCGTACAACTATTGGGTTGCTTATAAAATAATTTGTGTCAATGAATGTTAAGAAGGTAAATGAAGTAGTGACATTGAGGTTTACCTCCAAACCATTCAAGATCAAATCTAAGGAAAAGGCAAAGTACCTTAATCATAGATTGGTGGATTTCCAAGCCCAGGGGCGATGGAATTAAGGTCAGAACTATTATAATGATACATACAGAGATAGGAGTAGAGATAGAAATGGTGATTGGCAGTGTAAGAAGAACTATAAGAAAAACAGTGAAAAATATATTCCACCAGAAAATTGAGATTCAGAGTCAAGAATGGAGAAACTTTTGGCCAAGCTGGTCAAAAGGCATGAAAATGAAGAGAACTGATTGAAGGATATCAAAGTTGACCTATCAATATTGAACTAGAAAGTTGAGTCATATGCTATAACAATCAAGTAGTTGGAAATGAAGTTTGGTCATATGTCAGCCACTGTGAATCAAAGACAACTTGGCACTCTTCCAAGCAATACAATGGTAATTCCTAGAAATGATAGTCAATGCCATGCCATTATCACTTGGAGTGGTAAGATTACTACAGATCTACCTATATCCACAATTGATGCACAAAAAAGTGAGAATGAGCCGGTTGATATTGGGAGCAATAGCAAGCCAAATAAAGGAAAGAAAAGGCTTCAGAGCTTATGCTAAAGCCCATTCCAAGACCACTTCCTACCTATTCGCAAAGATTGAGAAAGAAACAATAAGAAGGTAATTATACAAATTTCTTCTCTATGTTAAAAGAGTTAATAATCAACCTACCGCTCGTAGAGGAATTAGAGCAGATGCCAGGATATGCAAAATTCATGAAAGATTTGATCACCAAGAAAATGTCAGTCAGTTATGAACCTATTGACAATATTCATCATTGCAGTGTTGTAGTCACTAGATCTTTAGTAGAAAAGAATAAGAACCGTTGGCGCTTTCACAATACCTTTCACTATTGGGTCTTTCAACTTTACTCGAGCATTATGTGATTTGGGGGATAACATCAACCTCATGCCCTTACTTGTATTCAAACATTTGGGGTTGGGAGCTCCCAAACCCACTACCATGAGACTAGTAATGACAGACAAGACGGTGAAGAAGCCTGTTGGTATCCTTTATGATGTTTTTATAAAAGTGTCTTTTTTCATATTTCTTACTAATTTTGTTATATTAGATTGTGAAGTGGACATTCAAGTCCACAATATATTAGGAAGACCATTTTTGGCATAGGACACTAATTGATCTAGAAAAAGTATATCTGATGTTGTGACTTAATAATGAATAGATGACACTCAACGTATGAAAATATATGAATCATCCTGATGAATTGAGAGTGGTGTCTATGATTGATGCATATGATGAAGAGACATATTTATTCCATGATATTGATGTAGTTACTCTGTGGGATGATGGTTCTAATACAATTGTTCCTGTTGAAGAGAGGTTAGGTGTCAAAGCTCTTATGTATAACACCCCGTCAATTTATTCGTACACTTATCGCGATTATATGGAGTCCTAAAGGCTTGCGTATGGGTTAAATTAAGTTTATGGTGTTCGGAAGTATCCCGTCAATATTTGTATGTGTAGGTATTGAAATAAGCTTTCCAAAGATATAATGTTTTCCAAAAATAGAGGAGTATTTCATATAAGCGAGAACATTCGAAATTTCACAACCGTGGCCGGGAAGCCTGTGAACAGTAAATCTGCAGGAAAATTACTGCAGCTAGGCAATTATATTTTTGGATAAAATTTAGACGATCATAACTCCTTGTAAAAAAGAACTGTGTGACCTTCTATATATCAACGAAAATCTCCGAGAGTCTTCTTTCCGATGAAATTGGTTTCATCCAAATCCAATGTCTGAATAAGGAGCTATACCCGTTTTACTACAGTCTATCAAAAAAAAAAAAAACAGAATTGTGGGATAGATTTTTGGGTCAAGTTTAAACGACCATACCTCCTTGTACAGGAATAAATGGGTGGTATAATTTATATGAAAGGAAATACCTTTGAATTATCTTTCCAATGCAATTGGTTTCACCCAAATCCGATACCGGAGCAAAGAGTTATGATTGATTTACTTCAGCCTGTCAAAACTGTCCATTGGGGACAGATTCGGATTTATTTAAATTTTTAGGGAAAAATGGTCATTTTCTATTACCTCTTGGACGAAAATGGGTCTTTATAAACCTACACTTAGCCTCATATATATCATATATCATCCAATTATTAAGAGAAGGTGAAACCCTAGCGTAATTTCAACTTCAAATATTTTGTGATTCAACCGTAGAAAATTCGAATTGGTTCCGTAGTTGTGTTCACCATCTCGAAAGCTTCGAGAAGCACCCCATGGTTATGTAAGGAGGATTCTAAATTCAAGAGTTCATTGTTAAGGTATGAATATCGTTTATTCTTGATTCTTATCCATGAATAAGTATTGATAAAGGATTATGAGTATTGTCTTGATGTTGGAAGATAACCAGAAACATAGTTATGAATTGTTTTGTATAAATAGTTAGTAGTAAATTATGGAAGTTGTTGTATTGGATTATGGAGGATGAATTGTGGTGATATATCATTATATTAGTGGTTATGTATGCCTAGTGATCATTTTGGTATTGGATGGTGATTAAGAAGGGAGATAAAGGCTAAGAGTGATGTTGAGGGATATTTCATGAAAATGCATGATATGTGAATGTAATAAGAGTATAAGAGGATGTATGTAGCACTCTTATTGATGAGTTAAAGGATTACTTCCTAGACATTATTTGGTGAAGTTAATACCTAAATGGTAAGGTTGGGTTGCTAATACTAGTTTGCCACAAATGACTTATTGTAGATAAGGGTTCGAAGAGTACGGGAAGTCAAGTTGGACTTGTATTGAAGTGGTTATATCAAGGTATGTAAGACATACACTATCTAATATTTGGCATGAATAATGACCCATGGCACTCTCAAGTAAGCTTCCAACATTTCCCTATGACACATGACACATAATAACCTCATATGATCTTCGACGCTACCAATTGAACTTGTTTTCACTTTTAAGATGTCCGGCTAGTCAAAAAAATGTCCATATACTATTGTTGACTCCGAAATGGTTTAATGAGGTATCCATGATTCTCTACTTCATTTTCATGATATTGATTACCTATTTACGTGTTTTTCCTATTGAGGTATCATGGTTTCAAGTTCCATAAGGTGTGACCACAAAGTAACCAATCTCAAAGATTAATTGAATTAAGAAATGGAATGTCTGTATTTTAAATTGATGATATGATGTATTGTATTAGTACCACTGATCAGTTGGCCATTGTATTATAAAGATTATGTATATATGCTATTCCAGGGGTGGTACCTGATGTATTGTATTAGTACCACTGATCAGTTGGCCATTGTATGACATATGTTATGTATTGATAAGGATTACGGGAAGTAATGATATGAAAGTAATGTGCACGTATCCCATCAGCTCTTTTAAGTATGGTCTACTCATACTGTTTATTAACTGGTATCTGGGTTCTGTTGATCTTTTGTATCTCATCTTGATACTCACTGCCTTACATACTCAGTATATATTTCCGTATTAACGTCCCTCACGGGGGACCTGTATTCATGCCTGTAGGAATAGGTACTTCAGGTCGTACAACTCCGCAGTAAGAGCCAGGACATTCTGTTGTTAGTGGTGAGCTCCAGTTGATTCGGGGCATCCCAAGTCATTTCTATATGTATTTTTGGTATTTGTATTAAAGTCTTTTGTGGGCGGGAGTTTGTCCAGACCCTAACTCAGTTGTGTATCTATGTAGAGGATTTTGTAGACATATTGTACAACCATATGAGTGTTTGGTTGATAGACGTGATGGCTCTGATGGCCAATTACTGTTTATATATATATTTATGCGTGTCTGCTGGGCTGATACAGGTACTGTTTTCTTCTATTTACAATGAAGTGCTGACCAAATTTCTAATTTTCATAAGTAATGTAAATGTGAAAGTATAGGTTATGAACGGGTTCTCCCGGGCCTCCTCGGCTACGGGTGCCAGTACGCTCCAATGGGATTTGGGGTACGACAAAAGTGGTATCAGAGAAGTTTGTCCTAGTGAGTCTACAAAGCCGTGTCTACATAGAATATCGTTTATCGGTGTGTTGTGCACCATATCTATAAACAGGAGGCTATTAGACATTTAGGGATTGTTTCCACTCTCCATTTCTTAGATCGTGCAATAGACCCCATATTAGAGATAAAGTCATAATCGATCGCTTAATCTAATTATTTTTTTATTTATTATAGTAACGATGCCAGTTATAAGGACAAAGAATAAGTGGAAGCGAGTGGATGTAGTGGCCGAAGAAGGTAATAGTAAGTCACCACCGGCACAAGCTGAACAAAGTGAGTCTCAAGTTGAGCATATATCAGGAGTTTCTTCTCCTCCGGATGGGCCATCTATTAATGTTGTTGATCGAGATTTGAGGGATGCAGTACAACTTTTGACGCGTATAGTTGCCGTTCAAGTTCAAGGTCAAGCTATTCCTACCACGGGTTCTAGTGGTACGGATAGAGCAGCTAGCCTTCAGACATAGGATTTTCTGAAACTGGATCCTCCTACTTTTACCGGATTAGATATTAACGAAGACCCACAGGACTTTGTCGATCAAACCCAAAGGGCTCCAGATGTTATGCACATATCCAGTAAAAAGATGGTTGAGCTAGCAGCATATAGACTGAAAGGAGAGGCTATATTGTGGTATGAGGATTGGAAACGATCTAGGGGTATTGATGCACCTCCAACTACGTGGGGAGAGTTCAAAGATGCATTTATTGATCATTATCTTCCATTTGAGACTCATCAGGCCTGTGCAGATCAATTCTTAAATCTTCGTCAGGGTAATATGAGTGTAAGGGAGTATAGTCTTTGATTTAACTCCTTATCTCAATATGCTTCTAATGTGGTAGCTACTATGGATAACAGAGTTCATCACTATGTGGATATATTGGAACCATACTTGGTTAGAGATTGTACCATTACTGCTTTGAACAAGGACATGGATATAGCGAAGATACAAGCTTTCGCTCAGAAGATGGAAGATCAGAGGCAAAGAAGAAGAACCCAAGAATCAGAAAAAGGATATTCTAAGCGGGCCAGAGCTATAGGGCAGTTTATGGCATCTCAGGGAGGTTTTAGGCCTTCGTTCTCTCATAGATTACCTAGCCGGTTATCTTCGTATCCTGCAATTAGTGCTCCACCGCAATTTCAAAGGTTCAGAGGTAATCAGTTCGGGCAAAGCAGTGAAAATCAGAGTTCGCGAACAGTGGGGTATCAAGGGCAAGGGAGTATAAGTCAATTGAGACCTCCACGACACCTGTTCCCCATATGTAGAAGATTTCACTTTGGCGAATGTCGGCTTGGAACGAACAATTGCTTTTGGTGCGGTAGGCCGGGGCATATGGCTAGAGATTGCCCACGCAGGACCACAGGTTGTATAACATGACCTACTGGATTAGCTGTTACGTCATCATCGGTGCCTCTTTTGAGTAGGGGTGCACAACCTATGGGTCACAGTAGAGGTGATAGAGGAGCAGCTAGTTCTAGCGGAGCTCAGAACCGTGTGTATGCCCTAGCAAATCGACAGAATTTAGAGGCTTCTCCAGACGTGGTTACAGGTACGTTGTCCATCTTTGCATTTGAAGTATCAACGCCAGTGGGGGAATCTCTTATAGCTAGGAATGTCTATCGAAATTGTGTTGTGAATATTTGTGGTCGTGATACGATGACCGATCTTGTTGAGTTAGAAATGGTAGATTTTGACGTTATTATGGGAATGGATTGGTTAGCGTCTTGTTATGCTATAGTAGATTGCCATTCTAAGAAGGTGTATTTCCATTTCCCAAATGAGGCAGTCCTTGAATGGAAGGGTAATGTTGGCGCATCGAGAGGTAGATTTATTTCTTACTTTAAGGCAAGAAAAATGATTTCCAAGGGGTACATATACCATTTGGTTAGAGTAAGGGATACAGAGGCAGAGTCGCCAACTTTTCAGACCGTTCCGGTTGTGAATGAATTTCCTGATGTATTTCCTGAAGAACTACCAGGTTTACCTCCTGAACGAGAAGTGGAGTTTGGTATTGATATGTTGCCATACACACAGCCAATCTCAATTCCTCCTTATAGAATGGCACCAGCAGAGTTGCGAGAGTTGAAAGAGCAACTGAAAGACTTGCTAGAGAAGGGATTCATCAGGCCTAGTATGTCCCCTTGGGGAGCACCAGTATTGTTTGTGCGTAAGAAAGATGGTTCGCTGAGGATGTGTATTGACTATCGGCAATTGAATAAGGTGACTATCAAGAATAAATACCCTCTTCCCCGAATTGATGATTTATTTGACCAGTTGCAGGGTGCCCAGTGTTTTTCCAAGATTGACTTGAGATCAGGCTATCATCAAGTGATAGTCAAGGATAAAGATATACCCAAGACAACTTTCCGAACACGGTATGGCCATTATGAATTCCTGGTTATGTCATTCGGGCTGACAAATGCACCCACAGTTTTTATGGATCTGATGAATAGGCTGTTTAAGCCGTTTCTAGATGTGTTCGTGATAGTTTTCATTGATGATATTCTGGTCTACTCTAGATAAGAAGAGGACCATGTTAATCACTTAAGGCAGGCATTGCAGATTCTTCGTGATCATAAGCTGTATGTGAAGTTTTCTAAATGTGAGTTTTGGCTCAAGTCAGTGGCATTTTTGGGCCATATTGTATCCAGTGAAAGCATAAAAGTTGACACTCAGAAGATTGAGGCTGTGAAGAATTGGACAAGACCCACGACGCCTACAGAGATTCATAGTTTCCTCGGGTTGGCAGGTTATTATAGAAGGTTTGTTGAAGGTTTTTCTTCTATTTCTGCACCCTTGACTAAGTTGACGCATAAAGCCTCCAAGTTTCAATGGAATGATGCCTGTGAAAAGAGTTTCCAAGATCTGAAGAGCAAGTTGACTTCTACATCGATATAGGTACTTCCTGAAGGCACAGAAGGGTATGCAGTATACTGTGATGCTTTGAAAAGTGGCTTAGGATGCGTATTAATGCAACATGGTAGAGTAATAACCTATGGATCTAGACAGTTGCGACCACATGAGAGGAATTATCCCACATATGATCTTGAGCTAGCTACAGTTGTATTTTCTTTGAAGATATGGCGACACTACTTATATGGGGTTCATGTTGACATATATACTAATCATAAAAGCCTGCAATATATCTTCAGTCAGAAAGATCTAAACATGAGGCAACGAAGATGGCTTGAATTGTTAAAAGATTACGATGTTGATATCTTGTATCATCCAGGGAAAGCAAATGTGGTAGCGGATGCACTGAGTCGTACGTCTAAAATGCCATCTATAGAAAAACAGGGGATGATTAAGGATCTTCACCAACTAGCTATTTTGGGAGTTCGACTTCTCGAAACTCCAGATGAAGAGGTTATTGTACGTAATGCAGCGGAATCTTATTGATAGCTAAAGTGAAAGAGAAGCCGTATGCAGATCTAATTTTATTGCAGCTTAAGAAGTATGTGCAGAGTGGCACGACAAAGGCATTTGAGCTTATGCGAGAAGGAGTACTTCAGTGTCAGAATCATTTATGTGTACTTGATGTAGTTGAGCTAAGAAAGAGAATTATGACAGAAGCACACTATTAAAGGTATTCCATCCATCCAGGGTCGACTAAGATGTATCAAGATTTGAAAATAATATATTAGTGGAATGACATGAAGAAGAATATTGCCGAATTTGTAGCTGAATGTCCGAATTGTCAAAGAGTCAAAGTAGAACACCAGAAACCCGGTGGTTACATGCAATGTATAGATCTTCCAGTCTGGAAGTGGGACAAGATCAATATGGATTTCATCATGGGTTTGCCTCGTACATATCGGAAGTTTGATTCCATATGGGTGATCATTGATAGGCTTACCAAATCTGCGCACTTCTTACCAGTTAAGACAACTTATACGGCGGAAGAGTATGCGAAGTTGTATATTAAGGAGATCGTTCGGTTACATGGAGTTCCAATTTCCATTATATCCGATCGAGGATCCCAATTTACTGCGAATTTCTGGAAGTCTTTTCAAAGGAGTTTGGGGACAAAAGTAAATCTAAGTACGGCTTTTCATCCTAAAACAGACGGACAAGCAGAACGTACCATCCATACACTTGAAGATATGCTACGAGCATGTGTATTAGATTTCAAAGGCAACTGGGATGATCACCTACCTATTATCGAGTTTGCCTACAATAATAGCTATCATTCAAGTATCAAAATGGCATCATATGAAGCATTGTATGGAAGAAAGTGTAGATCGCCAATAGGATGGTTTGAAGCAGGTGATCGGTCTTGTTTGGACCGGATCTTGTTTATCAAGCAATGGAGAAAGTTAAAGTGATCCAACAACGGCTTGAAACAGCTCAAAGTCGACACAAATCTTATGCGGATGCTAGAAGAAGAGGACTTGAGTTTTCTATCGACGATTGGATATTCTTGAAAGTATCACCAATGAAAGGAGTGATGAGGTTTGGCAAGAAAGGAAAGTTAACTCCATGATACATAGGTCCGTACAAGATCATTCAAAGATTTGGACAAGTTGCTTATGAGTTAGAGCTACCTCAAGAGATCTCAGCAGTTCATCCTGTATTTCATGTTTCGATGCTTTGCAAGTAAATCGGAGATCCATCGCACATCACTACTACGGAAGATGTACAAGTTACAGAAGATCTCACTTTTGAAGAAATGCCTATTGCTATTCTTGATCGCCAAATTAAAAAGATAAGGAATAAAAAGATAGCATCGGTAAAAGTAATTTGGAGGAATCAACAAGTTGAGGTGATCACATGGGAAGCCGAGGAAGCGATGAAGATTAAGTACCCTTACCTATTCAACGATGAGGAGGAAGTTCATGAGACGGAAGAAGAACAATAACAAGTAAGTGTTTATTTTTATGCAAGTATGTTATGATGATGAATATGTTAATTGTAAGCTTGGACATGTCTTAATTGAGTAACTATGCTAACATTAAAGTACGAATGTTCTTAAGGGGGGGAGAATGTAACACCCCGTAAATTGTTTCGTACACTTATCGCGATTATATGGAGTCCTAAAGGCTTGCGTATGGGTTAAATTAAGTTTATGGTGTTTGGAAGTATCCCGTCAATATTTGTATGTGTAGGTATTGGAATAAGCTTTCCAACGATATAAAGTTTGCCCAAAACAGAGGAGTATTTCATATAAGCGAGCACATTCGAAATTTCAAAACGGTGGCCGGGAAGCCTGTGAACAGTAAATCTGCAGGAAAATTACTGCAGCTAGGCAATTATTTTTTTGGATCAACTTTAGACGATCATAACTCCTTGTACAAAAAGAACTGTGTGAGCTGATAAATATGGACGAAAAGCTCCGAGAGTCGTATTTCCGATGAAATTGGTTTCATCAAAATCCAATATCTGAGTAAGGAGCTATACCCGTTTTACTACAGCCTATCAAAAAAAAAAAACAGAATTGTGGGACAGATTTTTGGGTCAAGTTTAAACGTCCATAACTCCTTGTACAGGAATAACTGGGTGGTATACTTTATATAAAAATGAAATACCTTTGAATTATATTTCCAATGCAATTGGTTTCACCCAAATCCGATACCGGAGCAAAGAGTTATGATCGATTTACTTCAGCCTGTCAAAACTGTCCATTGGGGACAGATTCGGATTTATTTAAATTTTTAGGGAAAAATGGTCATTTTCTATTACCTCTTGGACGAAAATGGGTCTTTATAAACCTAAACTTAGCCTCATATATATCATATATCATCCAATTATTAAGAGAAGGTGAAACCCTAGCCTAATTTCAACTTCAAATATTTTGTGATTCAACCGTAGAAAATTCGAATTGGTTCCGTAGTTGTGTTCACCATCTCGAAAGCTTCGAGAAGCACCCCATGGTTATGTAAGGAGGATTCTAAATTCAAGAGTTCATTGTTAAGGTATGAATATTGTTTATTCTTGATTCTTATCCATGAATAAGTATTGATAAAGGATTATGAGTATTGTCTTGATGTTGGAAGATAACCAGAAACATAGTTATGAATTGGTTTGTATAAATTGTTAGTAGTAAATTATGGAAGTTGTTGTATTGGATTATGGAGGATGAATTGTGGTGATATATCATTCTATTAGTGGTTATGTATGCCTAGTGATCATGTTGGTATTGGATGGTGATTAAGAAGGGAAATAAAGGCTAAGAGTGATGTTGAGGGATATTTCATGAAAATGCATGATATGTGAATGTAATAAGAGTATAAGAGGATGTATGTAGCACTCTTATTGATGAGTAAAAGGATTACTTCCTAGACATTATTTGGTGAAGTTAATACCTAAATGGTAAGGTTTGGTTGCTAATACTAGTTTGCCACAAATGACTTATTGTAGATAAGGGTTCGAAGAGTACGGGAAGTCAAGTTGGACTTGTATTGAAGTGGTTATATCAAGGTATGTAAGACATACACTATCTAATCTTTGGCATGAATAATGACCCATGGCACTCTCAAGTAAGCTTCCAACATTGACCTATGACACATGACACATAATAACCTCATATGATCTTCGACGCTACCAATTGAACTTGTTTTCACTTTTAAGATGTCCGGCTAGTCAAAAAAATGTCCATATACTATTGTTGACTCCGAAATGGTTTAATGAGGTATCCATTATTCTCTACTTCATTTTCATGATATTGATTACCTATTTACGTGTTTTTCCTATTGAGGTATCATGGTTTCAAGTTCCATAAGGTGTGACCACAAAGTAACCAATCTCAAAGATTAATTGAATTAAGAAATGGAATGTCTGTATTTTAAATTGATGATATGATGTATTGTATTAGTACCACTGATTAGTTGGCCATTGTATTATAAAGATTATGTATATATGCTATTCCAGGGGTGGTACCTGATGTATTGTATTAGTACCACTGATCAGTTGGCCATTGTATGACATATGTTATGTATTGATAAGGATTACGGGAAGTAATGATATGAAAGTAATGTGCACGTATCCCATCAGCTCTTTTAAGTATGGTCTACTCATACTGTTTATTAACTGGTATCTGGGTTCTGTTGATCTTTTGTATCTCATCTTGATACTCACTGCCTTACATACTCAGTATATATTTCCGTATTGACGTCCCTCATGGGGGACCTGTATTCATTCCTGTAGGAATAGGTACTTCAGGTCGTACAACTCCGCAGTAAGAGCCAGGACATTCTGTTGTTAGTGGTGAGCTCCAGTTGATTCGGGGCATCCCAAGTCATTTCTATATGTATTTTTGGTATTTGTATTAAAGTCTTTTGTGGGCGGGAGTTTATCCCGACCCTAACTCAGTTGTGTATCTATGTAGAGGATTTTGTAGACATATTGTACAGCCATATGAGTGTTTGGTTGATAGACGTGATGGCTCTGATGGCCAATTACTGTTTATATATATATATTTATGCGTGTCTGCTGGGCTGATACAGGTACTGTTTTCTTCTATTTACAACGAAGTGCTGCCCAAATTTCTAATTGTCATAAGTAATGTAAATGTGAAAGTACTGGTTATGAACGGGTTCTCATGAGCCTCCTCGGCTACGGTTGCCAGTCCGCTCCAATGGGATTTGGGGTACGATTCTCTGATACCATCTGTAACAGCCCAAGCCCACCGGCG
The DNA here is from genome assembly GCA_030864225.1 of Capsicum baccatum var. pendulum. Lineage (NCBI taxonomy): Eukaryota > Viridiplantae > Streptophyta > Magnoliopsida > Solanales > Solanaceae > Capsicum > Capsicum baccatum. Next base: position 246,874,762 of record CM061552.1, on the reverse strand, counting down.
CATGCGAAATTGTCCGCTTTGGAGCCTCGGCCCCTCACGGTTTTAAAACGCGTCACATACGTTGAAGGTATCCATGCACCTAAAAGGCACACTTCGTTCCCCTTCACTACCGATGTGGGATTTGCCTAAGTGAATGCAGGCATTACGTATCACCGTCCCTACACTCACCCCCCGTAGGGACTCAGCGTCCTCGCCGAGGGTTGCCCCACCACCGGCGCCAGCGCTGGCTCTGATACCATCTGTAACAGACCAAGCCCACCGACGCATGCAAAATTGCCTGCTTTGGAGCCTCAGCCCCTCACGGTTTTAAAATGCGTCACATACGTTGAAGGTATCCATGCACCTATAAGGCACACTTCGTTCCCCTTCACTACCGATGTGGGATTTGACTAAGTGAATGCAGGCGTTACATATCGTCGTGTAGCTTGGGTATTGGCTGGTTTGTGTACTCACAAATTTTAGCTTGAGTCAGATTGTGTTCCACCTATTGAACATCAACGTTGACTCAATCCTTCTATACAAGAGGTGGTTAAGAAAGATATCATCAAGTGGTTTGATGTTGGTGTAGTGTTTCCCATTGCTGATGAAAAATAGGTTAGTTCGGTTCAATACGTACCAAAAAAGGCCAAATGAGAAGAATGAGCTAGTGCCAATGAGACCAACCACTGTATGGAGAGTGTGCATTGATCATAGGAAGTTGAATTCATGGACTCATAAGGACCATTTTCCTATGTTGTGCATGGATCAGATGCTCGACTAGTTAGCAGGTAGAGGATGGTATTGTTTTCTTGATGGATACTCAATATATAATTAGATCACTATTGTGCCTGATGACCAAGAGAAGACTATCTTTACACATCCTTATGTGACCTTTGCATTCAAACAAATGTCATTCGGGAAATGCAATGCTCCAACCACATTTCAAAAATATATGATATCTATTTTCTCTTATATGGTCGAAGACACTATTGAAGTTGTTATGCATGATTTTTTAGTTGTTGGTGATTCTTTTGAAGGTTTCCATATTCACTTGGCAAAGGCTCTAAAATGGTGTGAGAAGTGAAACTTGGTACTTAATTAGGAGATGTGCCATTTCATGGTCAAAAAAGGAATTGTGCTTGGGCACAAAATTTTGAAGAAAGGCATAGAGGTTGATTAAGCAAAGATTAAGGTGATTGAAAAATTACCTTATCTAATTTCTGTAAAGGGAATTTGGAGTTTTCTAGAGCATGCATGTTTTTGTAGGCATTTTATCAAGTACTTCTTGAATATTGCTAGTCCACTTTGCAAGCTTCACGTGAAGGAGGTAAAATTTTATTTTGATGATGCATGTAAGAAGACTTTTGAAAGCCTAAAAGAGAAGTTGGTGTCTGCTCTAATTATTATATCTCCTAATTGGTCTTTACCTTTTGAAATTACGTATGATGGTAGTGGATTAGCCGCAGGGGTTGTACTAGGACAAAGAAAAGAAAAGATCCTTAATCCCATCTTTTATAATAGTAAGGCACTAAACCCTGTTCAAAATAACTATACCATGATGGAGCAAGAGTTATTGGCAGTGGTTCTTGCCTCTTGAAAGCTTAGAACTTACTTGATTGGTACAAAGGTGATTGTGCACATAGACCATGTGGCATTGTGGTACTTAATGGATAAAAAGGGTGCAAAGTCGAGGTTTATCCAATAGGCACTGTCGTTCCAAGAATTTGATTTAGAGGTGAAAGATAGAAAAGACACAGAAAATCAAGTTGCGGATCACTTGTCTAGACTTGATGAGGAAGCTATGCAGAAGGTTGCTAAGGGATTGGAGATTGATGATAGTTTTCCAGACAAACAGATATTGGCAGCTTACTAATATTTAATTCCATGGTTTGCAGATTATGTAAATTACTTATCAAGTTATCTAGTCCCAGAAGATCTTTCACATCAACAAATAAAGAAGTTCATGCACAAGGTAAGAAAATTTTTCTGGGATGAACCTTATCTTTTTAAAATTTATGCATATGGAATCATTCATAGATGCATACCTGAAGTGGAGATGATAAGCATACTTAAAGTTTGTCACTCATCTCCAATTGGGGTTTATCATGAAGGTCCCCACACCATGTATAAGATCTTATAATGTGGCTACTATTGTCCAATTGTATACAATGATATGCATGACTATGCTGCCATGTATGATCAGTGTCAACGACAAGGTACTATTTCTAGAATGCATAATTACCTAAGACCACTATCTTAGAATTGGAAATGTTTGATGTATGGGGCATATATTTCATGGGAACTTTTGTGAGTTTGTATGGCATGAAGTACATAATTGTAGCTGTTGACTATGTTTCAAAGTGGGTGGAGGCAAATGCGCTTCCTAGCAATAAAGCAAGTAGTGTCATCGTATTTTTGATGAAGAACATCTTCTCTCGATTTGGTATGCCACATGCTTTTATAAGTGACGGAGGGTCACATTTTTGCAATCATATATTCAAGAGTCTACTTGACAAATATGTAGTGAATCAGAAGGTGGAAACACCTTATTATCTGAAGACTAGTGGACAACTTGAATGTGTCCAATAGAGAAATTAAGTCCATATTGGAGAAGACTATAAATGCCAATAGGACTGGTTGGGCAAGAAAATTAGATGATACATTATAGGCTCATCATACTGCTTACAAAACCCCCATAGGTGCTCCACCTTATCAGCTTATGTATGGCAAACCTTGCCATTTACCAATTGAGCTTGAGTATAAGGTGCTATGGGTATTGAAGAAGCTGAAGTTAGAATGGAAGGATACAACCAAGTCAAGGTTGAATAACATCAATTATTTGGATAAATTCTGACTTCAAGAATATGACTGTGTAACACTTTAGAAGGAAAAGATAAAATTGCATCATGATCGAAAGATTGAGAAAAGGGTATTTGGAAAAGGTGGCTAAGTGCTACTTTACAATTTCAGACTTTATTTGTTTCCTGGTAAGCTAGATTCTAGGTGGCATGGTCCATTAATTGTGACAAGAGTTTATCCCTATGGTGATTTACAACTAAAAAGGATGGTTCAAGCTCATTCAAGGTAAACGGACAATGAGTAAAACACTATATGGGAAACATAGAAGAGGTGAAAGAATTAGCTGGCATTGACCTTGATGAAATCTATGTAATCAAGGCAATTGCAATTGCCGCAATGTTAAATCAAGCATTGTATGGGAGGCAAACCATGAGGCTAGTTGGTGAAGTCTACGTATCCAACTTATCCACGCCATGCTGCAGCATTAAATCAAGCGCTGTGTGAGAGGTAACCCATGTTGTTTTACTTATTGCAATTATAGGGTAATGCATTTGTTCAATGTGCAGGGCTAAAGAATGCAGACAAAATCCAGATAAGTTGAAAAGGTATCATACAGACTCTTTACGACTCATATCTATAAGATACAACTCATGAGTAGGAGTCAAATTAGCCCTGGGAGAACAATAAGAATCAGAAAGTAGTTTCTAGAATGAATATGACTCCCAGTATGAGTATTACCCTTTGGGTACGATTCATGACCAAGATTCGTACCCCTTCCAGAAACCAGGTAAGGTCCTAGGGCCTTACGAATAAAAAAAATGAGCAAGAAGCCTGGGTACGTGTAATACCCTAAAAATCCAAACCAATGTTAGGACCATGTTTCAAGATCCTTCAAGGTACATTATAGTTCTTTGGTAGTTTATTAGTGAGTTTGATGTATATTAAGGCCTCAAATAACTCCCAGCTATTAGACAAATCAAATTATACCTTACCGATTGAGTTTTCAAGAAGGATGTTGCAATGGTCAACTTCAAACGAGATTATCTTTTATTCTACTAAGAATTTTCCAGATTAAGACACACCAAATGATAGAAAATTGAATTATCTTTACAAGGACACCAATTTTGCCAAAATTCGATACTCGGGTGAGAAGTTATGTCACTTTTAATGAAAGGCAGTAGCCCATCCCGATTAGGCCGCATTGTGGTGATCACCAAAATCACATTGTCCTTTTCCAATGTGTCATCGTAATTGGCACCGCGTGGTGCCAATGGTCAAATTTACGTTCAGTGGGGCACCGCAATAGAGTCGCATTGTGTGAAGGTGCTATATCAGGATTGACCATTTCTAGTGGCGCAACGCGATAACACCACATCGTGCCATTGGGAAAAATGAGTATCGATCTTTTGCAGTGGTGCGACACGATAAGCACCGCGTCTCCCCAAAGGTCAAAATCTGGATTTTTAGTTTTGTTCTGAGTTTTATTTCCCACGGTTTGTTTGGTCTTTTCCCATAGCTTCCAAATCATGTCAACAAAGGATTAACCTATCCTAAGCATATTATATTGATTTTTTTTTTATCAATTTACACCCTAGGATTTAACAATCAACTCAAAGAAACTCCAAAATTCACCATTCTTTTTCCATGATAATTCAAATTCAAGGTTTCCAATTCAAGAACTTTCGAGAATTTTTTAGTCAAGGTATGTTAAATGTTCATCCATGGGTCCCTTTCACCCATGGAGACAAATAATCTAATTTTTAAATTCAAAGTTATGATCTTTTACAAGTTATTATGATTTTTAACCATGAATTCCCATGAATCTTGATTCTATACCATGTTTACATGAAATTGCTATTGTTATTAAACCCCACACGTTTGAATAATGTTATTTGTTGATTTAAACCATAATTAGTGAAGTTGATATTGAAATCATGCTATTACTATAAGTTTTAAACTATTTCCATGCTTAGCTTACACTATGCATATCATGTGTTTGATGAAATGCCTATAAGAACGAATTTTGAATAAATGTTTTCATATTATGTCCCCAAAGTTTTAGTACTATGTTGCTATTATTTCTATTGAGTCCTGGGGGTTGTGACTACCCGAAAACTTAGTTCTTTACTTAACCTCAGTATCTTCAGAATAGTTTCAGACTTGTTATAAGCAGTATCAGTTCAGTCAGTTATCATGATCAGTTAAACTTAGAACAGTTTAGTATTCCGAGTTAGTTCAGTTGGAGTAGCATTTTGTATTGAGTGAGTGCAGGGATGACGGCTACCCCGTCAGATAGGCAGAGTCATTAGTAGCAATCTATGTACTCCAGAACTACATAGCCAACTAGGATTTGAGGAGTCACCCGTCAGTTCAGTCTTGACTATCTCCTAAGGGTCACCTATCATTTTAGGCTTGACACCCTTAGTACTTCGAGATAGTACATTAGTGGATCCACATATCCAGTGTTAGTTCTCGTGAGTTGGTACTGACACCCTTCCAACTGGGGTCATAGGTTAGACCCCAAATTGCTTATTAGGGCATGTCGGTTAGATGATACCTCCCATAATCTTAGTCCAGTGATAAGTTCAATAATTTAGTTTTAGTTTTGATTGACCATAGCATACAAATATCAATTATTCATGTATCAGTATTTAGTATTTTAATTTATAGATTATATTCAGAACATATTTTATGCTTGGTCTTGCATACTCAATATTTACAGATTTCATGCATTTTATTCAGTACATCAAGCTATTCATTCAGTCAGTTATTACTCATGTACATAAAACTATGCATATCATTCTACCTCATTTAACATACCAGTACATTCAAAGTAATGACCACATACTCATTTCTTATGCTATGATGTCTCATTTAATAGGTTCGGACACTCAAGTTTCTGACCACACTTAGACATCCCAGCACGTCAGTAGCAGTAGTCATGGTAAGTCCTCATATTTTTAGGACAAACTATGTTTATTTTCCATTCTTTTAGTTCAACAGTTAGTTGGAGTTAGTTGGGGCCTGTCCCATCAACTCTTATTCAAATGGTGTTAAAGGCTTTCAGACACTTCAAACAGTCAGTTAGTTTGTCATTATTTAAAAAGTTTCAGAAAGTTATTTTTCGATGGTTGTTTTTGAATTTATGATTCAAAAATGTTTTAGTACTTAAAACCATATGGAGTATTTAGATATTCTGCATACCTATTTTATTATTATAATTTAATGCTCACAACAGGTACCAGCTCATGGGTTAGCTTGTGGTTACGTATGACCGTAAGCAGCATTGTGGAATCGAGGGTGCACTCTAAGGGTGTTACACACTTGTTATTAGAGCCTAAGGTTTTAAAGTGTCCTAGGAAGTCTTAAATCTGTGTCAACTAGAGTCTTGTGCATAGGTATGAAGTGTGCCACACTTATGGACAAGAGGCTATGAGGCATTTTAAGAAAAGTCTCCCTTTATTGAGTATCCATATCATGCTACTGAGCATGATATCATGTTAAAATATTTGTCTAATCTATTATCCCTTTCATTTATAGAACATACCTCTTAGAAAGACAAACAAAAGAAGAAATGTGAACCAACCAACACCTCCGCCTGTTCAGAAAGATCCCCTGAATGAGTATCTTTCTCATACAGAGTTTTGAGCTGCATTTATTACTCTATCTCACTCTGCAGTGGATCAAAATTTTCAGCCAATTGCAATTTCATCCAACCCAGTGTCCAACACTATCGCAGCTAGGATTCTAGACTTTACCCAAATGAATCCTCCTCTGTTTTCAGGATCTAATTCTAAAGAGAATCCACACGAATTCTTAGACATGGTTCAGAAGATAATAGATATTATGGGGTTGACTTCTAGTAAGAGTGATGAATTAGCTGCTTACCAGTTAGAGGATGTAGACCATACCTGGTTTAAGCAGTAGAAAAGGGATAGAAGCATAGATGTAGGGCCTGTAGAGTGGGAGAAGTTTGCTACAACCTTCTTAGATAGATTCTTTCTATTAGAGCTTACAAAAGAAAGAGTTTTAGAGTTTATAAACTTAAGGCAGAGCAACATGAGTGTGAAGGAGTATTACTTTAAGTTTACTCAGCTAGCTAGGTATGCTTCTCATATGGTGGCCGATAGAAGGTCTAGAATGAGCAAGTTTATGTCTGGGGTATCCAACAGTATGGTCAAGGAGTGTAGAACTGTGATGTTAACTAAAGCTATGGAAATATCTAGGATTATGGTCTATGCTCAACAGATTGAGGGGAAGAAGCTTAAAGACAAGGAGAGTGAGAATAAGAGGGCTAGAACAGGTAGCTTTAATTTTACTCAGCCAAATTCAGAAGATGGTAATCATCCTCAATTCCATCAAAACTCTTCATCACCTGCCCCAACTTCAGCTACTGCCACTTTTCCAAGGTTTAGAAATGATAATAGGCATAGAGCGCCAGGTTCTAAGTCCCAAAGAAGTGTAAAAAGTGATTATACAAATCCTCTTTGCAAAAAATATGGTAGAAACCAATAGGGTGAGTATAGAGTTGGCAGTGATGTATGCTTTGGGTGTAGTAATCCAGGCCATCAGATTTGGGAGTGTCAGGTAGTTGCTTAGAAAGAAAGGGATTTACGCCAATAGGGCCAGTCCATTATTCACCAGTTCTAGCCAGCTGCCTGACTCAGTAGGGCGTCGCCTTTAGTGCTACTAGTGGTCAGTATTAGAACAGGATCTATGCTTTTTAGTCCTGACAAGATCAAGAAAGTTCTCCTAATATGGTAACTGGTACGTTACAAGTCTTTTATTTCCATGTTTATGCTTTACCAGACCCTGAAGCTTCTCTTTTTTTTGTAACCCCTTATATAGCCATTAACTTCGGAGTCAGTCCCAAAATCTTAGTAAATCGTTTCTCAGTGTCTACCCCCGCGGGTAAGTCTATCATATCCTGGCGGGTATATAGAAACTGTCCGGTTACATTGTCTCAGAAAGTTACTTCAATTGATCTTGTGGAGTTAGTGATGATGGATTTTGACGTCATTCTCGACATGAATTGGCTACAATCATGCTATGCTTCAGTTGATTGCAGAAATAGAGTAGTTCATTTTTAGTTTTCAAATGAACCAGTCCTTTAATGGAGGGGTAGTACTACAACGCTTAGGGGTCAGCTTGTTTCATATCTTAGAGCGAGGAAAATGATATCCAAAAGGTGTATTTATCATCCTGTCTGAGTCAAGGACTCTAAATTTGAGGCGCCAAATCTTGATTCAGTTTCAGTAGTGAGGGAATTTCCATATATGTTCCCTGAAGATCTTCTTAAAGTTTCTCCCAAAAGGAGAGTTGACTTCGGAATTGACCTTCTTCTAGATACCCAACCTATCTCTATTCCACCATACAGAATGACTCTAGCCAAATTCAAAGAGTGGAAATAATAATTGAAAGATCTTCTAGATAAGGGTTTCATCAGGCCCAGCTTTTCCCCATGGGGCGCACCAGTTCTGTTTATGCGTAGGAAAGACGGTTCTCTTAGAATATGTATTGACTACCATCAGTTGAATAAAGTCACAATCAAGAACAAATATACACTCCCCAGAATTGATGACTTGTTTGACCAACTTCATAATCAGATCTAGCTATCATCAGCTAAGAGTCAGAGAATGTGACATTCCAAAAACAGCTTTCAGAACTCAATATGGTCACTTTGAGTTTCTAGTCATGTCCTTTGGTTTCACAAATTCCCCAGCCGTCTTTATAGACTTGATGAACCGGGTGTTCAACCATTACTTGGACATATTCATCATAGTCTTTATTGATGACATTCTTATCGAATTTCGTAAAAAAAAATGATCATGCAGACCACCTCAGAATAGTATTACAGACTCTTAGAACCTAGCAGTTGTTCGCTAAATTCAGTAAATGCAAATTTTGGCTAAGATCAGTAGCTTTTCATGGCCATATTATTTCCGGTGATGGCATTAGAGTTGATTCTCAAAAGATTGAAGCAGTAAAAAATTAGCCTAGACCTACCTCTCTAATAGATATCAGTAGTTTCTTGGGTCTGGTTGGCTATTATCGGTGTTTTATTGAAGGGTTCTTATTTATTGCATCCCTCATGTCTAGATGACTCAGAAGAAAATTAAGTTTAAGTGGTCAGCCACTTGTGGGAAGAGTTTTTAAGAGTTGAAGACTCGACTCACCACAACTCCAATTTTGATGCTACCTGATGGTTAGATGGGTTTGTTGTGTACTGTGATGCTTTCAAAGTTGGTTTTCGGTATGTTTTGATGTTGAAGGCTAAGGTTGGGGCCTATACCTTTAGATATCTTAATCCCCATGAAAAGAATTACCCTACCCATGATCTTGAGTTAGTAACTTGTTGTATTCGCCTTAAAGATTTGGAGATACTATTTGTATAGGGTTTGTGTTGATATGTTCACAAATCATAAAAGATTGCAGTATGTGTTTTTGCAGAAGTATTTGAACCTCCGCTAGAGAAGGTGGTTAGAATTATTGAAATATTATGATATGAGTGTTTTGTATCACCTGGTCTAGGCCAATGTAGTGGCAGATGCCCTAAATAGATTATCTATGGGTAGTGTTGCTCATGTTGAAGATTCCAATGTGTCATGTTTCATTCTCATTCATGTAATCATGGTTTTAACATGTATATTCAGCATGTAATCTCAATTCCTTGGTACTTTGAGCTTAGCCAATCTCATTCGAGAATGAATATTCCTAAGGGGGAGATATTATAATACCCCACAAGTCCAAACCAATGTTAGGACCATGTTTCAATCTCCTTCAAGTTACATTATAGTTCTTTGGTAGTTTATGATTGAGTTTGGTGTAAATTAAGGCCTCAAATAACTCTCATCTATTAGACGAATCAAATTATTCCTTACCGATTGAGTTTTCGAGAAAGATGTTGCAATAGTCAACTTCAAATGAGATTATCTTTTATTCTACTAAGAATTTTCCATCTCAAGACCCACTAAATGATAGGAAATTGAATTATCTTTCAAACGACACCAATTTGCCCAAATTCGATGCTCGGGTGAGAAGTTATGGAACTTTTAATGAATGGCAATAGGTCATCGCGATTAGGCCGTGTCGCGATGATGACCAAAATCACATTCATTATTTTTCAGTGTCTCATCACGATTGGCACCGCATGGGGCAAGGGTCAAATTCATGTTCAGTGGGGCCCCGTGATAGTGCCGCATGGTGCCAAGGTGTAAAATCGGGATTGTCTATTTTCAGTGGTGCAATGCGATAGCACCGCATCCAGCCATTAGGAAAAATTGGGATCGTCATTTTGCATTGTTGCAACACGATAAGCACAGGGTCGCGCCGAAGGTCAAAATTGGGAATTTCAGTCCAGTTCTGAGTATTAATTCCCAAGGTTAGTTTGGTCTTTTCCCGTAGACCCCAAATCTTGTAAACAAAGGATTTAACCTATCATAAGCATATTATTTTGATTTTTCATCAATTTACTCTCCGAGAAAACCCTAGGCTTCAGCATTCAACTCCAATAAACTCCAAAATTCACCATTCTTTTTCCAAGATAATTCAAATTCAAGAACTTTCAAGAATTCTTCAATCAAGGTATGTTAAGTGTTCATCCATAGGTCCCTTTAACCCATGGATTACAAGAATCTAATTTTTAAATTTAAAGTTATGAACTTTTTCAAGTTATTATGATTTTTAACCATGAATTCTCATGAATCTTGATTCTATATTATGTTTACATGAAATTTTTATTGTTATTAAACCCCACATGTTTGAATAATGTTATTTGCTGATTTAAACCATAATTAGTGATGCTGATATTAAAATTATGCTATTATAACAAACTTTAAACTATTCTCATGCTTAGCTTACTTTACAATCAAGTGTTTGATAAAATGCCTACAAGAATGAATTTTGAATAAATGCTTTCATATTACGTCCCCGAAGTTTTAGTGCTATTTTTCTATTATTGCTATCGAGTCCTGGGGTTTGTGAATACCCAAAAACTTAGTTGTTTACTTAGCCTCAGTATTTTCAGAATAGTTTCAGACTTCTTCTGAGCAGTATCAGTTCAGTTAGTTATCATGATCAATTAAAATTAGAACAGTTCAGTACTCCAAGTCAGTTCAGTTGGGAGTAGGATTTAGCACCGAGCGAGTACAGGGATGCAAGGTTCCCCATCAGATAGACAAAGTTTTTAGTAGCAGTCCTTATACTCCAGAACTACGTAGCCAGCGTAGGGTTTGAGGAGTCACCTATCAGTTCAGGCATGACTACCTCGTAGGGGTCAACCGTCAGTTTAGGCTTAACACCCTTAGTCCTTCGGGATAGTACATTAATAGATCAACACAGCTGGTGTTAGTACCCGTGGCATAGTACTGGCACCCTTCTAACTGGGGTTATAGGCTAGACCTCAAATTGCTCATTGGGGCAAGCCAGTTAGATGATAGCTCCCATAGTCTTAGTCTAGTGATCAACTCAGTAATTCAATTTCAGTTTTATTTGACCATAGCATATAGATATCAGTTATTCATTTATCAATATTCAGTATTTTAGTTTATAGATTATATTCAAAACATATTTTATGCTTGGTCACACATTCTCAGTATTTACATATTTCATGTATTCTATTCAGTACGTCATGCAATTCATTCAATTAGTTATTACTCATGTACATTAAACCATGCATATTATCCTACCTCATTTATCATACCAGTACAATCAAAGTACTGACTGTATACTCATTTTTTGTGCTGTGATGTCTCATATCATAGGTTCGTACGCTCAGGTTCTCTATCGTACTTAGATATGCCATCACATCATTAGTAGCAGTCATGGTAAGTCCTTATATTTCGAGGACAGACTATGTTTATTTTTCATGCTTTCAGTTCAGTAGTTAGTTGGAGTTAGTTGGGGCCTGTCCCATCAACTCTTATTCAGAAAGTGTTAGAGGCTTTCAGACACTTCAGATAGCTAGTCAGTTTGTTATTTTCTTACCAGTTTCAGACAGTTGTTTTTGGATTTATAATCCAGGGTGTACTCCCGGGGCATTACAGTACGAGTCATATAGACTACTTGTACCCTAGCTTACTAGGGCACATCTCGAGTTTGACCCGGCCCAGTGCTTTGATTAAAAAGGGAAAAGAAAACCTGATCGGGTACCCAAGACGTTCAAAGCGTACCCGACGTATTTTTCACACAAATTTCAAACTGAAAATGGCAAAATCAACTTGTTTTCAACTCAATTAACTTACCAACAACCTCAATTAGTTCCTATTTTGTGATTTAAACTAAAAACTGAGAAGTACTAAGATTGAAAAATAGAAATTCATTTCTTCAACTCATCAAGTAAGTTCCCAATGTCATTCTCTTTACTTTGTAAGTTGAAATGAAGTAGACGTGATATTACTAACATAGTTTAAGTAGAATTTCTACATTTTATGGATTGTTGGTATAATATTTGTAATGTTGGTGTTGAAAATTGAAAATGGGGGTAGAACTAGGGTTTAGGAATGGATTTTTATGTCTATGTATGTTAAAATGTTTGATATAGCTAGAAATATAGTAGTTGGTAATTTGAGAATTTTATCAGAGTCAAACTTTAAAGTTGGATTTCTATGTTACAGTTGATATAAGGCTTCTTACGACTCATACCCACTGGTATGGGAGTTATGATGGGACTCGTACCCACTGACAATATAAAAAATTAACAAATTCAAGGTTTTGGAATGGATACAACTCAACAATATGAGTCGTATCCAGACCATACGACCCGTACACTCTTATCGTACCCACTTGGGAAGAATGATAATAGAATAAAAGTTTCAAACCAGCTTACGATTATTGGTCACGAGTCATACATAGTCGGTATGACTGGTAAGGAGGATTCATAAGTAGGCCAATGAACAAAGGCCATGCACTGCATAGGATATGATTCATGAATACGATTCGTACCCAATGGGTACGACCAATACCTACCACTTGTACCCAACTGAAACTAAGCACATTGAACTTTAATTTTTACTTTTTATTTTCTTTTATTTTTTTTCTTAGTTACTAATATTATTGTACTGCAGGAAAATGCCTTCAAGGAACGATTCTTCATCCAAAATAGTTTCGTAGAAGGGGAACAAACAAGCACCTATTGAGAGTGAGGAAACCAGTTTCTCCGAGTCTAAAACAATATAAAAGAGTAGTAGAGAAGAGTATGACAAAACTACATTCAAGAAAGATGTGAACAAAGAAATACTAAGTCTAAGGGGAATAAAGTAGTGCCACAAGAATCTGAATCACCACTACAAAGGGGGCCAAGAAGAAAGAATACAACTGTCTATCCTCCACACACACTAGTGCTAATTAATGATAATGATGACAAGGCTGAGTCTAGTTTAGCTGAGGAGAGTGTAGATGATGATCAGGGTCCTAAAGTGGATGCAACCCCTATAGACAGACAGGACCCCCCCCACTCACATTGACCGCTACTCTAATGCTCATCATTAAACAATGAGGGTACCCTCGGTATGTAGGAGACGTTTAACATAGGACTGTCTCATCTTCCAGATAGTAAGATAATAAAAGTACTATACTTAGAGAGGTTAATGAATACTACGGGGATGGTTGAATTACCCGTGTTTAAGGAGCGCTTTAGGAAATACGGATTTGGATGGATGATTAGAGGATCAGATAGATATAGTGAGGTCCTCTTTTGTAAATTCTGCACCGCATATAAGGGAGAGATGATGAGGCAATATCCACAGTGTATGTTGTCAAAGAGAGGTGAACCTAATGCCTCCCTCATGATCCGAGGTATGCGTGTCGATATTTCTCTCCCGACTATTAGGAGATTTCTATATAGGCCAAAATATTAGGCCCCGGTCAACACTGGAGAGATGGACTATAGAATGATAGAGATAAGAAAGATCACGAATTGGACATTGGGTACAAATGATAAAATAGCGATGTTTAGATAGATAGCTGAGAGGATAGCTACATTTGGTGAGTATGCTACTTGGGTTGCCGAAGGTGTTGGTGATTTTCAGCAGATAAAGAAGCATCCCTCAACTCTGAGGATAAGGTGTGGTAGAAACTAGCTCGATACCAGATATGTCCCATGAAAGGCAATGATGTGCTGATCCCAGTTTGGGCAACTATGATAGCAGGTTTTATAGCCGAGTATGAATTTGATGTTGGTGAGTTCCTATCCCAAGAGATAAGAAATAGGGCATTCGAGGGCTAAAAGGAATTGCTATCCTACCCCTACATGATCATGAAGATTTGCTTAGTTGTCGGAGTAGTTGAATTATCAAGAGTTGATGAGATGATCAAGGACCGATAAACTTTTGATATTGGCTTGATTCGAGATGCATCCAACCCTCGGTACTGACCTATGCAATAGGCTGTAGATGCTATGGTGGGATTGTTCCCGTAAGATAACTGGACAGATACCCCTACTCCAGTTGAGACTACTGAGGCAAGTGCACAGCCTGAGGCTGCACCCATAGATACAACAGGTACTTTTAGTTCCCCACCGCTACTCTGTTCTGTGCTACCTAGGCTATGGGGTATGCCTCCTGGGGTGATGTTGATCTCTCAGGCTGCTTGAACTGAAGTCGTAACTCAGTTGGCTACTCTCACTATCAAGATAGGTCATATAGAGGACGGAGTATAAAGTTGGATAGATCGACAGCTTAAGGAAAACGATAGGCAAGTACAAGAGCACCTAGATGATTTTGAGTTGAGGATTACTCGATAATTGGGTAGTGGGTGGACACCTAATATTGCTGATATTCGATCTGAGATTGCTGATATTAAGAAGATGGTCATCGAACTATTCTCAGGGCCATTATTTTTGGAGCCTATTGTAGCGACTATGATTTCCATAATTGAGGTGCCTAGTATTTAGGTCATCCCAATAGATGTGCAAGTTGAGAAGATTGAGGAAGAAATAAGAGAAAAGAGGAGAAAGAAGAAAGAAGATAGAGTTGCTAAGAAGAAGGCTAAACTTGATAGCATCCAGGATGAGAAAAAACATCAGACATGGGTCTAAGAAATAGATATAGGAGCTGGTGGTTTGAGAGATCTGGTTCCTGATGCCGAAGGGGTTGATGTTGTGCCCTATTCTTCTGTTACTGCAGTCCCGATTGATGGGATTATTGCTGATGAGAGTGGGACCCGACCTGAGGGCCCACGTACTGATGTTGATGCACCAACGCCTTGAGTGCCTAGGTATGACCCTGATCCAGATGCACCAACGCCTTGAGTGCCTAGGTATGACCCTGATCCTTACTTTATCTTATTTTTGTAGCACTAAGGATAGTACAACATTCTTAGTTTGGGGTGGGGTACCGAAAATCTTTTTTAGGAGTAGTTTGAAAATTTTCAGATGTAGCTAAAACTAAAAGTCTATTATGACTTGCAAGTTGATGTGGGCAACTGAGATAGGGAGTAGATCAATGCACCTATAGGAGAAATTTTTTTATTTTTTTATTATGACTGATAGATTTTGAAAGAATTTCAAGTTGTATTGAAAGATTTTGATTCTGTTTTGATTCTTACTTTGTGATTAATGAAACACTGCTGATTTGTGATGATTTTTGAAATGCTATTGTGAAAGTGGTGCCCCTAAAAAGTTTTTATTTAATGAATTACATGATTTATATATTTGTATGAGATTGTCGAGTATTTGATAATGGCATTAGGATTAGGGATAGTATAATCTGGGACAAAACTATTGCATAGTTGGATAACTCATACTTAGTAGTGTATCCCTGTGCAAGTGTGTGTAAAAGGTTTACTAAGTTCCCAGTTATTTTGGAATCTAGAACTTTCTCGATTGCTTTTACCTTTTTCAAGGATGTTTAAGTGGGAGATGATCATAGGCATTTGTTGTATGAGTCCACTCGAGCTTAAACTGCCTTAACCAAAGGAATAAATCCCCTTGATCCAAATATTTAAGACTTTTAGACAAATTTTTCTTATTACACCTGTCACCTTCTCATTTAACTTATAATGAAACTATTTTGGCCCTGGACCCCTTGTGGACACTGTACACCTCAACTCAGATAAATGGTCTAAGTTGAGAGTGGCTATTCTAGAGGTGCGTAGGAGGAAAACGAGTATGAAGATAATGGGTAGAAGAGAAATAGTTGAAACATCGGCAGGAGTGATAAAAAGAAAATAAAGAAATTTCCAAGGTATATAAAAAGAAGAAGAATAAGAAAAATAAGTGCTAGAAAGTAACACCTGACCCAAGAAGAATGTGCTTAAAATAAAAAAGGAGACATAAGGGTGGAAATAAAAGAAGTCAAAAGTAGTGGACCCCAAGAAGAGCGTAGTGTCTAGAAGGCTTAGTCACTTTAGATATGCATACGTATCATACCAACCCCAAGCCTATGTTACAAGCCAAATAAAGTCCTATAGTGATCCTACTGTGACTGTCTAAAAACTTAGGAAAAGAGCATAAGGGCAAGCCTATGGTATTCTGTGAACACCGATGATACTTCATTGTGAGTGAGAGAGTCGTTTGTTATATCCCTGAATAGAGTAGTCTACCTATGAAGAGTGAATGGGATTTCTTTGACTGTGAGTGCACATGGGTTAATTTTCTAGGTTGATAGATTATTTGATGAACGTAAAGCATGTCTATGCATAAGTGTCTATTGCTAATGTAATGTCATCATCGGATTCCTTTGTATTTCTACGTGTGCTAAATTGCTATACACAAGTTTGATTTGAAAAGTTGAAAAATTAAGAGGGGAACAACAAGATTGAACTTTAATTCAAAATCACTGCCATGGGTTTGCTTGAGATTTTCCTGTTTAAGCATCGTCTCTGTGCTAGAAATTAATAATTTGGTTTTGTTTGCCTGAGGACATGCAAAAGTTTAAATTGAGGGTGTTGATGTAGTGTGGAAATATGACACTTTTGATGCTTGAAACTGTAAATTTATGCGTGAACTTAGGGTATTTTGTTGGATATGATGCACTTTGGTGTGAATTATAGGTAAAACAGGTCTACAGCAGTATTTGAACAAAAAGAGAAGAAAAAGTCCTAAAAAATACAAACTCTAATCTATATACACGTCAGCCTCTGAGTCGTAACCAATCGATACGACTTGTATATTGAATTGTATGAATAACAGAACCAAAATCCAAACTGAGGAGACGAGTTTGAGGAAGATACGACTCAAGTACCCCAGTGGTAAGCCAGGGTACGAGTCGTATATGGAAGTCATGAGCATAGAAAAACCTGAGCTACTATTAGGAGTTGAAATGTCAAATCTATATGAGTCGAAAGTCTGAGTACGACTCGTATAGAGATGTCGTATACAAACCAGTGTTCAAAACCTGAAAAGACTAAAGTCCAGTTAGATACGGATGAAGGACATGAGTTGTACACTAAGGTACGAATCATACGCAGAAGTCGTATGCTGAATAAAGAGTTGAAGACTTGGGAAGATCAGACATTGGAATGGATATGATAAGTTAGGGTACGACTCGTAAGATGAGGATACGAGTGAAGATCGAGTCGTAACAACTGCTGACTTAACATTACCTTTTCCATTTTTAATAGAATTTTTATGTTTTTTTTGAGATACTATAAATAACCTAGGGTTTATATTTATTAGGTTACGTGTTGTGACATTCTTTTACGCACGATTACATATTATTACCTACTTTTACAATTGTTCTTGAGATTTGAGGGTTTTATTCAATTAAAGACTTTGGATTATATTCATCTTATTCTTGTGCAACTGATTTTATGTGTTTTTCATTAATAACCATGGTTTTTCACAAACATGATCGGTTAATCTCTTCGGCTAAGTTTATGGAACCCAGGCAGATTAGATACTTAGAGAAAGTCTAAGACTCAGTTGTTCTAAAGTTTCTGTATGTATCGTAATTCTTCTTCACAATAATTAAACTCATAGCAGCTGCAGACGCTTGAGATTGCCTGTATTTGTATCCATTCGATAACCAAGAAGCTTGAGATTAGGAAAAAGACTGTTTAAGACAGTGATTTGGTGTACGATAATCAAGTATCTCATCTTATCACTTGATCCTACCCCGAAAAGTGTAGCTGAGGTCATATCAAGGGGCAACAAGGTGATACCCTGAGATGATAACCAAGTCAAAGGGTGAAATTTATCTGCTAAGAAGTGGATAATACCTATCTTGTAGGCTTTGCATGCAGAACAACAGAATAATTAGGTTGACCACTAAAACTTTACGAAGTTGAGAAGCCAGGGGGAACATAGACCTAGCGTTCGTCTCATATTGATTTCAACTCAATAACACTTAAGAGTTGGTCACTATTTACAATTAATAAAATCCCCCCATTTACTTTCTGGTACTGCTCGTGGATTACATCAAGGAAAGCAACTATTCACATTTTACCTATGGGATTGACCCCAGCCTTATTGGGTTATTATATTTGCAATAGACCACATTATACTTCCAGTTGAGGTGTAGTTTTGGGCAACATCACCCAACACCCCTATCGAGAAATGCTTAAGCATAAATATAGATATAAAAATAGATGGTGTCTTTGTTGGGATCAACCCCTTGATCCCAACAAACTCATTATCAATGAGTGACTCTTGAACCTGAGAAGGAAACACTAGCCTAACCTTCTCTAGTCTGGCCTTCGCCTCTGCCACTAACTAAAGCCAAGAACTCTCAATCTCTAGTGAAAAAGGAAGGCGTTCTT
This sequence comes from Capsicum baccatum var. pendulum, assembly GCA_030864225.1. Lineage (NCBI taxonomy): Eukaryota > Viridiplantae > Streptophyta > Magnoliopsida > Solanales > Solanaceae > Capsicum > Capsicum baccatum. The sequence continues at coordinate 246,856,288 of CM061552.1, read as the reverse complement.
ACTATCTGTGAGAAAATAAATAAGAGACTTTTGAGTTGCATTAGACTATGAATGCATGACACAAAATAAAGATATGGATTTCTTCTAAAGTCATGTATCCTCTCAAAGATACATAACTAACGTATTTACACCAATCTGTATGACTTTAATAGACTTAGCTTGTACTTGTGAGACTAATGAACCTAGGACTCTAATACCAACTTGTCATGATCCAAAATCAAGATCATAATGGTACCTCTCACACCTTCCGATACAAGTAAGTGTATCCCTACCCAAACTAAATTATAGAAGTAAATCAAAATCAAAAGAAGTATGAAAGAAATAATCTCCAAATGACATTAAAGAGGTACAATATCAATGCAATGTCCTAGTTCTGGTTGTCACTAGTACAAGCCTCTAATACCGAGTTCAATGAAATAGTTTGAAGTATCTCGTATGCACATAAGAATTAGATAAAATAAGAAGAGACTAAGGTATTCTCTGAGATACAAAAAAATCTACATCAATCTCCAAAAAAGCAAACACCGAGAATTATAATCAATGCTCAAGCTACCCACCCATTACTTGTACATAGGTGCCAAAAAAAGTAACGGTGACTATGAAACACATGTGCTCGAAAAACCTCATCAATAATTAATCCCAATCCAAAGTAATGGTGAGGATCATTACATCAACCATCCATGTCAACCAAATAAATTTGCACTGATAAAAGCCTCCACTTATCTAGTAGTAACAACAATTAATAAGGTAATGAAACTAGTTTAAGTATGTCAAATATATACAAGTTTATGATCAATAATAATAGCCCAACTCATATAAGGAAAGACCTTAACCAAACTAGAATTATACCTTCTCACTATACCAACTAGTCATCAAGGTTGAGATAAGAAAAGTTCATGATTATGATAATGATGATGCATTAGATAAGTACGATAATTATGATGCATTAGATAAGCATGATAATGATAATGCATAAGATGAGTGTGATGCAATCCTATCTCGTTGTATGCATCTTTCAATCCTAAGCTCTAAGAGAGGATCTATGAGGGGTTCACACTTCACAAACTAATCATAACCTCAAATAATCGATCTTGCCAGCACTTTCCTCGGTCAAGTCATTTTATAAAATAATTTATTTTCTTTCACAAAGAATCCAAATTTCACAGTAGTATCAGTTCCACATAATAGAGAAATTAATGAGTATATATGTTCATGAAAAAGCCCAACAATGCATAATAATCAGCTTAACAATAGTATAAATGAATCCAACTCGCTCAAATCTTGGTAAATCATGATATAAGTTCTCTCATGGAAATACAATATATAATAAATACAAGGTATTGAAAATATTCCCGACAAGCCCTCAACATGAGAACCACAACAGTAAAAGTACCAAATAAGACACCAATGAGGTTAATACAAGCCCCCACTCAGGCATCACAATAATAGTAAACTCTCTAATCAATAATAAGATCAACACAAGCCTCCATTAGGGCATCACAATGATATGATTTTTCAAGTCAATTAAAAGTTCCACACAAGGAACCATGGGGGCATTAATATAATGTTAATCACCTAATTTAATAATATAATTCACACAAGCCCCCACGTGGCCATCACAATAATGATAATCAACAAAACTAATATAAATATTGAAATTCACCCAACCCATAGCATGCTTTACACAATAAGTATCCAACCTTTTCCTAATTATGACATAATTAGACTCAAATGCTCGGAAGGAAAATATACTCATCGACAAGAATATTCAACATTTCAATTTTTCTCATATTATATAACAATTATGCTTGAATTTCTATTTTTAACATTCTCATTATAGCCACAATCTCTTATACCTTATGTAGTTACTAAACCCCAATTATTCCATCAAATTTCATTAAGCATGATTCAAATCCTCTTATAAATACTCGCTATCAGTTTATTCATGATCAACAAGTCAATTTTCGACACAATTTATCATAAATATATCAACTAGTAAAAGTAACAATCAAGATGTTCCATTTACTACTTTTAATACAACAATAAACACCGGTACAACATAGATGCTCACCATCGCATCTATGCGGGACCCCTAAATTCCCAACTATTTAAAATATACAGGCAAATAACATATAACCATAAACACCTCAGAAAAGAGTCAATATAAACCTCAATTGCCTAAAAACTTATCTACAATGTCAAACCACAACCTAAAAAATCAAATAGAGTATCTTCTGTCCCAAATCACCAGCAAATATGTTAGATCTAAACAAATGTGATATCTATACATAAATATGAGTCCAATAATACTCATATGATATACTTTGGTTCAGAGTCCCCAAACTCAGTTTGAAAATCAATCTCATGCCCACAGGGTTAAAACTAAAATTTTTGCAAAATATCACTTTACCCATAGTCAAAGGGTATCAAATGTAAAATTTCATCAAAAATAATATTGAAATCGAGTTTGAAATCATCAAAAAATTAAATTTTAGCTTTACTTGGAAAACCTCAAATCTCCATTATCAAACACTATTTAAAATTTGAAATTTCAATAAATTTTTATCAAAATCAATTTATGCACAATACAAGGACCTTAAATCCTAAATATCATTATAGTATCGGGGATGAGTTGACCGGACTTAGTAGTCTAGTTGACTTTGAACCACCATAGGTTGGAGGTAAGGTCTATGCCCCCCTTCGTGAGCTCACTTTATTTTGTTTATGATAAAGCTTGGGGGGGTGTGGCTCAACCCCTGACCGCCACGAGAGGTGAGATACTCGGGTAAGGTCCATTCCTAAAAAAATCCTAAATATCAATGAAATTCTATCACAAATTGATCCTTAAATGAAAAACTTTTGATTTCATAACTCCGAATTTCAAAAATAAACGTTATGAATCAAAATCATGAAAAAATGTATATACTTGGAAAATGAGTAAAATAAAAGTATTCAGTCATCATACGAGAAGAAAATATTGATAAAGTAGAACTTTCTAGCTTCAAAAATACTAAAAATTCATGATCTTCTGATTTAAGCATTATCGAGGTAAATATTTATTCTTTCCATTCGTGGGACCCTAACTACATTTGAAGAATAAATTTTTGCATTGCCCATTCAAAAAAGGGTCCTTCTTCATGTTTGTGATGTGTCCATCACATTCACAGAGAAGAACCTCTACACTAGAAAACCAGCAACTATTATTCGTACTAAAATGATCATATCTCACCCATACAGACTTCAAATGCATCGATTATTTTTACTTTGATTCCAAAATTTCAATACGGATCTCATGGTATCATAAAAATATCAACATAGCTTATTAATTTTAGGTGACACTAATAAAAATCAATAATATAAAACTCCAAATTCTTAATAAATACCCAAAACTCATCTGAGATCTCCCAAACACATCCCAACAGTGTAAACACTTGTAAAATATATTTTGGGCATGATGGAACTGACAAGAATCTCAACCAATTCTTAGATCATCATATATTGACTTAAGTCAATTATATTAACTTAAAAGCTTTTAAAAATCAAAAACTATAAAACTCTTTTGAACACTTTGGGGACCATGTCCTCCACTACCGCAACTCACAAGTGCTATAAGACAACAATGAGAAGGGGAAAAATATTCAAAACATAGGAAAACCTAAAAAATCACTACGAGAGTTGCAACATCTACATTAGAACCTCTTTGGAAGACTAACTGGTCTTAAATAGGTTGTCTAAGATGGATCCACTATGAGGGGGCTATATCTTTTTACATTTGGTTCAACCTTTTCATGGCGTACCCTTTTTTATGGACTGTTTTGCTTTGACTATGAGATCAAGTGAAATCATACAAAAATGATATTTGAACACCCAAAAAAGAATATGAGGTGCTCGAAAATAATCGAAGTAGTTGAGTAGGAGGATTGGTATGACTATAACCATTAGTAAGTTTATCAAAGATAAAAGTGATATCGTGAATACTTTTGGCATTGAAATAAATATTCTGGTCATTTTGTCAAGATAAACATGGAGAATTTTGGAAATAAACTTTTTATTTTTTTTAAATCATTGAAACAAATTCTGCAAAAAATATAGAACCCACAATAGTTGCTATGTTGCAACTACGATAGTTAATGGTTGCTGCAACAACTATCATTGTTGTGGCAACACTCAAACTATTGTTGAAGGAGGTGGAGGAGGAGCTGGTGGTTGTTGTGCCAGTTATGGTGGAAGAGGAAGAGGAGGAGTAGGTGGTGGTGGTGGTGGTGATGGTAATGGTGGAGGTGGTGGTGGTGGTGGTAGTTCCAGCAGTGGCATAAGAAGGGTTGAGAGAAAGGTAGGACCTAATTCTGAGTAAATAATACAAACTTGGGAGTTTTAAAATTAGTGCCACTTACACTAATCTAAAAATTTTCATCTCAACTCAATAACTAAAATTTATGTCACTTTTTTTAGTTTTGAAAATTTTTTGTCACTCTTAATTATTTTCCCGCATAACTAAAACTTATGTAGTGTTATTTTTTATAGGTCTAGATGGATCCCTTGCGGTTCCCCAACTCCTCCCTTGCTAAGTTTTAAGATGAACGGTGTGCTTTGGACATTGTTTAATGTTTTAATTTGTAACTTCAAAATACGAAAGAGAGGCCTCCTTTTGAAATAGTGGTGTCACTCTCTTTCTTTTTTTTTTTCTTTTGAGTATTTTCTAACTATATTACTAAGTTCTTTTAGTGTAGTTGCTATAGTATACATTCGGTTGTGTTCAATATGGAGGAAAATATTTTTCAATGAAAAATATTTTTCAACAAAATATTTTTGAGGAAATTAAGTTGGTTCTTACTTATTTTATTATATTTAGTATCCCAATAATAAATATTATTCTAAAATAATTTGTATATATCTAAAAAAAGATAATGAGAATGACTAAGGGTAGAGTGAGGCATATTTTGGTAGGGAAGACGGAGGGAAAGGGGGTTGTAGTGAGGTGGGGGTAAAGTCAGTGTGGGATTTGATGGGGTGGGTGATTTTGCGAATGGTGGGAGATATTGACACTTGTTTTCCGTACTTTTATTAAGGAAATCATTTTCCTTATTCCGAGGATTTGTTTTCCTAAAGAAAATATTTTTCTAAAATTTCATCCAAATGAACATGAAAAATAGGAAAACACTTTCCGAAAATATTTTCCTTCACTTGTTTTACAAACTTTCCTATTTAAGAATTTAAATTAATTATAGTTATTCAAGTTTATACTTTAATATGTATTAAAATAACAAGAAGTCTAATTAACATTTTAAATATCAGGTTCAAAATGATGAACTAGAGAGAAGAGAGTTTGAAATAATGATGTAAGCTTGTAAATGATGTAACCTTTCAAATAACTCATTACATTGGTGATGCACCAATAATATTGTCACCTTGCTTGATCCCAAATACAATCTTGTTAGCAAAAAGGTGTATGCAAAGATATTTTATTCATATATTAACGTAATTTTGAAAAGAGAAAGATGAAAGATTGTCTATTCTTATAACTTGATCCACAAATATACATCATCGTCAAATCTTCATCCGGTGGTCATGACTCACTGAAGCTATATTTTATTTCACACGCGAATTCTCTAATGAAGAAATTATGCCCTCATGTGCACTATGTGGCCATGTTATGTTGCTCTGAATAAATGGGTTCCGCAACTCCAAGACCTGCAACAACATTCAATAGATACAAAATAGCGAGGGAAGGGAGAAAGAAAAATCAAGGACTATACATGTGAATAAGCTTCAAACATGAACAATTTCATCTAACTTGACAATTATTTAATTTGAAGATCTAATATTCCTGAATGTTCCTCAATAGAGAAGTCATCAAGGATCGTGAAATAATAATACACAAGTAGGAAGGAAGAAATGTTTAGTTGAAATTAATAATCAATTTAATAAGATAAAAATATAGCAAGCAAAACAATAGTAATGTCGAAAGAAAAACTCATATCAAAATGGGCACTCTAAGACATATTATTGTGACACCAGAAACTAATATTTCAGACTTTGCATATTCTTACCCTACTATTATTCCTTTTCCATTTTTTATCTTTTGTTGATCAAGAGAAGTTCTTTGTTTCTTTTTTATTTCAAGATTCCTAGATATTTTTTGTTTTGCAGATATATCGACATGACTAATCGAGCCAAGCCTACAAGGAACTTATATATGCAGGGTCGGCTAAAGCGTAAAGCTTCTAAAGCCACTGCTGCCCAAAATTTCCTGGCATATGTATGTATGTATGTGTATATGTGTGTGTATATATATTTGTGTGTGTAGGTAGTGTGCGTGTGGTGTTTTTAGTTTGAGTAAACTTTGAAAAAATTACTTATTTTTTAAAAAATAAAAAGTATTTTTACTAACTTACTCCTAATTAAATGCCTTAAATAAAAAAGTGATTCTTTACTGGTGTAAAACTCTATGTATTAAAAAAAGGATAACTCTAAAAACATAAGATAATTCCTTCTTAAAATTCTAAAATATCACTTAATTTGAAACAAAATGAAAAGGACAAACACCACTTATCTACGAACAGAAGGAGTAGACATACGTCTCAATTTAAGTGACACATTTAGATTTCAAGAATTAATTGTTTTTTTTTATAGTAATTTTTAATACTTTTAAAAATTATTTTAGATTATAAATTATTATGGCTTATTATACTTGTCAAAGTCAAAAAGTGAAAATTATCATACAAATTAACATAATAGATAGTATCTTAAATTTTGTATATGAAAAGCTAAAAAATAGACTTCAAGTGATATTCTATACAAAATATGATTTTTTTAATAGGATAAAATTCAAAAATGACATACTTGAGGCCCTAATTATTAATTTTATAGCAACAATTTTATAATTACATTTTGTAGCAACTTTTATTATGTATTTTTAAAAACTGTTGCTATAAAAATAAATATACAACTAATTTTACCTCCCTTAAATAGCTGAAATTAGTTGAGCTAAATATGGTATAATTACCAATTAATTAATTTTGTAGATTCCTTTTTCGTTAAAACAACTTCAATCATGTGATTTCCGTTTTAGCTTAACAACATTGATCAAATTTTAAATTTCAGTTTTCTCCATTAACGAGTTCATCTGAGAAAAACAAAAACAAAATCAAAATATAATTTTCGTTTTTATAAGAAATTTCATCTAATTCAATCATTTTTTTATGTTTAACCATTCCTGTTGTTCATATGAAATTCTACAGTATCTTCTTCGAATTCAACATCAGTTTCAAAATGAAGCATTAATTTCTTTGAATCAAATTCAATTATAGATTCTTCAGTTCAAATTGTTTGAATTCAACTATCAGTTGAAAATTCATCCATTACTGTTGTTTAAGGTACATAATCATTAAGGTTTTTTGGTTGGATTTTTTGTTTCAGCCATTACTGATGCTCCTATATAGTTTCAATTTATAATCAAAGCAGGAGAAAATTCAACATATATAACAAAAACCTTCATAATTGAACTTTTTCATTGCAAAATTTAAGTTTAAAAGTTGTTTCAGTTATTTAGATTTCATTGTTCGACTATTTATTTCAGTATCGGTTGTTGTTATTTTGATCGATTTAACAATTGATCAAATTGTGAAGATCCCCGATTATGAAAATAATTTAAACAAATTTCGACTTGAATTTGATTCAATTATTTTCTGAAAATCCTTGATCAATGGATGATTCAATGGAGTTGCTGAATGTGATGAAATTCTATTCACACATATCAAAATACAAATTAGGTATGATTCATATGTATTTTTTGATGTGTTTAATGTTAACACTGCATATGTATTTTTGAACTGCTTAATGTTAACGTTGCATATGTATATTTTGTTTGCTTGTCAGAATTTTAGAGTATAACTGTTTTGTTAAAAATATAAATTTTTCTTCGGTTTGATTCATTAGTTTCTGTATTTAGTTTAAAACTTTTTTTGTGTTTGTATTTTACGTTGAACAAATTTTGTTTAAATTTATTTTTTAAATGGAGATGTTGGCTGTGTAAGTTTGTTTGCAGTTAAAACTAAAAAGCGTTGTTTTAACAAGTTACAATTTGAAAAAATGTTTATATTTGTTTATTTTTTGGTTAAATCAAATAGAAATGGGAAGCATACCAGTGCTTGTGAAGCACTCTGGTCGGTGGACGTATGAAAAAAACTACGAATAATATGTCACTGATGCTATACTGTTCAGCACATCAGCAACATTAATTGAGCTGCACGATGAATTGGCATCTCACTTAAGTGTGGATTTAATGAGAAAATATATTCTATTGGAATATTAAATTATTGCTAATGCAGGGAAGATAGAAATACATAATGATATGGGTTTAAAGGTGTTTATATTTCAGAAAAAGCAGATACAAGACATGAATTATCTTCCTTTATATGTAAGCATTTTGGAGAAAGTTGTAGGGAGCAGCGTGGAAAGTTCATCTATATGTGTTGCTGAAAGAATAACCAACTGTGACAATATTTAAACACTGATAAATACAACAAATGAAGGAGCTTTGATGGTTTGTGAACATACACAAGCATTAGATATATTTGAAATGAATACTGTTGAGTTAATTATCTCAGATCCACATCACAAGCATGTTGAGGAAGACCAAGTTTACTTGAGAAAATATTTTTTAAAGTCATTCATGAAGGACTATTTGTAACACCTCGATTTTCTGAACCGTAATGCTACATGGTGCTTATGACCCCAAAAGACCACAAGCTAACCCATGAATGATATCTATACCTATATACTGCATAATATAAAATAAAATGCAGAAACATGAACATGAAAGGCCATATGGTTCGAACTGAATAAACGTCTAATAACAAAATGTCTGAAAAAGGTATAACAATACCAAAATAAGTCATAAATACTGAAAATAATGAGATCTGAATATCTAATTTGACATTTATTCTGAAAGCCTCTAACTGAACTGAATAAGGAGTTGAAGGAACATGTCTCCAACTAACTCCATCTAGTAACTAAATAGTAAATATGGTAATAATCTTATCATCCTCGAATGAGAAGGACTCACTGCAAACTCTGAACACTGGAATGCTACTGCTGATCTGGAGCTCGTGCCTCTGAATCTATGGTGTAACATAAGAGAAAGCACCATAGCTCAAATGCGTCAGTAAGTTTGAATGTACTGAGATTACGAGTGAGGTAGGCTAAATGCAAAGGGTTATATACATGACCAATGTTGACTAATATGAATGTGAGAATACATACACACATAAATAACTGTAACTGAACTCATAGAGATACTGACTACTGAGTCTGAATACTGACAACATAAGTGTACTGATACTGAGATACTGATAGATGAATGACTATTTTAGAAAGTTCAAATTATGAAAAACTGGTCTGGTTGACTATGTCTGACAGTCCTGAAGCTGAATACTGATATCATGAATTTTGCTAACTGATATGACTGATACATGAGTTTAGAAAACTAATACAACTAATATAATTGTGATGATCAACCTAACTGATGTAACTGATACTGAGCGACTGTATCTGACAGTCTAAGTTCTGATGGAACTATCTAAGTTCTATTTTTATATAGAGTAACTAAATTTGAGATCAGTCCTATCTAGCGGGTGATCTTTAAATTTGATGATTCTGATACTATTTAACTATAATTAAGATCAGTCCTGTCTAATGGGTGATCTTAAAGTCTATTTATAATGATAAGGATTGTTTGTCTCTAACAGTACTGAATCTGTACTACTGAACTGAGTAGACTGTATCTGACAGTATTGAAGCTGTAACTGAAATTATGGGATGTGTTCATCTAACCGACATGCCCCAAGCTAAGCTAATTGGGGTCCAATCTCTGCCCTGACTGGAAGGGTGTCAGTACCGCGCCACCAGTAAAGACATCTGCTGTGGAGTCAGTCCTAGTCTAAAGGGTGACTCCTGGGATTAGTCCTACACATATAAATGTGCTAACGGGTGACCCCTGAGTATGTCAATCCTATCTAATGAGTGATATCTCGTACCTACATTGGCTACATAGTTCTGGAATATAGGATTACATCTAGGGATCCCAGTCCTATTCTAGCGGGTAGTCCCTATCCCTAGGTTCACTCGGTGCTGAATCCTACTCCCATCTGAAAGACACTGAACTGAATAACTGGGCTGAACTAAATAACTTAACTGAACTGATTTGCTAAACTAATACTGATTAATTGAACTGATACTAGTGGTATTGTTTAGCGGAGATAAAACTGAGTTTACTGGATTTCAATGACAGACGGAATATAATGAGTTTTGAGGACTGATTAAGAGTACTAAAGTTATAGAGATTTATTGTGATTACTGAGGCTACTGAGCATTAAGATTACTGAGAATACTGAACTACTGAGATTACTGAGTTTTCCTGAGTCACATGATTGACTGATTTCTATAGATCATGACTTGACTGAGAGTATTGTGAAAACATGACATGGCTCTAGGAACACAACTATATTTTTTGGGTACAAGTACCTCCAGGACTCGATGGAAGGAAACTGACACACATGACTGACTTGATCATAAGAGTATAGTCCATAATCCACAATATCATAAATAAGGGATTTCATACTAAGCATGGCTCTCAACAAACTATTTCATGGAAGGGAATTTCATATAACATGTATATACTTGCATAGCTTTCAATATCATACTCATTACATATTACAACCACAATCCATAATATCATAACTTGGGGGAATTTCATGAAGTACAGGGGTATTCTACATCTTGTACATGAGTGGGTTTTGCAAGTAAGCATAGCATAATTCCATAAAACTAGTTCATGAGTAATCCAACAGTGTTCACAAGACACATTATCAACATGGATGATATCGAATCATAGAGGCCTATTATGAATCCTTCACTTAGTCACAATTTAGCTATAATGCATGATTTCTAGTCTCTTAGGTATTTTATCAAACACCTTACATGCACAACTTAGGCATAGGTGTAAATCATACAATTACTCATCATAAATAATCAAACTTACATGTTTTCAACTCATATGACGTCATAGATTCATAATAACACATAAAGATTCTATCTTGGCATCATTCAACACATAAACATGATCAACAATCCATTCATAACATGAAAACCATAATATATAGTTTTAGAAAAGGGTTCTTGAACTTCATGGATGAAAGGAGTCCATGAATGAACACACGCATACCTTAGAAAGGAAACCTTGATGATTTCCTGGAGAGTTCTTGGATTGGAAAACTTAATTCTTGATTATCTTAGAAAAAGGGTTGAATCTTGCTTTTGAGAGATGAGTTTGATGGATACCCTAATCTTGTGGTTAAGAGTGTAAGAGAGGGTTTTTGAGATGCTTAACTAAAGAAAAAGGAAAAAATTACCCCTCTTTAGGGTTATAAGTAATGGAAGGTAAAGGAAATGACCAAAATACCCTTGAAAAAATGCCCTTAAATTTCTGGAAAAATATTCTTGATGCCATCCGTGATAGGCTATCAGGTCCGTGACAGGCCGTCAGGTCCGTGATAGGCTATCACGGATGGTCATCACAAAAGGGGTCCAAATTCTTGATTTTCTACCCAGGGATGACGACATCATCAAAAATGTCATCTGAATGTGAAGACGTCGTCAAAAAGGTCGTCAGAAATGTGATAGCCCATTAGAAACGTCGTCACCGTTTTCCAGCTTGACATACTAAAATAAAATGGGGATAACTCTTTGCTCCGATATCAGATTTAGGCAAAATTGGTATCGTTGGAAAGATAATTCAAAGATATTTCATTTGATATATAAAACCACCCAGCTAGTCATATAAAATGAGTTATGGTTGATTGAAGTTGACCCAAGTTTTGACGCTCACTAAAACTTGAACGACAGGAAAGTTTTCAACTTGTACTTGAGTTAGGGGACCTATATGATCTAAATTTATGCTCAAATAGATTCCCACACTACATAATTGATTAACAAACTAAATTTATATAGGATTTGAGGCTTTTGAAATATCCACGCATAGGAATGATGGATTTTCATTCTAGTCCAAAATGTGAGGTATTACACTTTTCAATTAGGGAGAAGTTTCAAACATGAAGTAAAAGGTCAAGTAAGAAAATGTACGTACATTCTATATCACTCTGTTCTTGTTTAATATTAGTTTGGATATGTATTTTTAAAATACTAAATTATGTTGGATGCAGGTATACGTTGTTTTGCAAATCAAGAAATTGCGAGTTTTTAATGCACGCATCAGGAATAGGAGAAACTGGAATGTTTAGAAAAAGAGAATTCAGACCTCAACATACATGCCCGGTGAAGAACAAGATCTATCCAAAGGTGTATGCTACTAGTATGTTGATATGTGGTATGGTTAAACAAAAATTCAAGAATCACAAAAGAAAATACTGTGCAACAGAAATTAAAAATGACATGAAGGAAGATTTTGGTATGGATCTAACATACACTTTATGTTGGAGGGCAAAAGAAAGAGTGTTAGAAGAGTTGAGGGGTAAGCCATCAGCATCTTATGGGAAACTTTCATTATACTTATATGTACTGATACTACCTATCCAGAGTCATATATAATAATGAAGAAGATAGATGAGAATGAGTTCTTGTATGTATTTATCTCTCTAAATGCATTCATTAAGGGATTCGATCATTGTAGACCAGTCGTATTTATTGATGCTATTCATCTGAGAGAAATGTATATTGGGGAATTTGTAACAGCATGTACAATGGATGGAGCAGGTTAGTATGATTTTATAATAACTATATTGTAAAACTAGTTGTATTTTTTTGTATTTCTGTGTATCACTTGAAAATACATAACTCCACTAGATATATACATATTTGTATAAAATTACCTATATTTTCAAAGTTTCATGAATGAAAACATGTAAAATTGATTATGTTTTATAGTTATATGCGTCTAAATTTTATTATATGTAACCGATACCATTTATTTGATAAAATATACAATTTTAATTACCTGTATATTTAATAAATACATATGCAGTTCCTACATGTATTTTTATTTTACGGCGCATAACTGTTCTGTATGTACCGGTCATATATTCCCTCCGGCATATAGTGTGATTGATTCTAAAAATGATGCATCATAGATGTGGTTCTTTCATAATATAAAGGAAGCGTACGGGAAAAGACAAAACATGTATGTTGTTTCTGATAGGAATCCAAGCATCATAAAGGCTGTTAGCAATGTGTACAATGATGTTCCACATTATGCATGTATGTAGCATCTATAGGAAAATGTTAAAAAACTTTACAGAAAGTGACATGATGCATTGTCAGAGATCTTTTATACAATGGCCAAATCATATTCAAAGTCAGAATTCCACATGTTAATGGAAAAAGTTGAGGCAGTTGGTATTAGGGTGAAGAATTATTTAGAATTGGCTGGTTACGAAAAATGGTCTAGGTCCTATGCAACAGTTTACCGAGGCTGGACTTTGACTTCAAACATTGCGGAGTCAATAAATGGAGTACTTGTATCAGCTAGAGAACTGGCAATTTATGACTTTCTTGAGGAGGTTCGATTATTGTTTGCAAAATGGAACTGGAAAAACAGGCAACAGGCTTCGTATATCTTCATACCACTCATTGAAAAGTTTAATGACATACTAAAAGAGAACGAGACTTTGTGTACTCGTATGACGGTATGACCTTTTACATTTTTGGAATTTATACTTCTGAGAAACATAATTTATAGAATAACTTCCATTAAGTTCGAAATGAATGGAAACGTATAAAAATAAACTAAAAAGTTCAGTAAAAAAAATATTATGTATTCTGCATATGTATTTTTTAATTGAAAATAATTAACACTTCATATGTATTTGGATGCTCTGTAAAAATGTACTCTGCATATGTATTTTTACTCTGTATATGTATTTTTTCTACAAAAATGCTGGTGTTCTTACAACATATCGTGTAATATGAATTTCATCTTTTTGTAGCATTTCATTAAACTTTTTATTTTTATATCAGGTTGTACCAGCCATAGAATATGTGTATACAATACATGACAAACAAAAATACTTCATTGTTTGCCTCAAGGAAAAAAATGCTCATCTAATGTATTTCAACTAGATCAGATACCATGTGCACATGCTTGTGCGGTGTTAGAGAAGAATTTTGAGAAAGGGGCCATACTGTGGTGATTTGTTTAAACCATAAACTGTTTTGAAGACATATGATGTTCTCATCTACCCATTGACACATAAAGATGACTGGCTAATTCCAGATAGCGTACTTGGTGAATAGTACTGCCACCAAAATACAAAAGACCTCCAAGAAGACCTACAAAGAAGGATTAAGGAAAATCAAGCCGGAATATGTTTGGAAATGTCGTTCTTGTAGGAAATGTCGAAAATGATACATTTCTCCTTCAGTATTATTGCTTAAAACTTTATTTTCATTTTTTATAAACTTGAACAATTTTTTTAGTCAATACATTTAATCATCATTAGACAAGTGAACACAGTAAAATCTGAATTCTGCATATGTATATGTTGCAAGATCTGAACATTACATATGTATTTTGAATCTGCAGTTCATATGTATTTTTAACATTGAATATATTTTTTAGTTTAAAGTTGGTAACTTTGATTAACCAAACACTTATTTAGTTCGTAATTATTCATTGATTTAGCCACATATGACATATTCTACAAATCTATGTTTGAATTCCAAAATCTTAGCGCTGCATATGTATTTATATGCTAAAAATAAATTTAAATGTATAATACATATGTATTTTTAATAAAAAAATATTAACACAGCATATGTACTTTTGTAAAATAAAATCTCACCATAAATTACAGAACTGTATTAAAAGTTTTCAATTTATCTTTAATTCGAGTTTTCATTTATAATCATATTAAATGGACACATATCAAAATACATATTAGTTATGAACAATATGTATTTTAGAAAAGCTTACTCTTAACACTGCATATGTTGTTTTAGGCTAAATTTTGTTTATAATGCTTACATATTTTTTAGCAAAATAAGAACACGGCATATGTATTTTCTAACATTGCATATGTATTTTGAACATAACATTGACATTTTTAAACTAAAAATTTCAGATATATTTTTGGAATGCTTAGGCATAACATTGCATATGTACTTTATCAGCTAAAAACAATACATATGTATTTTTTAGGCATAAAAGTTCCTACATATGTATTTTTAGCATAATATGAACAATACATATGTATTTTTTAACTAAATCACAGTAAAATGAAGAACACCATAAAAGACTCAGATTAAACTTCAAAACTGAATTAATTTCATTTAGTTAAAATAAGTACTATTATAACCTACAATTAGAACCACTTCAAAACATCAAAATTTGTTTGTATAATCAGTACCTATATCTATAAACCAGCATCAAAACTATATAAAGTAATCAATCCATCATCCATCATACATTAAAAATTTCAGTTACACTAGTTAGAATATGTACAATGTGATATGAATGTTGGTTCAAATACTATAGTGAAACCCTTTTATTTTCTAAAATATCTTTTTACATGAGTATTCGGTGATCACTGACTACTGATTTTGAAAACCTTAAATTTCTTAGAATGAAAAAGAAAGAATAATTTGAAAAATAGTTCCTACAATAAATATAAAAATTAATTTAAAAATAATTCTGAATAAGGTAACTAAGGAATCTCCAAATTGAAATAGAAATAGAAAAATAGCTTACTACCTAATTAAGAAGTCTTCCTATGTCAAATAAAGATACCTCTTTATCAACATTTAAAAATAAATAAGGAAGGAAATAGAGGCACAAATCTTAAGAATGAGCTTGCAATCGTGCCTAGTGACATCCCACAATCTAATCTCATCATTTCGTTCACAAGAACTGATGAGACTTATCTTTGCTGGATGAAAATCTATTGATATCACTTGCTCATCATGGCCAACAAGGTTTCGAAACCAGTTGCTTGGCTGGATAATGACAAAATGGTAATATATGTTGGATTTCATGGTTGTAATGGACACAAATTAAAAGAAATAAATAAAAGATATTATAAAGCTATCATTATGGTAATAGTGGTAGTACCTCGCCTGCATCCCATATCTTCACAATTCTGTCATAAAACGATATTGTAAACACCATTGGGTTTTGGTCTAAAATGAACATCTATAATTTCATGAGTATAACCTTCTCTACTACTAAAATTATTATTTTTCAACTCCCAAAATAGAACCTAAAATATATCGCAATACAAATTCATTAATAAAAGAAGTTGAGATAGGCAATATCCTATTGAAAAAACAAAACTTTGTTGAAAAAAATAAGATAAACCTTCTTATCATGTCCAGTGGTAGCTAAAAACTCTCCAACTAAACCACTAGATCCAATAGACCTAGTCACAATTGATTGGGAGTCAAATAAACTTACTTTTAGACTAATTAGGACTTATATTTTAAATAATGTGTATAACCATTTCCTTAGATATGTACCATCCAGCTTCTGCATATCCCATTCTCTATCTATAATGAACTGTTTGGCGTTCATCTCCTCTTCCCATGCAAAAGCTATTTCTCAAAAATACAATACACCCATCTTAGTCTAATCATCAAACCAAAAAACTAGACTTTTCTGATTTTATTTGCCACTAGATTTTAGGTTCTACTTCCTCTCTTACACTTATTATCATTTTCCATACTTATGATGCCCCTGTTCCTCTGGATACTGTAGGATGTAATTTTCTAAAATGTTTATTCCATATGAATGATGTCCATAAAGATGATGATGACACTCTAAAATTCTACCATAATTTTGTAAATGGTGCTATTGAGCTGTCATGTAAAGATCTGAAACCAATTCCACCTTTATTTTTAGGATAACACAAGTTTTCCCAACTAACCCAATGTTTTCCTCTATCACCACATGCTTTACTCCAGAAAAATTTTGCAAAAATTTGGTGAAGTTGGTCAATTACCTTCTTCGGTGGATTTATAGCTAATAGAAGGATTACATACATTGATTGTAAGGCATGATTGATCAAAATAAATCTTCCCCCATACGAAAGAAAATTCTTCTGCCAGGACATTATTCTTCTGGTAACTTTCCTTAAAATGTCTTCAAAATAGGAATTGTTCTTTCTGCCATAAATGACTGGGCATCCTAAATATGCAAAAAGGAAGTTCCTCATCTTGATCCCGGTTATTATTCTTAGCCTTATCCAAATGGCTAAAGGGGTTTTCTCATTAAGATAGAAAAAACTCTTGACCTTATTGACCATCTATCCTGAAATTAGTTCATACTCCCTCAACACTTTCATCATCTTCTGAATAGAAACCTTATCTCCTGAGCTAAATAAAATAGTTATATCAGCATAAGATAGGTGATTAATTTTAGGGATCCACTTAGGTAATCCATAACTCTAGTATTCCACATCATCAAATAAACTATTTAATCCTCTAGATAACACTTCTGTAGTAATAATAAATAAAGTTGGTGATAGAGGATCACCTTGTTTCAAACCTCTAGATGAATGAAACAATCCATAGGACTATCCAATAACAAGTACTGATACTAATTATAAAAAACAATCCTCCACAATATATCAATTATGATCTCTGAGAATCCAAACCTTTTTAGTACCTTATTAAAGAATTTCCAAGATAATCTATCAAAATCTTTGACCATATTAAGCTTAACGACCAGATTATGAAATTTGTTTCTCATATTAATATCCCTTATAATTTTCTGAGCTAGAAGGACATTTTCTGTTATACTTCTACCCTTGAAAAAACTTGATTAGTTTTTTGATATAATACTTGGAAGAACAAGCACCAATATTTTATGAATGCATTTTGATATGATCTTATTTACAAAAATGCTTTGCTTATAGGTCTCACATCTCCAAAATTATTTATAGACTCTTTATTTTGTATCAGTACCAGATTACTATGATTTATAAATTTGGGTAATTGAAAACCACAGAATAAAAATTAGTAATATCCTCTCCAACTATCTCCCAACATGCTTGAAAGAAATGTCTAGAGAAACCATCTATACCACTGGGGCTATCTCCATTCATCTCAAAGACCACTTTCTTAACTTCCTCAATTGTAGGTAGAGAAGTCATCACCTCATTCTGATCATCTGAAATCAGTTTAAGAATATGCTTTAACATGCTGCAATCTTCACTCCTGAAATCTTCCTTAAACTATGCAGCAGAAAATAATAATGCTTCTTCCCCAATATTCTCAATAAAATTAACCATATCACCTTATGTTATCTGAATCTCAACTTTATAAAGTTTATTCCTCCCGTCTTTCACATAAGAGTAAAATAATTTGGTATTTCTGTCCCCATAATTGAACCACCTCATACCAACCTCCTACTTCAAATATTCTTTATCGATGTACATGAACGTCTTTAACTTTTCTCTACCCTACTCAAGTATGTTCTATTCTCTGGATTTGAATATATCTCAGACTAATTTTTCCTTAATCACATTCTCTAAGGTAGCAATTTGTCTAAAAAAAGTCCCCAAAAGTATCCTTACTCCATTTAGCTAGTGCTGCCTTTACCTTCTTGATTTTTACATGAAACACCTAAAAGGACTTTCACATGCCGAATTAACAAAATAGATTAAGTGTGGGGAAAATTCTAGACCAGATTACTTGCATGTAATGGTATTTTCTTTGTTATGACTATTTTCTAATGGTTGCAAACGTTAAGAACTTGCCTGTATTCTAGATTTGCTTATGACAGAAGCAAAATTAAGGAAAAAATAACAACAGAAATTCAAAGTTATCAACCTTCATCCAATAACTCAAGTTGTAGCAGGGACTGTTAATATGAAATCAATAACAAGGGTTAAAAGTGCAACACTTGAAAACTCAGATGAGAAGAGTGAAATTCATATAACCAAGGTTGAGAGACATTTAGATGAGTCGGTCTTGTTAGATTTTGCATGGAATGCACCACAATAGTTTGCTAGCATGAGAAACCTATGCAGTTATAAAGTCACGGGGTTCAAAATCTAGTGCTTTTCTCATATTGATCACAAATCCAAAATCATCAACTGTTACTAGTTCTCTTTTTCATATAACCCTCCTTACTTATTTTCCAGTTTCTTAGACAAACACTTGATAGAATTTTAACCTTTTCCCTGTGGGATCAACCCCACCTATTTGGTTTCTATATTTTATCAGGCGACCACTTTATACTTTCTAGGAGGTATAATTTAGGAGATATTAAATTTTGGCATCATTGATGGGGAATATGGTTTTAGAGTTGATTGATTTTATTTGTTGAGTTGTTGGTTTCATTTTCAGAGTTTACTTTTTATTGTTTCTAGGGAACACAACATTGTATGTACAATACTTGAAGTCAAGGAAATTGCCTAATTCTACTTGATATTGGGATTGAGAGAGTTTTAAGACAAAATCAAAGGATGGTTAACAAAGAAGTTTATGATCAAAGAGTCCGTATTGAGGGGGTTAATGATGGCCATGCAATTTTTAATCAACTGCTACAATAACATGATGGTCAAGAAACTATGAACCAAGTCACTACTCGATTAATGGCTGAGAAAAATGCTAGGCAAGAAGATATAAGGTGGATAACAAGGCAAAAAAGGCTATACAAAAAGATGCAGATCATCTTGCTATACTTGATGAGAGGGATAGATTGAGAATAAATAAGGGACAACATCCTCTCCAATAATATCTTTCTATTTATAAAGACCTAGAGAAAGACCTGGGTTATATAGAGAAAATTAAATAGGTGTAATCATTCCAACAAAATTATCTCAAGGCACTAAGTTCGACATCATGAGTCCAATATCTAACTGCTAAAATTTTAAGAGGTATTTTTTGGCCTTCTTACTGATGATGCTAACATGCATATTATAAATTTTATGGGGATCTGCACTTCATATAATCTACCTAGGGTGAGTTCGGAAGCTATTCGACTGAGGCTATTTCAATTCTCTTTGATGGCAGAAATTACTCTATGGTTGGAAGAATTGCCCCATGGATCTATTACTACTTGGAATAAGTTAAACACTCAGTTCTTAGAAAAAGAAATTCTGCCCTCCAAAATGTTGCAATTGAAAGATGAGATATACAACTTCTGTTAGTTGCATTTAGAGGCACTATAAAAGACATGGTTGAGGTTTAATAAAAAGATACATAGTGTTCCAAATCACAGGATTACTGGTAGAAACTTACTAGAGATCTTTTATCAAGCCTTGAATGTTAATACTAAGACTACAACAGAAACTATCACTATTGGGGCTTTCATGAGTCTATGGAGCATTGTTATAAGATATTAGATTAGATTATAAAAACCAATTGAGGGTGGAATTCTCAAGAGGCAGATAGTTCAACTGGTACTTATGCAATTGGAGATTTCGTAGAGTAGTGAGCACTAGGTGATATAGTAACTCAAGAGGTAGCATAACTAAGGGCTAAGATTAGGTTGCTTAGAAAGAATTTGTTGCAGTTAGAGAAGAGGAGATCAATGTAGGGAGTACATGAGGTAATGCTTCAAGATATGAATATTTGAATTTTGAAAAGAATGATAAATATCTTGATAGAGAGGTGGTGGGTTTCTGAGCCAAGGGCAAGGGTTTAATCAACACAATTAGAACTTTATATAAAGGAATCAAGGTCAGTACTACTATGAAGTCAATTATAATTGGTCTGGTATAGACAGAAGAGTGGGGGGACAAGGATAATTATTGGAAGTAGAAAGATGATTATAAGGACTAGAGTGGCCTTTACGTTCCTGCAGCGAACCATGATGCCTATTATGGCAATTCAAGGATGGAAGCTTTGCTTGCCAAACTTTTAAAGGGGTCGGAGAGGTAAGAAAATTACCTTAAAAAGATTAGAGTAGATATTTTGAGGCTAAGCTAAAAGGTCAATTCACACGCTACCATCATTAATTATTTTGATAAATAGTTTATTTAGATGTCTACAGCATTGAACACAATCCAGAACCCAAAAAATGATTCTCATTGTATGGCTATCACAAAAAGAAATGGGATGACTCTTATTGATTCACCTAAACAAGTTGAGGATCTTTATCATATAGTAAATAAATTCCTCAAAATAGGTAAAGAAAGCTGTAAAAATGTACATTCCATTCCTAAAACTTCCTTCACACCCAAAACTTCCTCCACATTTTCCTTAATGTCTTAAGAAAAGGTGAATGATAATAAAAATATTTATGGGGAGATCCTGAAAGATGTTGAAAATCCTCAAAATAATGAAAATAAGGTGAATGATGAAAACATGAAGGAGACGGAAGCCCTACAAATGCTAAACCACATTCCTAAGCCTTCACCTTCATCCCTTAGTGCTTGAAGAAGGAGGGGGGAGGTTGGAACATTTCATAAGTTCATGTCCATATTGAAGACATTTTTTATAAACATCCACTGGTGGAGTCACTTGAATAAATGTTGAGATATGCAATGTTCATAAAAGAGTTGGTTACAAAGACAAGAACTATCAGTTATGAATCTATTGGTGATTTGTACCATTGTAGTGCAATTGCCTCCTATTGTATTATGCAAAATAAAATTAACCTCAATGGCTTCACAATTCCTTATACAATTGGGTTATCTAACTTTGCCAAAGCTTGATGTGACCTAGGTAAAAATATTAACTTGATACTTATGGTAGTGTCCAAATAATTAGGCTTGAGAACACCTAAACCAACAAAGATGTACTTACTGATAATGTATTGTATGGTCAAAAATCCTGGACATATTGTTTAATTTCTTGTTCATGGTATAAAACTTTATCTTTTTACAGACTTTATTGTCTTAGATTGTGAGGTCAATTTTGAGATGTCTATATTTTTTAGAAGACCTTCTTTAGCTGCTGATAGAGCATAGATGGATATGGAGTGCGGTGAGCTAATATTAGGTTTAATAATGTTGAATTCATATTGAATATTGGTAGAACTATGAAGCAGCCAAAGAACATAAGGGTGGTTTTGGTGATGAATAGTTTAGATGACTTTGGAATCCAACCCAAGGGATTTCTTGATATAGTCTGTGTAGTCAATACACCTGTATCGTGCCGCAATGTTAAATCTTTTGTTTCATAAGAGGCAACCCAAGGTTTCTCGTTATTTCTACATTTGTTTTGATTCTTCTTACTTTGATAGACACTATACCAACTCACTTAGATGCCATTGTTATGTTCTTAACTCCCTTATTTTACCCGGTCTAATGCATTTGGGACAACACATACTTATTTGATAGGTGTGGCTGTACTTGTGGGTTTTTATCTCTTGGAAATTTTTCTTGTTGTATTTATTTTCCCTTTGGTTATATCATAGTAGAACTGTCACGTCTAGGATGTTAAATTTGTTTTTCTTATGTTTTTATTGTGTTTGATTAGGAGAAACATGGGGAACCCTAATGCAATCAAGTTTTGAATGTTATGATTTTAATTTTTGATATTTAAAGGATACCCCTCTTAAATTTTAGTTTAGACTATGTGCTGCAGTTGTGTTTAATTATGACAACTGTTTATCTTGTTATAGCATTAGTATTATTTGTAGAATAAATGTAGCGTAGTAATGCTTTAACTAGATAGGTAGTAGTTGATGGTGTAACCCTATGCTCTGTGGGTGTGAGATTGTTTACTGAGTTCACTTTGTGTGTAACACAAAACTTGCCCAATTAGTTTTGCCTAGGTTGTAGGATAGTTGGTTAGGATAGAATCATAGGTCGTTCTTGAATAAGTCAACTTTTGACCTAAATGCCCGACCAAATGAAATCAGATTTTTTATCCCGAATTTGAGCCTTAATTGACCATCTTATTTTATCAGCCAAATCATATTTCCATCTGTACTTACAATGAATATGTTTGTCCCATGTCCCTCTTAAGACATTGTGTTCCTCAACTCAAAAAAATCACCTAAGTTTAGGATGGCTTTCATAGAGGTGCATAGGTCAAACACCCTGGGTTTTGGCCCTTGAAACTTTATTGAGTTTTTAGCTCTCTGTTGATTATATGACTCACCATACAGTTCATATGGTGAGGGTACGGGTCAGGTGATGGTGGTCAAGTTTCTATTATGGTTACAGTTTGGAGGTATGGGTCATATGGTTGGTGATGGGTCATTGGGTTGATCCTTTACTTAATCTAAAACTTAGTGACTTGACTTGGTTCTGAGTATGAATGGCTCACCATGAGCCGTGAGGATAGGGTTCGAGTGGTATAATAAAGTCGTATATTGTCCAGTGTCCAACCTCTTTGATTCTATCTTGGATACGACTTATGGGTACTACTCATATGTTATGGGTACAAGTGGGGCAAAGGGAGTTATATGGTGGATAGTATGTGGTGTCCAACATTCTGATCAAGGTATGAGTGTAGGGTAACCCTCGTATGATGTGGGCACGAGTAAGGGGTCCAAGTCATATCCTCTTGAGGTAATTTTTATAGTTTAAGTAGGGGGTATTCTAGATATTTTCCCTCTTAACTTATTTTGACCCCATGACATAAAACATATTTGGGACTTTATTAACCCTTTATTTCTTAATCAAGTATTCTCAAAACACTCAAAATCTCTCTCAAAGCTCTTGGTTCAAGAAAGGCTAGGGTTTACTTTAAGACAGTCAATTAGTGCTGTAAAGGGAAGGTTTTCTATATCTTCCTGGTTGTTTAAGGCATGTTACTCCTTCCCCATTGTTAGTTCAAACTAAAAGAATGTTTTTCATGGATGGTTTTCAGTGTATTATTATTGTATGTTTTGGGTTTTGAAATATATGCTGGGGATTTTGGTTACTAGTGGTTGGATAATATTTTCCCATGTTCTATTTATGGTTTTTCATGTTACAATGTTGGTTTGAATATGTGGTTGCATGGTAATGGTTAATTGGTTCTTGGTTTTGGAAACTATATGCAATCAATATGTTTGTTAAAATGAGAATGAGAATGGTTTGTCACATAGTTTGACTTTTATCGAAAACCTTGCATTGCATAATATGGTAATGGAACCCAAATTGTTTTAAATGGTTTTAAATGTATTGGAAGGGACTTGGTGGCCATGGCTTTGGTTTAGTTGTAAATCATGTGGGGTACATGAGAATCCCCAAATTTTTGGCTAATGATATTACTTGCAAGATATAGTCGGTAAGACGATACCACTTCATAATGCCTTGGTAATTAAACTTCTAGAATTGGTGATTTGGTTATGTGCTAAAGTTTTAATTAGGAAACAATGGAAGGTTGTGATAGCTAACTGTTAAGGTGTGAGTTCAATGGACGAATACTAGAAACTCATGTTTCCCGACATGAGGGTTGGTCACGGTGACTATATACTTGTGGGATACACAGGAATCCCCTAAGTTTATACTTTTATATATGTATCATGAAGGGCAAAGGATACACGGGAATCCCCGGATCCTATGATATCTCTGATTTGTGTGGCTATGTTATGTTACATAAATCTAATGTTAAAAGTTATTTCATGGTTAATTTGGATTCAAAACCCCAAGTTAAGAATCAAGGGACAAAAGCTAGTACTCTTAACTTGAGCTATGGCCTTTACTAGTTCGTTGTCTTGAATTGTATGTTTTTTGTGCTCTAATGTATGATGTTTGATAGTGTAGGAAGCATGATAATTGTATAATCATGATAAAGGTATGTTAAACAACCTGTTAATAAAGCTGAAACAACACCACAATGCATGGAGTTGAAGGACAAAAGCATGGGACAAAACTTGGTAAAGTTGGAAGTTTTTGGAGTGCTTGGTGTGCCACGCAGCCTAGTTGCTGCGATATGGCTGTGGAACGCCCTTGGAAACTTTTGAGATGTAAATTTCTAGTTATACAACACATTTTTAGCATTCCACACTGCCTATATATTTCTATATTGGCATGGCACGCCTTTAAGTTGAAATAAACAGCTAGTGGCCTCCTATAAATAGAACACTTAAACACTTGTGTAAACCCCTTACACGACCTTGGGACTTGAAGGGAGGTTGGAGAACACTTTAATTTGTTTTTTTTATCGCTTTAATTTAGTTTGTTTATGATTTTTAACATGGATTTTACTATTATGATTCTCGTTACATCTATGAGCGGCTAAACACCCTTTTTCGGGTTTATAGCCAAGAACATGAGAACTATTGTTTGGAATTCATTTGGTTATGGTTGTTTATCATTATTTGTTGTTAATTTATATTTTTCATTACTATTTTAAGGAGTCATGAACCTTAGAATACATTCTATAACTCTACTGTGAACCCGGAAAGACGAATGGTAGAGATGAACGTGGGATGAATAGAATAGGATCGTAATCTTCATAGAATGATTTTGTGATTTTCACTTAGGATAGGAATATAATTAAGTGTCCTGTTTATTTCAAGAACGGGATGAATACTAAAGCATTTAACTTAGTTCACATCCACGCTCAACGATGTAGTTGTGGGGGCTAAGTTGGATAATTGATTAGAGGTTCGAAAGATCATAGTTGTAGTGTAGAACCCATAAAAAAATAATCAATATAACTAACCTAACTAATGAAGTTTGAAAACATAGTATGATTGTTCACAGAGACTTAATCTTGTCATTTCCCGCTGATTGTTCAAACCTTTACTGTACCGTATTGTTTAGTTGACAGTTACTTATAACCTACAAACTTTTTGCTTACGGAGCACTTGATTAATCTGATTAGTGAAATAAGCTTGGACATTTTTCAACACAAGTATCTGAGGGATGGATATTTGTCTTTTTATAAGGCCACTGTATTACTTCGTAAGACTACATACACTTGCATGTGCGCTTGAACGCAACACTCCTGTGCAATGTTAGGTGGTGTGGTATATCTGCTGCATTGTTGTGAAGTGGTGAGTCTCCATCTTTTTGAAGACCCTATTATATTATTATGTTTCTATTCATATTTTTGGAATTGTGAATTTATTTTGTCATAGTCGGGGGCATATTCCGACTTTGTCTAGTATTCTTGGTTTAGAGGCTTTTGTGGACAAGTATTGGGTTGATTGTTTGTTTTGATTCCTAGAATTTCCATTTGACTTAACTATCTTTTTACAATTTTGGTTGGCTTTTACTGTTTATTTTTATTGTTCTCTTGAGATAAGGCTAAGGGGGTGGTCTCCATCCCATGGTGAACTTGAGATACCCGTCACGGCCAGGCCTGGGTTTAGGTCGTGACATTTACTTTAATGTTGCATCTGCATTCATTGTTGTCATGACCTTGCATTTTGCATTTTGTGCAATATTTAGGAACATAGTCATATTTGACTTGAACCACTTCTTGCGTACTCTCTCTTGTGACTTCTTGTCAATATCCATTATCACTGTCTTAAGGAAGTCTCCTTTCAAATCCACCAGTACTTTAACTTGTGAAAAAACTTGTTCTAGTTATATTAATGGTAGCTAGATCAAGTTTGACGGGTTTACCTACTGTTGTAGCTAACGAGAAAAGACACTCTTTAGCAAAGTACGTGGGTAAAATATTAAGGAATGATATCCATCCTAGAGAGTCCATGGTTTTCTCATTCATCTTGAATCAAGGATCATAGATAAGATCTCTCATCAGATATAAAAAGCAATCCTTACATAGTATATAGAAATCTCCCTTTGAAATGAGATGTATGAAATCTGCTTGTTGAATCAAAAGAATTAGAAAATGCTTATTTCAGATTAAACCGATTTGATATTCACCTTTTATGTCGCATTGTTGTGGTATAATCCTTCTTAATTAATCAATATCAGCCCATTCTTAGGTAAATTTACCAACAACTACATATTGAAGATATTCCATTCTGTTCATTGTATCTACTTCTACTTCCATTTATTTAATATATGGTACACCTTCAACCATGGTGATACCCTTACGGCGGGCAATAAAATATAACTTATAAAGTAGTATTACTACAAACCATGTACTTTTCCATGCACTATCCCCTTCAAGTCCTCTAAAATTGATATGTTTAATCTTTTTTTTTTCAATTCGTACAATAGCATAATCCACTATCACAATGTAGCCTTACAATAAAACCTAAAAATTTTAACCTCAATCCATGTAAACAACTTTCTTTACCGACCAATAAAAACCCATTCAAAATATGAAATAGCACCATGACAATCGAACCAGACCCAAGTAACCACGCCACTCTAATCGCAAGTTCTGATCCTTGAAAATGAACCCATAACCTTCCAAATAAGAAGTAGATACCCTTGTAAGTTGAACTCCTTCATGACTACCAGAGAAGTGTTTCAAAACACCATAAGTAATTCCATGCAAGCCAAGATAATCACCAAGGTGGTAAAAAATTGCAAGCCCAAAACACCTGAAAAATCCTTTGGTAAATAACTAAAATCCTTTAATTGCAATCATTCCAAGTTTGTCATATCACAAGTCCAATCCATTTCAAGGTCTTCTAGCCTAATTTTTTAGTAGCCCTAGTCATCCTACATGGTTTATTGCATCATTAATTTTTTAACCCAAACCAACAATAAACTAGTTTGACCCTATAAGACAAATAGTGCATGTCCATACACTTCTGTAACACTTGTAAATGATTCCAAAAAATAATATTCACTACAAACCTCTCTAGTCACGAACTCATCATCCCAATATCATTTTGCCTTATTTTTCCTTAACTAATATCATGATCATCAAGTAAATCTCTGGAATACACTATCATAATTCAAATACACTAATATCTATCATCAATATAATCGATAAATATCCATAATGTAACATCTAGAAGATGACACCTAAATCTATAATATACATAATAACCAAATCTACCCAGTGACATACTCTAAATAAGTCATAACACAGGATTGACACACCCGAGCCACCACTAAAGGATCACCCATTAGGGTAGAAATATGGATAGATATGAAAAAAAAACTCATGAATCATATTATGATCTAATGCAAAATAGGTACGAACATAGGAGAATTTAGAACCATAGCCAAATATTACTGATACGGATCAAACATGCACTAAAACCATACCTGTGGCCACTATACTAAAAGTTCCTTCCTCGAATCCACCTTGAGAAGCATATCACCATGCTAATTTCCCCAACCTACTGATGATGTATCTCTTTGTATCCGTTGTGGCAATCCTTCCTATAGTGCCTGAGATGCCCACATATGAAACAACCTAAATGAGTAGGAATCCACTAAATTGAATCTGCGAATCCTAAATGGCTACTACAGCCTAACTATCTCTTAGAATAACCATGAGAAGTTTGGCATTTACCATAAATATTGTTGTCGTTATCAAGTCTAGGGGGCCTTTTGGTAACATGCCCCTTACGCCACTAGACAAACTCCTATAAAAAATCTTGAGTAAAATGATCTAATGATAGAGGAGGTGATCCATCTGATCTACTTTCAACAGTAGTCCTTCATAACTATTTGGGTGGTCTAGACAACTGAAAAGTATGGAAATTCACTCCACTAGAGTCTTCGAGGCCTAATTTGTGCAACCTCTAATGCAAAAAACCAAGAACTCATAAGAATTGACCCTTAGATTCCTATTGAATTGAGGGGGATACACCCTTATAAACTCCACAAACCTACTCTACCTCTCCACAGACATAACGAGTAGAGTCACTAGATAGGTAGCAATATAACATACTTACTAACGAAACCTATATTAGTAGCCAACTAACTAACTATAGTCTAAGGCCCCAAATTAGTGTGTTGAATGAAAGTATGAACCATCCCCTCAAAGAAACCCAATGATGTGGCATGGAAGCACAACACTTTTGATGCTTGAAATCATAAATTTATGTGTGAACTTAGGGTATTTTGTTGGATATGTTAAAATTTAGTGTGAATTGCAAGTAAAATAGGTCTACAATAGTGTTTGAATAAAAAGACAAACTCTGATTAGTATACGAGTCAGTCTCTAAGTTGTAACCAATCGATATGTATCTTATACTGAATCATATGAATAATAAAACCAAAAGCTAAACTGAGGAGTCGAGTATGAGAAAGATATAACTCAAGTACCCCAGTCATAAGCTAAGGTACGATTCATATGCAGAAGTCATGCGTATAACAGAACCTGAGCTACTATCCAAGAGTTGAAGTGTCAAATCTATACGAGTCAAAAGTCTGATTATGACTAGTATAGGGATGTCGTATACAAAACAGTGTTCAAGACCTAAAAAGACTGAAGTCCTATGTGGATACAGATAAAGAACATGAGTCATACACTAAGGTACAACTCATAAGTGGAAGTCGTATACTGAATAGAGAGTTGAAGCCTTGAGAACATCAAACACTGGAATGGATACAACAAGTCAGGGTACGACTCATAAGTTGGGATATGAATGAATATCAAGTCATATTGACTACCGAATTAAATTTACCTTTCCCCATTTTAATAGGATTTTTATGCTATTTTGAGATACTATAAATAGCCTAGGTTTTATCTTTTATTAGGTTATGTGTTGTGATATTCTTTTATGCACTATTACACATTATTACCTACTTTTACAATTGTTCTTGAGATTTGAGGTTTTATTCAATTAAAGAATTTGGAGTTTATTCATCTTATTCTTGTGTAGGTGATTTTATGTGTTCTTCATTGATAACCATGGTTTCTTTCACAAACATGAGTACCTAATCTCCCCAGCAAGGGCTGTGGGAATCCTGGCAGATTAGCTATGTATAGAATGTGTGAGACTCAATTATTCTAAAGTTTTTGCATGAATCTTAATTCTTTTGCACAATAATTAAACTCATAGTAGCTACAGATGCTTGAGATTGCCTGTATTCGCATCCATTTGATAACCAAGCAGTTTGCGATTAGGAAAAAAATTATTTAAGATAGTGATTTGGGGTACGATAGCCAAGTATCTCATCTTATCACTTAATCCTACCCCAACAAGTGTAACTGGTGTCGTATCAAGGGGAACCATGGCAACACCCTAAGACGATAACCAAATTAAAGGATGAAATTTATCTGTTAAGAAGTGGATAATACCTATCTTGTAGGCTTTGCATGCAGAACAATAAAATACTTGGGTTAACCATGAGAAATTTATGAAGCTGAGAAGCCAGGGGTAACACAGATCTAGAATTCATCTCATATTGATTTCAACTCAACAACACTCAAGAATTAGTCACTAATTATAATTGATAACAACCCTCCCCCCATTTACTTTCCTATACTGCTTATGGATTACATCAAGGCAAACGAATATTCACGTTTTCCCTGTGGGATTGACCCCAACCTTGTTAGGTTATTATATTTGTAATCGACCGTATTATACTTCTAGTTGAGGTGTAGTTTTGAGAGACATCAAATTTTGGCATCGTTGCCGGGGAAGATGGTTTAGTATTAAATTGAATTGATAAAGTTCACAGGTTTTTAAATTTTTGTTTTTTCTTTAGCATATGTTAGTGTATGCCAAGTATGAAGAGTAGAGGCAATCCGTTACTCCCATTTGATCCAAAGCCCAAAAGAATCCATCAAATTCCTAGAAGGATGTCAGGATAAGTTCATGATGGGGTTCAAGAACCCCCACCTATGGACCCAAATATGGCATTCCCATGTGCTGCATTAGATCTATAAAATATTGTAGACTTACAGACACAACAACTATTGGATTAAGAACGTAGAGAAGCAGAAGAAGCCAGACTTTATGTAGAGACGATAGTAGCTCAGCAAGGAGGATTGGTAAGGTCAAGACAGGTCATTGATCATCGAGTTTAGATAGGCAGGGCTCCATTTATTCTATCATATCAACACTTAGACCCATATGAGGAAGATGATGAAGATCTGGGTTATGTTGAACCTACGGAGTCCGGAGCCATTTTTTGTTCTCCTTTAGCCCCTAATGTAAAGTTTGATACCACTAGTGTTATGATCCAATTTCTGAATATGAAGGGTATGTTTTGGGGGGATACTAAGGATGATTCAAACATGCGCCTTACATATTTTCTCGAAATCTATACAAATTACAATATTCTAGGGGTTAATCAAGAAGCATTTAGATTGAGGTTGTTCTCATTTTCTTTGACTGGAGAAGTATCTTTATGGTTTGGGGAATTTCCAAGAGGACTTATCACTACTTGGAACGAGTTGAAGACACAGTTTCTAAGTGGATTCTTCCCTCCTACACAGATGTTACAGTTGAAGGATTAAATTTACAATTTCAGACAGCTACCTGCAAAGTCTATGTAGGAGGTGTGGCTTCAATTCAAGAAGAATCTTAGCATGATACCAAATCACAGAATCAGAGGATCTAACTTGTCTGAGATCTTCTATTGATCATTGAATGATGTCTCAAGAGCTATAATAGATACTATTTTAAAAGGAGTATTTATGCATCTTCGCTGGAAAGCTGCATAGAAATTTCTAGATGATATTATCATTACCAACAGAGGATGGCATACTCAATATTTGGAACGTGATGGTGGTACATATGCTGTTGGAGCAACAAATACGTATAGAGTAGAAAATGACATGGTAGCACAAGCGGTTACACAACTTCGTACAACTATTGGGTTGGTTACAAAATAATTTACGTTAATGAATATTAAGAAGTTAAATGAAGTAGTGACATAGAGGTCTACCTCCAAACCATTCAAGATTGAATCTAAGGAAGAGGTAAAGTACCTTAATCATAGATTGGTGGATTTCCAAACTCAGGGGTAAGGAAATCAAGGTCAGAACTATTATAATGATACATACAGAGATAGGAGTAGAGATAGAAATAGTGATTGGTGGCATAAGAAGGACTATAACGAGAAGAGTGACAAATATATTCCACTAGAAAATTGAGATACAGAGTCCAGAATGGATAAACTTTTGGCCAAGCTGGTCAAAGGGCAAGAAAATCAAGAGAACTGCTTGAAGGATATCAAAGCTGACCTATCAAGATTGAACTAGAAAGTTCAGTCATATGCTACAACAATCAAATAGTTAGAAATGCAATTTGGTCAGATGTCAGCCACAGTGTATCAGAGACAACTTGGCACTCTTCTAAGCAATACAGTGGTAATTCCCAGAAATGATATTCAATGCCATACCATTACCACTTTGAGTGGTAAGATTACTATAGATCTACCTATATCCATAACTAATACATAGAAGAGTAAGGATGAGCCAGTTGATGTTGGGAGATATAGCAAACCGAATAAAGGAAAGAAAAGGCTACAGAACCTATGCTGAAACCCATTCCAAGACCACTTCCTCTCTATTTGCAAAGATTGAGAAAGAAATAAGAAGAAGGTAAGTATAAAATTTTTTTGTCTATGTTAAAAGAGTTAATTATCAACATACCACTTGTAGAGGAATTAGAGCAGATGCCAAGATATGCAAAATTCATGAAGGATTTGATCACTAAGAAAATGCCAGTCAGTTATGAACCTATTGACAATATTTATCATTGCAGTGTTGTAGTCCCTAGATCTTTGGTAGAAAAGAAGAAGGACCCTTGGCGCTTTCACAATACCTTGAACTATTGGTTCTTTCAACTTTACTCGAGCATTTTGTGATTTTAGGGATAGAATCAACCTCATGCCCTTTATTATATTCAAACATCTGGGGTTGGGAGCTCCCAAACCCACAACCATAAGACTAGTAATCACGTACAAGACGGTGAAAAAGCCTGTTGGTATCCTTTACGATATTTTTATAAAAGTGTTTTTTTATATTTCCTGCTAATTTTGTTATATTAGATTTTGAAGTGGACATTCAAGTTCACGTTATATTGGGAATACCATTTTTGGCATATGACACTTATTGATCTAGAGAAAGTAAATCTGATGTTGTAACTCAATGATAAATAGATGGCATTCAACATATAAAAATATATGAATCATCTTGATGAATTAAGAGTTGTATCTATGATTGATGTATATGATGAGGAAACATATTCATTACATGATGTTGATGCAGTTACTCAATGGGATAATGGTTCTGATACGATTGTTCCTATTGAAGAGAGTTAGGTGTCAAAGCTCTTATGACTCTGATTATGAATTTTGACTCTGAAGATATCGAAGAGTATGAGGATTTAGTGGGTGAATTGCATGGTGATAGTTATAATGATGCACCAAAGAATCTTGATCTATATTTAAAGAATTGAACTACTCCACCTGCTCGCCCATCCATAGAGGAACCACCGGTATTAGAATTAAAGGCCCTCCTATATCACTTGCAATATGCATTTTGGGGGTCCAACAATACTTTTTTGGTTATTATTACAGCTGATCAAAGCCAATCAGAGGCAGAAGAATTACTTTCAGTGTTGCAAAATTTCAAGAAGGCATGTGGATAGTCCATTATTCATATTGTGGGTGAATGCCGGGTTTGTGTACTCATAAATTTCATCTTGAGTCAGATTGTGTTCCATCTATTAAACATCAACGTTGAGTCAATCCTTCTATACAAGAGGTGGTTAACAAGGATATCATCAAGTAGTTAGATATTTGTGTAGTATTTCCCATTTCTAATAGCAAATGGGTTAGTTCGGTTCAATGAGTACCAAAATAGGGTGGAATAACTATCGTTCCTGATGAGAAGAATGAGCTAGTACCAATGAAACAAACCACTATATGGAGAGTGTGCATTGATTATAGGTATTTGAATTCATGGACTCAGAAGGACCATTTTCCTATATTGTTCATGGATCAAATACTCGACCGGTTAGCAGGCAGAGGATGGTATTGTTTTCTTGATGGATACTCAGGATATAATTAGATCACTACTGCGCCTGAGGACTAAGAGAAGACTAGCTTTACATGTCCTTATGGGACCTTTGCATTCAAACGAATGTCATTTGGGCTATGCAATGCTCCAACCATATTTCATAAATGTATGATATCTATTTTCTCTTGTATGGTCGAAGACACTATTGAAGTTGTCATGCATGGTTTTTTAGTTGTTGGTGATTCTTTTGATGATTTCCATATTCACTTGGCAAAGTCTCTAAAATGATGTGAGGTGTGCAACTTGGTACTTAATTAGGAGAAGTGCCATTTCATGGCCAAAGAAGGAATTGTTCTTGGGCACAAAATTTTGAAGAGAGTCATAGAGGTTGATCAAGCAAAGATTGAGGTGATTGAAAAATTACCTTATCTAATTTCTGTAAAGGGAATTTTGAGTTTTCTAGAGTATGCAGGTTCTTATAGGCATTTTATCAAGGACTTCTTGAAGATTTCTACTCTGCTTTGCAAGCTTCACGGGAAGCAGGTACAATTTTATTTTGATTAATCATGTAAGAAGACTTTTGAAAGTCTAAAAGAGAAGTTGGTGTCTACTCCAATTATTATGTCTCCTGATTGGTCTTTACCTTTTGAAATTATGTGTGATGCTAGCAGATTAGCCTTAGGGGGTGTACTAGGACAAAGAAAAGAAAAGATCCTTAATCCCATCTTCTATAATAGTAAGGCACTAAACCCTATTCAAAAGAACTATACCATGATGGAGCAAGAGTTATTCGTAGTGGTTCTTGCCTTTGAATGTTTTAAATCTTACTTGATTGGGACAAAGGTGATTGTGCACACAGACCATGCGACATTGCGGTACTTAATGGCTAAGAAGGATGCAAAGTCAAGGTTTATCCAATGGGTACTGTCATTTCAAGAATTTAATTTCGAGGTGAAAGAAAGAAAAGACACAGAAAATCAAGTTGCGGATCACTTATCTAGACTTGATGAAGAAGCTATACAGAAGATCGCTAAGGGATTGGAAATTGATGATAGTTTTCAAGAAAAACAATTATTGGCAGCTTCCTGAGATTTAATTCCATGGTCCGCAGATTATGTAAATTACTTAGCAAGTGATCTAGTCACAGAAGATCTTTCACATCAACAAACAAAGAAGTTCATGCATGAGGTAAGAAAATTTTTTTGGGATGAACCTTATCTTTTTAAAATTTGTGCATATGGAATCATTCATAGGTGCATACCTGAAGTGGAGATGATGAGCATACTTAAAGCTTGTCACTTATCTCCAATTGGGGGTTATCATGAAGGGGCCCGCACCACACATAAGATCCTACAATGTGGCTACTATTTTCCAACCGTATATAAAGATGTGCATGACTATGCTACCACATGTTATCAGTGTCAACGACAAGGTACTATTTCTAGAATGAATGAATCACCTAAGACCACTATCTTATAATTGGAAGTTTTTAATGTATGGGGCATAAATTTCATAGGAACTTTTGTGAGTTTGTATGGAATGAAGTACATAATTATAGCTATTGACTATGTTTCAAAGTGGGTGAAGGCAAACATGCTTCCTAATAATGAAGCAAGGAGTGTCATCGTATTTTTTATGAAGAACATTTTATCTCGATTCGGTATGCCACATGATATTATAAGTGACGGAGGGTCAAATTTTTGCAATCATATATTCAAGAGTCTACTTGACAAATATGGAGTGAATCACAAGGTGGCAACACCTTATCATCTAATGACTAGTAGACCACTTGAAGTATCCAATAGAGAAATTAAGTCCATATTGGAGAAGACTGTAAATACCAGTAGGACTAATTGGGCAAGAAAATAGATGATGTATTATAAGCTCATAGTACTTCTTACAAAACCCCCATAGGTGCTTCACCTTATCAGCTTATGTATGGAAAAACTTTCCATTTACCAATTTAGTTTGAGTAAAGGTGCTATGGGTGTTGAAGAAGCTGAAGTTAGAATGAGAGGATACAACCAAGTCAAGGTTGAATAACAACAATGAGTTGGATAAATTCTGAATTCAAGCATATGAAAGTTTAGCACTTTACAAGGAAAAGATAAAGTTGCATCATGACCGAAAGATTGAGAAAAGGGTATTTGAAAAAGGTGGCCAAGTGCTACTTTACAATTTCAGACTGTATTTGTTTCCTGGTTAGCTAAAGTCTAGCTGGCATGGTCCATTCATTGTGACAAGAATTTAACACTATGGTGATTTACAACTGAAGAAGGATGGTTCAAGCTCATTCAAGGTAAATGGACAACGAGTAAGACACTATATGGGAAACATAAAAGAGGTGAAAGAATTAGCTGACATTGAACTTGATGAAATTTGATTAATCAAGGCAATTGCATCTTGCCGCGATGCTAAATCAAGAATTGTATGGAAGGCAACCCATGAAGCTAGTTGTGAAGTCTAAGTGTCCAACTTACCCATGTCGTGCTGCAGCGTTAAATCAAGCGTTGCGTGAGAGGTAACCCATGTTGTTTTATTTATTGTAATTATAGGGAAATGTGCTTGTTTAATGTACAGGTCTAAAGAATGCAGACAAAATCTAGAAAAGTTGAAAAGGTATCATACGAACTCTTTACGAGTCATATCTATATGATACGACTTGTGAGTAGGAGTCGAATTAGCCTGGGAGAACAATCAGAATCAGACAGTAGTTTCTGGAATGAATACGACTCCCAGTATGAGTTTACACTTTGGGTACGATTCATGACCAAGAGTCGTACCCCTTACAGAACCCAGGTAAGATCCTAGGGCCATACGAATCAAATAAATGACCCGTAAGCCTGGGTACGTCTAACACCCCAAAAATCCAAACCAATATTAGGACCATGTTTCAATTTCCTTAAAGGTAAATTATAATTCTTTGGTAGTTTATGAGTTAGTTTGATGTATATTAAGGCCTCTAAAAACTCCCAGCTATTAGACGAATCAAATTATTCCTTACTGATTGATTTTTTGAGAAGGATGTTGCAATAGTGAACTTCAAATAATATCATCCTTTATTCAACTGAGAATTTTCCAGATCAAGATACACCAAATGATACAAAATTGAATTATCTTTACAACGACACCAATTTTTCCCAAATCCGATACTCGGGTGAGAAGTTATGTCACTTTTAATTAAAGACAGTAGCCCATCACGATTACGCCGTGTTACGGTGATCATCAAAGTCATGTTCGTCCTTTCCCAATGTGTCACCACGTGGTGCCAAAGGTCAATTCACGTTCAGTGGGGCACCGCAATAGAGTCACATTGCGCCAAGGTTCTATATAGGGATTGATCATTTCCAGTGGAGCAACGTGATAGCACCGCATCACATCAATGGAAAAAATGAGCATCGGTCTTTTACAGTTGCACAACGTGTTAAGCACCGCGTCTCACCAAAGGTCAAAATCTAGATTTTCAGTTTTGTTCCGAGTTTTAATTCCCATGATTAGTTTGACCTTTTCCCATAGCTCCCAAATCTTGTCAACAAAGTATTAACCTATCCTAAGCATATTATATTGATTTTTCATCAATTTACACCCTAGGCTTCAACATTCAACTCCAAGAAACTCCAAAATTCACCATTTTTTTCCAAGATAATTCAAATTCAAGGTTTCCAATTCAAGAACTTTCGAGAATTTTTCATTCAAGGTATCTTAAATGTTCATCCATGGGTCCCTTTCACCCATGGAGTCAAAGAATCTAATTTTTAAATTCAAAGTTATGATCTTTTACAAGTTATTATGATTTTTAACTATGAATTCCCATGAATCTTTATTCTATACCATGTTTACATGAAATTGTTATTTTTATTAAACCCCACATGTTTGAGTAGTGTTATTTGTTGATTTAAACCATAATTAGTTATGTTGATGTTGAAATCATGTTATTACTACAAGTTTTAAACTAATTCCATGCTTAGCTTACACTATGCATATCAAGTGTTTGATGAAATGCCTATAAGAATGAATTTTGAATAAATGCATTATGTCCCCAAAGTTTTAGTACTATATTGCTATTATTTCTATTGAGTCTTGGGGGTTGTGACTACCCAAAAATTTAATTCTTTACTTAACCTCAGTATCTTCAGAATAGCATCAGACTTGTTATGAGCAGTATCAGTTCAGCTAGTTATCATGATCATTTTAACATAGAATAGTTCAGTATTCTGAGTCAGTTCAGCTGGGATTAGAATTTTGAACTAAGCGAGTGCAGGGATGAAGGCTTCCCCTTAAGATAGGTAGTCATTAGTAGCAATCCATGTACTCCAGAACTACATAGCCAGCGTAGGATTTGAGGAGTCATCCGTCAGTTCAGGCTTGACTACCTCATAGGGTCACCTATCATTTTAGGCTTGACACCCTTAGTACTTTGAGATGGTGCATTAGTGGATCCACACAGCCATTGTTAGTACTAGTGACATGGTACTGACACCCTTCCAACTGGGGTCACAGGTTGGACCCCAAATTACTTATTGGGGCATGTCGGTTAGATAATAGCTCCCACATTCTCAGTCCAGTAATCAGCTCAGTTACTTAGTTTCAGTTTTAATTGACCATAGCATACAAATATCAGTTATTCAATTTACAGATTATATTCAGAACATATTTTATGGTTGGTCATGCATACTCAATGTTTATAGATTTCACATATTTTATTTAGTATATTATGCTATTTATTCAGTCAGTTATTACTCCTGTACATAAAATCATGCATATAAGTCTACCTTATTTAGCATACAGTACATTCAAAGTACTGACCACATACTCATTTCTTATGCTATGATGTCTCATATCATAGGTTCGGGCGCTCAAGTTCCTGACTGCACTTAGACATCCCAGCACGTCAGTAGCAGTAGTCATGGTAAGTCCTCATATTTTGAGGAGAAACTATGTTTATTTTTCATGATTTCAGTTCAGTAGTTAGTTGGAGTTAGTTGGGGCCTGTCCTATCAAATCTTATTCAAACGGTGTTAAAGGCTTTCAGACACTTCATACAGTCAGTCAGTTTGTCATTATTTTATAAGTTTCAGACAGTTGTTTTCTAGCAGTTGTTTTCAAATTTATGATTTAGAAATATTTTAGTACTTAAAACCTTATGGAATATTTAGATATTCCTCATACGTATTTTGTTATTATTATTCAATCTTCACAGCATGTACTGGCTCATGGGTTAGCCTGTGGTCATGTATGACCGTAAGCAGTATTGTGACGTCCAGGGTGTACTCTAAGGGAGTTACAAACTTGTTATCAGAGCCTAAGATTTTAAAGTGTCCTACGAAGTCTTAAATTCATGTCAACTAGAGTCTTGTGCATAGGTGTGAAGTTCTCTATACTTATGGACAAGATTTTACGAATCATTTTAAGAAAAGTTTCCCTTTATTCAGTGTCCATATCGTGCAAATTAATATGAGCTCATGTTAAACTCTCTGTATAATCTATTATCCCTTTTATTTATATAACATGCCTCCTAGAAAGACAAATGGAAGAAGATATGTCAACCAGCCAGCACCTCTGCCCGTTCAGGATGATCCCCTGAACGAGTCTATTTCTCATACAGAGTTTTGAGTTGCATTCATTACTCTAGCTCACTCTGTAGCGGCTTAGAATGTTCAGCCAGCCGTTATTTCATCCAACCCAGTGGCTAATACTGTCACAGCTAGGATTTGAGACTTTATCCAAATGAATTCTCCTCTATTTTTGGGATCCAATTTTGAAGAGGATCTGCACGAATTCTTAGACATGGTCCAAAAGGTAATAGATATTATGGGGTTGACTTCTAGTAAGAGTGCTGAATTATATGCTTACCAGTGAAAGGATATATATCATACCTGGTTTAAGCAGTGGAAAGGGGATAGAGGCACAGATGCAGGGCCTGTAGAGTGGGAGGAGTTTGCTACGACCTTCTTAGATAGATTCTTTCTGCTACATCTGAGGAAAGAAAAACTTTTAGAGTTTATCAACTTAAGGCAGGGCTACATAAGTTTGAAGGAGTATTCACTTAAATTTACTCACCTAGCTAGGTATGCTCCTCATATGGTGGCTGATAGAAGGTCTAGGATGAGCAAGTTCATGTCTGGGGTATCTGACAGTGTGGTCAAGGAGTGTAGGACTGCAATGTTAACTAAAGATATGGACATATCTAGGCTTATGGTCCATGTTAAATAGATTGAGGGGCAGAATCTTAAAGAGAAGGAGAGAGAGAACAAGAGGGATAGAAAAAGTAGATTTAATTTTACTCAGCCAAAGTCAGAAGGTGGTAATCGTCCTCAGTTCCATCAAAAATCTTCAGCTCCTTCCCCATCTTCATCTAGTGCCCCTATGCCAAGGTTTAGAAATAATAATAGGGATTGAGCGCCAGGATCTATGTCCCAAAGAAGTGTAAACAGTAGTTATACAAATCCTCTTTGCCAGAAATATGGTAGAAACAAACAGGGTGAGTATAGAGCTGGCAGTGATGTATGATTTAGGTATGGTAATCCAGGCCATCAGATCTGGGAATTCCAGGTAGTTGCTTAGAAAGAAAGGTATTTATTCCAATAGGTCCAGTCCCATTATTCATCAGTTCTATCTAGCTGCCTGACTCAGTAGGGCGCCGCCTTCAGTGCTACTAGTGGTCAGCGTCAGAACAGGCTCTATACTTTTAAGTCCTGACAAGATCAAGAAAGTTCTCCTAATATGGTAATTGGTATGTTACAAGTCTTTTATTTCCATGTTTACGCTTTACTAGACCCTGAAGCTTCTCTTTCTTTTATAACCCCTTATATAGCCATCAACTTCGAAGTCAGTCCCAAAATCTTAGTAGAGCCTTTCTCAATGTCTACCCCTCTGGGTAAGTCTATCATATCCCAGCGGGTATATAGGAACTGCCCAGTTACAGTGTCTCAGAAAGTAACTTCAGTTGATCTTGTGGAGTTAAAGATGATGGATTTTGATATCATTCTTAACATGAATTAGCTACAATCTGCTATAATTAAGTTGATTGTAGAAATAGAGTATTTCATTTTTAGTTTCCAAATGATCCAGTCCTTGAATGGAGGGGTAGTACTACAACGCTTAGGGGTCAGCTTGTTTCATACCTTTGACCGAGGAAAATGATATCCAAGGCATGTATTTATCATCTTGTCCAAGTCAAGGACTCTAATTTTGAGGCTCTAAATCTTGAGTCAGTTTCAGTAGTGAGGGAATTTCCAGATGTGTTCCCTGAAGATCTTCTCGAAGTTTCTCCCGAAAGGAGAAATGACTTCGGAATCGACCTTCTTCCAGATACCCAGTCTATCTCTATTCCACCATACCTAATGGCTCCAGCCAAACTCAAATAGTGGAAAGAACAATTGAAAGATCTTTTAGATAAGGATTTCATCAGGCCCAGCTTCTCCCCGTGGGGTACACCAGTTCTGTTTGTGCGTAAGAAAGACAGTTCTCTTAGAATGTGTATTGACTACCATCAGTTGAATAAAGTCAAAATCAAGAACAAATGTCCACTCCCCAGAATTGATGACTTGTTCGAACAACTTCACAATCAGATATGGCTATCATCATCCCAGAGTCAGAGAATGTGACATTCCAAAAACAGCTTTCAGAACTCGGTATGGTCACTTTGATTTTCTAGTCATGTCCTTTGGTTTCACAAATTCCCCAGCAGCCTTTATGGACTTGATGAACCTAGTGTTAAACCATTACTTGGACATGTTCATCATAGTCTTCATTGATGACATTCCTGTCTAATCCCGTAACAAAAATGATCATGCAGATCACCTTAGAATAGTATTGCAGACTCTTAGAGCCCAGCAGTTGTTCTCTAAGTTCAATAAGTGAAAATTTTGGCTAAGATCAGTAGCTTTTCTTGGCCATATTATTTTTGGTAATGGCATTAGAGTTGATCCTCAAAAGACCGAAGTAGTAAAAATTTGACCTAGACCCACCTCTCTAATAGATATAAGGAGTTTCTTGGGTCTAGTTGGATATTACCGGTAGTTTATTGAAGGGTTCTTGTTTATTGCATCCCCCATGTCCAGATGACTCAGAATAAATTTAAGTTTAAGTGGTTCGATTCTTGAGAGAAGAATTTTTAGGAGTTGAAGACTCGACTCACCACAGCTCCAGTTTTGATGCTACCTGATGATTAGATGGGTTTGTTGTGTACTGTGATGCTTCCAGAGTTAGTTTTGGGTATGTTTTGAGGTAGAAGGGTAAGGTTGTGGCCTATGCCTCTAGACAACTTATGCCCCATGAAAAGAATTACCCTACCCATGATTTTGAGTTAGTAGTTGTTGTATTTGCCTTAAATATTTGGAGATACTATTTGTATATGGCTTATGTTGATGTGTTCACATATCATAAAAGCTTGCAGTATGTATTTTTGCAGAAGGATTTGAACCTCCACTAGAGAAGGTGGTTAGAATTGTTGAAAGATTATGATATGAGTGTTTTGAATCACCTCGGTGATAACACTTAAATTATACTCTTGAATGGGTGTAAGTGATCATTGTCAATATAAAACCCAACTAGGTTGGGGTCGAATCCCACAAGGAACAATGTGAGTGGCAATTAAACTAGTTTGAAACTAAAGCTACAAGTTAAATTCAAACAATAGATATAAAAAGATAAAATGGGGGTTTTGTAGATTAGAAAATAATTTTTTTTTTGCCACTTTAATTTCAGTGTTTGAAATCAATCTAAATGGGAAACCAGAGTTATGTTCACCATGGGTTTTGGGAATTGACAGATACTAGGTAATGCTTGGGATTCTTGAAGTAAGTAGAAATCGCAGAATATCCCTGACGACAATACTATCTATCTTATCTCTCGACCTCACCAAAAAATTTATCATCTAATTCTCTCGAACTTAGATAAATTATGTATTTCCAATAGGATTTTATCTCAGGTAGATTAATCCAGTTACGACATTGATCATTAA
This sequence comes from Capsicum baccatum var. pendulum, assembly GCA_030864225.1. Classification (NCBI taxonomy): domain Eukaryota; kingdom Viridiplantae; phylum Streptophyta; class Magnoliopsida; order Solanales; family Solanaceae; genus Capsicum; species Capsicum baccatum. The sequence continues at coordinate 246,813,621 of CM061552.1, read as the reverse complement.
ACAGAAGGTTGGTAGCTTCCGAGTACCTGTTGATAATTCATGATCTTTAGTCTATTTCTCCGTTAGAAGTAAATAAAACCTAAGACATAACCTAATATTTACAACCAGTAGATTTCAGTTAAAACAACAGAATTTCAAGACATCCTACTACTCTTTGAATCCGTTAAATACCTAGTAACCTATCAAACCCTAGTACATGGATCCCATAACTCCGGCTAATGGCATTAGCCGCTCATGATTTGATGAACGAAATACAAAGTTGAATTCATGATAATAAGGATAAACTTACGAACGGATGAAAAACAACAAGTAGTTTCTTCAATTTAATCCTGAAAATAGAAATCCACAAATAGTTGATAAGTGTTGAAGAAAATAAAATTCTCCCCAAAAAATAAAAAAAAAACCCGAATAAACCCTAAAAGAGGCTATTTATACTAAAGCCTAATTAAGGAAATAAAATAGCAAATTAAATTAATTCTCGGATTAGGTGACGCCCAAGCTGACGCCGCATCAAGAGTCTGATGCCCTATCATAGATGGCGTCATACTTGCTCCAGTTTCTTCAATTCTCTGCCTTAGGATGACGATGACTCTGATGCCACGTCAATGTTCTGACGGCGTATCACCAACGTCAGCAGATGTCTTCTCCTATCGCTGATTTTCTGCTTAAGGATGACACCATTCTTGACGCCTTATCACCCACTTGACACCATGTCACAGACATCGTTAGAACTGCTTCTCAACTCCAATTCCTTGGTTAAGGCTGACGACGCTTCTAATAGGCTATCCCAAGGCTGATGACTTATCACGGATGTCGTCAGCCATGTTTTCTTCTCTTTTGCTCCATTGTCATTTATTTCCACTCCTTCAGCCTTTTACTACAATATCATGAGCATACACATCAAAACAACAAGAGTTGCTTCAGAATTCACAATTATTTTGAGCTAAAAAATATTAAATGTGTTAGATTTTGCTCACACATCAACACCCCCAACATAAAACAATTTCTTGTCCTCTAGCATCTAGCAACAAACTAACTAAGAGTATACAAAGTACAAGTTGGTAGCTAACTATTTATATCAGTTCAAAATACATACACCATCTCCAAGGTCAGTCAAATTAAGAGCAACTGTATCTATTATTGAAAACACCCATACAACTCACACGGATCAAGATATGGCAATAATTTTAGCAATAATAGCCCAGCACACACCCAAATCATACTATCCGAATAAGGCAGTGATTAGCAACATACCTAGTGTGCCCTCACAGTAAAGAAATCCCTTTTTCACTCATGTTAGAATTAACATACATAAACACAGGGATAAACATAAAACTCACTCTCAGAACGAAGTTCCAACATTGCACATCAAATGCCATATGCTTGCCCTTATAGTTAGTACCCAAGTCGTCAAACGGGTCAGGTAGGATAACTATAGGGCTTTTCTTAAGCTTGTAACGTAGGCTAGGGGCTGGTATGATATTCATGGATATTTCAGAGTGACTATGCCTCCTTGACACTACACTAAACTCTTGGGGTTTCAACTCCAAACCTTCTTTTCTTTCTCTCTTTTATTGATCACACATGCTCAAGATGGATGCGGTCTTTTCAATTATCACATTATCTTTTTATCATCTTTTACAAAACTTTCTCATTTATTAGTCCTTTTTCACCACACCCTTTTAGTCTTTTCTTTTATTCTTCCTCTCTTTATACTCATTTTGTATCACGCACCTCTATGATAGCCACCCTCAACTTAGGCTGTTTGCCTAAGCTAAGGTGCACAGTGTCCAAGGAGGACCAGGGCCAAAACAGGTTCATTGTGATGTAAACAGGAAGGTGAGAAATGTCGTAGAAAGAAATAGGTTAATTAGACTCAAAACAAGGATCAAGAGATATTATGCACATAGGGAAGATCATTTTGGCTAAAGTGGGCTAAAATAAAAAAAAATGGCTTATGATCCTTTACTAACTCCTATCCTATAACCATAGCAAGACTAACAGAGCAAGTTCTAGATTCAACACATAACAGAAACTGAGTGAGACCTTACACACACAAGGCACACAAGTATCTTGCATATTACTACATATCTAGTTCATGCACTTGTTTAACAAAGGTTATTCAGTTGCCAGACTAATGATATAAAAATATACATCGTGGTCACAAATGGATGCAATTCACATAGTAATATATCAGGCCAAAGGAGAGGTGCTCAAAAATCTCAAAAACAAGTTACCTGCCTTAGTTACTTGTATTTCTCCTAGTCAACAACAATACATCACAAAACAAGCGCAATACGCCTAAACATGCCGGCTCTACTAGGAACAAGACTTCAGGAAAAAGAGGCACGATAACAAAAACCCCAGGAGGACATCAACACCCACAAATAGCCCCAACACCCTCAACTTAAAATCATTCAATGTGCCCAATGCGTCAAACAAAAATAAAAGATTTATAAACATACCTGTGGCACTATGGGTGCGAAGATCTGATGTCAATCACATAATATGAATACAAACAACAAAATACCTTGGGTTGTATCCCAAGAAGTGCCTAATTTAGTGTCGCGCATAACAATATCCAGTCATTTTTTATCCTTCCACTTTGACAATTTAAAGTATCAGCCCATTTTTTGATTTTTACATCTTTTAGGTTCGTTGGGCAAATGTGAGGGCATGATAAGAAATGTTCTATCACGCCACTTCGAAGACTTGAAACGCTATCCTAATTTTCCATCGAACTTTTATTTGGGCTCATTGGGAAATGATGAGGATCTTAAAAAGCCACTAAACGGATATCGATCTTTAAGCTTCTTGGCCTCCACGACTGGGGTTGTAGTATACCCTTTTGGAAAGATAAACTCCAAAATATAAGAATTTTCCTCCTCATTTTTAAAATTCATCATTTGCTTGGGTGGTTCAACTTTCTTCACATCCACCAAGCATAATGTTGAAAAGTGGTTCAAATAAGGACTGACTCTCAATTCTGGAGTAGTGTCTCTATTATTATCTTTACCCTGAAATGGACTAAAGTCTTCAGAAAGATTGTTCTTTATTTCTTCTTTCAATTCTAGTACCATTTCCTCATCTTTGGCATCTTTGTTCATGAATGGTTCGGTTGGTTAAGAAATCTCCAATGGAAGGTCAACATCAAGCTCATCATCAGTATACGATTATTGCTCCTCATCTTCACACTCTTTTATTATGTTAAATGATTCCACAGACAAGATATCATCTAAACATAATATAGAAGAATGCTTTAAATAATTGACCTCTATATCCATCTTCTCATAAATGATCTGCTTCATATCTTGATGCATATCACATATGATATCATATGTTTCTTTCTGGAGATCCAACATTCGTTAAAACATAGCTTCAATGCCACTCTTACCAGTGCTTCATTATTCCTTTTCTTGACCATAAGACCTATCAAACTCTTAAGAAGAACTAGAATTTGGGTTAGCACAATAGGGGGAGGGGGAATTTGGACAATCACTCCAATGTCCATCTTGACCGCCACATAAAGAATAATCATACTCCCAGTAGGATGGAGATGGTGCACACATCTTTCTCTAGAGATCATATATACAATCTTGCCAAAATAAGGTCTATCACAATATGGACATGGATCATCAAGATAAGATTTCCAACCACCAAGCTCATGTTCATTCCACAATGCCATAGTAATAAGTAAACTAAAATAAAAATCTACCTAACACAAAAAATAAAAGAAAACTAAAAACAAATATTTACAAGTTTGAATTCAATCTAGTAAGCTAAAATTCCAAACCAACTCAATACACCAAATTGTTCCCCGGCAATGGCGCCATTTTTGATAACGCTCAAATTACACTCTTAAATGGGTGTAAGCAATCATTGTTAATATAAAACCCAACTAGGTTAGGGTCAAATCCCACAAATAACAATGTGAGTGGCGATTAAACTAGTTTGAAACTAAAGCTATAAGTTAAATTCAAACAATCGATATAAAAATATAAAATACAGGTTTTGGAGATTAGCAAATAAATTTTTTTGGTTACTTTAATTTCAGTGTTTGAAATCGGTCTAAATGGGAAACCAGAGTTATGTTCACCATGGGTTTTGGGAATTGATAGGTACTAGGTAATGATTAGGATTCTTGAAGTAAGTAGAAACAGCAGAATATCCCTGATGATGATACTATCTGACTTATCTCTCGACCTCACCAGACAATTTTTCATCTAATTCTCTCGAACTTAGATAACTTATCTATTTTCAATACGATTTTATCTCAGGTAGATCAATCTAGTTACGGTATTGATCATTCAATAGAAGGTTGGTAGCTTCTTAATCCCTATTGATAATTCACGACCTCTAGTCTATTTCTTTGTTAGAAGCAAATAAAACCTAAGGCATAACCTAATGTTTGCAACCAATAGATTTCAGTTAAAACAACAAAATTTCAAGACGTCCAACTGCTCTTTGAATCCATTAAATACCTAGTAACCTATCAAACCCTAGTCCATGGATCCCATAACTCCGGCTAATAGAATTTCTTCAATTAGTTTCATCAATTCAATCCCGAAAAGTAGGAATCCACAAATAGTTGATAAGTGTTGAAGAAAATAAAACTGTCCCAACAAACTAAAAAAAAGAACCCCCCGAACAAATCCTAAAAGAGGTTATTTGTACTAAAGCCTAATTAAGGAAATAAAATAGCAAATTCAATTAATTCTCAAATTAGGTGATGCCCAAGCTGACGCTGCGTCAAAAGTCTGATGCCTTATCACGAATGACATCAAACTTGCTCCAGTTTCTTTAATTCTCTGCCTTAGGCCGACGATGACTCTGACGCCGAATTAAGGATCTGACGATGTATCACCAACGTCATCAGATGTTTTCTCCCATCGCTGATTTTCTGCTTAAGGATGGTGCCATTTTTGATTACTTATCACCCACTTGATGCCATGTCACAGACATCGTCAGAAATATTTCTCAGCTCCAATTTCCTGGTTAAGGCTGACGCTGCTTCTGATGGGCTATCACAAAGCTGACGAATTATCACGGATGTCGTCAGCCATGTTTTCTTCTCTTTTGCTCAGATTTTCAAATCTTTTACTCCATTGTTATTTATTTCCACTCCTTTAGCCTTTTACTGCAATATCATAAGCAAACACATCAAAACAACAAGAGTTGCTTCAGAATTCACAATTATTTTGAGCTAAAAAGCATTAAATGTGTTAGATTTTCCTCACACATCACTGGGCAAGGCCAATGTAGTGGCATATGCCCTAAATAGATTGCCTATGGGTAGTGTTTCTCAAGTTGAAAATCACAAGAACAAGTTAGTTTAAGTAGTTTATCAGCTTACCAGGTTAGGTGTTCATTTGGTTGATTCAACTGAGGGTAGCATTTGGGTTCAGTATAGTTTGAAATATTGTTTGGTTGCTGAAGAAAAAGAAAAGCAGGATAGGGATCCTAGTCTGGTGAATTTGAAGGAGTCGGTCAAAGATTAGAAAGTAGAAGTTTTCTCCCAAGGGGAGATGGTGTATTACATTGCCAGGGTAGATTTTGTGTCTTGTGTATTGATGAGTTAAGATAAAGAATTCTTGCAGAAGCGCATGGTGTGTGTTACTCGCTTCATCCGGGGGACACAAAGATGTACCATGATCTATGGGAAATCTATTTGTGGAGTGGGATAGAAAGAGATATTGCAGAGTTTATAGCTAAGTGCTCCACTTGTCAGTAGGTTAAGATTGAACACCAGAAGCCTAGTGGGTCCATGCAGGAGTTTAGTATTCCTACTAGGAACTGGGAAGTAGTGAATATGGATTTTTTGATAGGTTTTCCTCGTACTCATCAGTAGCATGATTCAATTTGGGTCATTATGGATAGGATGACCAAATCAACCCATTTCTTACCAGTCAATACTTTTTATTCAGTCGAGTACTATGCCAAGCCCTATATTAGAGAGTTAGTTAGGTTGCACGGTATTTCATTATCTATTATTTTAGATAAAGGTACTCAGCTTACCTCTCACTTTTAGAAAGCTTTCTAGAAGTATCTTGGTACCCAAGTTCACCTCAGTATAGCCTTTCATCCTTAGATAGATGGTCAGGTAGATAGGACCATTCATACCCTTAAGGATATGTTTAGAGCATGTGTGGTTGACTTTAAGGGCAGTTGGAATGACTACTTGCCTTTAATTGAATTCATGTATAATAACAGCTATCATTCCAGTATTTAGATGGCTCTACTTGAGGCTATATATGGAAGGAGATGTAGATCTCTGATTCGTTGGTTTGAAATAGGTGAAACCGCTTTGATAGGGTTTGATTTAGTGTTTGATGCTTTGGAGAAAGTTCAGCTAATCTGAGAAAGGCTTAAGATAGCCCAAATCGACGGAAATCTTATACAGATATTGAGGAGAAAGGATCTTGATTTTGAGATTGGTGATTTCATATATCTAAAAATTTCTCCTATAAAGGGGGGTAAAGAGGTTTGGTAATAAAGGGAAGCTTATTCCCCGATATGTTGGCCCTTATAGAGTTTTGCACCATCTCGTAAAGATGGCTTATGAACATGAGTTTCCTGCAGAATTAGCATTAGTGCACCCAGTATTCAATATCTCTTTGTTGAAGTAATGTATTGGTGACCCACCTGTAGTTCTTCCCTTAGAAATTGTAGATGTTTAGAACAAACTTTCTTATGAAGAAATTCCAGTCGAGATCATTGATCGACAAACTCGTAGACTTAGGAAAAAAGAAGTTCCCTTAGTCAAGGTTCTTTAGTGGAATTAGTTCGTTGAGGAAGCCACTTGGGAAGCAGAAGCAGATATGTGGGCCAAGTACCCTCATCTTTTCTCTGCAAACTCGTATTCAGCTTGAGGTAGCAATCTTCTTAGAATTTCTCCTTTCCCTGCTCATTTTCAGCTGCATATCATTCTCATGTCATTCATGTATTCATAGAACCAGTTCAGTCATGTGTCATATTATATACTCATTTATGTAATCATGACTTCATCACGTATATTCTGCATGTAACTCAATTCCTTGGTGCTTTGAGACTAACCAATCTCATTCGAGAATGAATATTCCCAAGGGGGAGATATAATAATACCCCAAAAGTCCAAACCAATGTTAGGACCATGTTTCAAATGTTAGGACCAGGACCATGTTTCAATCTCCTTCAAGGTACATTATAGTTCATTGGTAGTTTATGAGTGAGTTTGGTGTATATTAAGGCCTCAAATAACTCTCAGCTATTATACGAATCAAATTATTCCTTACCAATTGAATTTTCGAGAAAGATGTTGCAATAGTCAACTTCAAATGAGCTTATCTTTTATTCTCCTAAGAATTTTCCAGGTCAAGACCCACTAAATGATAGGAAATTGAATTATCTTTCCAACGACACCAATTTCCCCCAAATCTGATACTCGGGTGAGAAGTTATGACACTTTTAATGAATGTCAGTAGATCATCAGGATTAGGCCATGCCGCGATGATGACCAAAATCACATTCTTCCTTTTTTAGTGTCTCATCGCGATTGGCGCTGCATGGGTCCAAGGGTCAAATTCATGTTCAGTGGGTCACCGTGATAGCGCTGCATCGCGCCAAGGTAAAAAATTGGGATTGTCCATTTCCAGTAGTGCAATACAATAGCACTGCATTGCCCCATTAGGCAAAATAGGAATCGTCCTTTTTCCAGTGGCACAACACGATAAGCACAGGGTCGCGCTGAAGGTCAAAATTAGGATTTTCAGTCCAGTTCTGAGTATTAATTCCCAAGGTTAGTTTGGTCTTTTCCCGTAGACCCCAATTCCTGTAAACAAAGGATTTAACCTATAATAAGCATATTATATTATTTTTCATCAATTTACTCTCCAAGAAAACCCTAGGATTCAACATTCAATTTCAAGAAACTCCAAAATTCACTATTCTTTTTCCAAGATAATTCAAATTCAAGGTTTTCAATTCAAGAACTTTCAAGAATTCTTCAATCAAGGTATGTTAAGTGTTCATCCATGGGTCCCATAACCCATGGAGCATAAGAATCTAATTTTTAAATTTAAAGTTATGATCTTTTACAAGTTATTATGATTTTTAACCATGAATTCTCATGAATCTTGATTCTATACCATGTTTACATGAAATTGTTGTTGTTATTAAACCCCACACATTTGAATAATGTTATTTGTTGATTTAAACCATAATTAGCGATGTTGAAATTGAAATCATGTTATTACAACAAGCTTTAAACTATTCTCATGCTTAGATTACACTATGCAATCAAGTGTTTGATGAAATGCCTACAAGAATGAATTTTGAATAAATGATTTCATATTATGTCCCCGAAGTTTTAGTACTATTTTTCTATTATTGCTATCGAGTCCTGGGGTTTGTGAATACCCAAAAACTTAGTTGTTTACTTAGCCTCAGTATCTTCAGAATAGTTTCAAACTTGGTATGAGCAGTATCAGTTCAGTCAGTTATCATGATCAATTAAACTTAGAACAGTTCAGTATTCTGAGTCAGTTTAGTTGGGAGTAGAATTTAGCACCGAGCCAGTACAGGGATGCAAGATTCCCCATCAGATAGACAAAGTCATTAGTAGCAGTCCCTATGCTACAAAACTACGTAGCCAGTGTAGGGTTTGAGGAGCCACCCATCAGTTCAGGCATGACTACCTCCCAGGGGTCAGCCGTTAGTTTAGGCTTGACACCCTTAGTCCTTTGGGATAGTACATTAGTGGATCCACACAGCCAATGTTAGTACCCGTGGCACAGCACTGACACCCTTCCAACTGGGGTCATAGGTTGGACCTCAAATTGCTCATTGGGGCAAGTCGGTTAGTTAATAGCTCCCATAATCTCAGTCCAGTGATCAACTCAGTAATTCAGTTTCAGTTTTTCTTGACCATAGCATAAAAATATCAGTTATTCATTTATCAATATTCAGTATTTTATTTTCTAGATTACATTCAAAATATGTTTTATGATTGGTAACACATTCTCAGTATGTATATTTTTCATGCATTCAATTCAGTACGTCATGCTAGTCATTCAATCAGTTATTACTTAGGTACATTAAACCATGCATATTATCCTACCTCATTTAGCATACCAGTATATTCAAAGTACTGACTGCATATTCAATTTTTGTGCCATGATGTCTTATATCATTGGTTCGGACGCTTAGGTTCTCGACCGCACTTAGATAGATATCCCATCACATCAGTAGCAGTAGTCATGGTGAGTCCTCATATTTCGAGGATAGACTATGTTTATTTTTCAAGCTTTCATTTCAGTAGTTAGTTGGAGTTAGTTGGGGCCTATCCTATCAACTCTTATTCAGACAGTGTTAGAGGCTTTCAGACACTTCAGATAGTCAGTCAGTTTGTCATTATTTTACCAGTTTCAGACAGTTGTTTTTGAATTTATGATTCAGAAATATTTTTAGTACTTAAAACCTTATGGCATTTTCAGATATTCTGGATATGTATTTTGATATTATTATTCAGTGCTCATAGCAGATATCACCTCATGGGTTAGCTTGTGGTCATTTGTGATCGTAAGCACCGTATGGCATCCAGGGTGTACTCTCGGGGCATTATAGTATGAGTCATATAGACTAATTGTACCTCGGCTTCATAGGGCACATCTTGAGTTTGACCCAACCCAGCGCTTTGCTTAAAAAGGGAAAATAAAACCCAATTGGTTACCCGAGACGTTCAAAGCATACCCGGTGTATTTTTTACCCATATTTCAAACTGAAAATGGCAAAATCAACTTTTTTTCAACTTAATTAACTTACCAACTACCTCAATTTGTTCCTATTTTGTGATTGAAACTCAAAACTGAGGAGTACTAAGATCGAAAAATAGAAACTAATTTCTTCAACTCATCAAGTAAGTTCCCAATCTCATTCTCTTTACTTTGCAAGGGTAAATGAAGTAGACGTGATATTATTAACTTTGTTTAAGTAGAATTTCTACATTTTATGGATTGTTGGTATAATATTTGTAATATTTGTGTTGAAAATTGAAAATGGGGGTAGAACTAGGCTTTAGGAATGGATTTTTATGTCTATGTATGTGAAAATATTGATATAGATAGAAATATAGTAGTGGGTAATTTGAGAATTTCACCAGATTCAAACTTTGAAGTTGGACTTCTATGTTACAGTTGATACAAGGCTTCTTACGACTCATACCTACCGGTATGGGAGCTGTGACTCGTACCTAATGAAAACATGAAAATCTAACAAATTCAAGGTTTTGGAATGGATACAACTCAACAATATGAGTCATATCCAGACCATACGACCTGTACACACTTATCATACCCACCTGGGAAGAATGATAATAGAATAAAAGTTTCAAACCAGCATATGATTATTGGTCATGAGTCGTACATGGTCGATATGACTGGTAAGGAGAAGTCGTAACTAGGCCAATGAACAAAGGTCATGCACTGTCTAGGATATGACTCAGGCATACGATTTGTACCCAGTGGGTACGACCAGTACCTACCACTTGTACGTAACTGAAACCAAGCACATTGAACTTTAATTTTTACTTTTTCTTTTATTTTATTTTCTTTTCTTAGTTACTAATATTATTGTACTTGCAGGAAAATGCCTCCAAGGAATGGTTCTTCGTCCAAAATAGTTGCTTAGAAGGGGAACAAACAAGCAACTATTGAGAGTGAGGAAACTAGTTTCTTTGAGTCTGAAACAATATCAAAGAGCAGTAGAGAAGAGTGTGACAGAACTATATTCAAGAAAGTTGTAAATAAAGGAAAGGCACCTGCTAAGTCTAAGGGGAAGAAAGCAGTGCCACAAGAATCTGAATCACCACCACAAAGGGGGTTGAGAAGAAAGAATAGAACTATCTCTCCTCTACACACACTAGTGCCAGTTAATGATAATGACGATGAGGCTGAGTCTAGTTTAGTTGAGGAGAGTGTAGATGAGGATCAGGGTCCTAAAGTTGATGCGACCCCTATAGACAGACACGCCCCCGTACTCGCATTGACCATTACTCTGGTGCCCATCATTGAATGATGAAGGTACCCTCGGTATGTAGGAGACGTTCAACATGGGACTGTCTCACCTTCCGGGTGTAAGATAATAAAAGTACTATACTTGGAGAGGTTAATGACTACTACAGGGATGGTTGAATGACCCGTGTTTAAGGAGCGCTTTAGGCAATATGAATTTGGATGGATGATTAAAGCATTGGGTAGATATAGTGAGGTCCTCTTTTGTAAATTCTGCACCATATATAAAGGAGAGCTGACGAGGCAGTATCCATGGGGTATGTTGTCAAAGGCAGGTGAACCTATTTTCTCCCTAATGATCTGAGGTATGCATGTTAATATTTCTCTCCTGACTATTAAGAGATTTCTATATGGGATAGAATATCAGGCCCCGATCAACACTAGATAGATGGACTATAGAATGGTAGAGATAAGAAAGATGACGAATTAGACATTGGGTAGAAATAATAAAAAGGCGATGTTTAGATGGATAGCTGAGAGGATAGCTACATATGGTGAGCATGCTACTTGGGTTGCCGGAGGTATTGGTGATTCTCAGTAGATAAAGTAGCATCCCTCAACTCTGAGGATAAGTCATGGTGGACACTAGCCCATTACCGGCTATGTCCCATGAAAGGTAATAATGTGCTGATCCCGATTCGGGCAACTATGATAGTAGGTTTCATAGCCAGGTATCCATTCGATGTTGGTGAGTTCCTAGATCGAGAGATGAGAGATAGGGCAGTCAAGGGCCAAAAGGCACTGCTATCCCAAACCTACATGATCATGTAGATTTGCTTAGTTATGGGAGTAGTGGAATTATCGAGAGTTGATGAGATGATTGAGGCCCGATAGACTTTTGATATTGGCTTGATTTGAGATGCATCCAACCCTCAAGACTGAACTATGTAATAGGCTATAGATGCTATGGCGGGATTGTTCTCGTAAGATGACCGGACAAATGCCCCTACTCCAGTTGAGACTACTGAGGCAGGTGTACAGGCTGAGGATGCACCCATAGATACAGCGGGTACTTTTAGTACCCCACCGCTAGTCCGTTCTGTGCCACCTAGGATACGGGGTATGCCTCCTAGGGTGATGTTGATCTCTCAGGCTGCTTGGACTGAAGTCGTGACTCATTTGGCTACTCTCACTGTGAAGATAGGTCATATAAAGGGCAGATTACAAATTTTGATAGATCAACATCTTAAGGAAAAAGATAGGCAAGTACAAGAGTGCCTAGATGCTTTTGAGTCGAGGATTACTCGAAAGTTGGGTAGTGGGTGGACGCCCAATATTGCTGATATTTGATTTGAGATTACTGAGATTAAGAAGATGGTCATCGAACTGTCTGTAGGGCCGACAATTTTGGAGCCTATTGTAGAGACTATAATTTCCACAATTAAGGTGCCTAATATTTAGGTCGTCCCGATAGATGTTCAAGTTGAGAAGACTGAGGAAGAAAGAAGAGAAAAGAGGAGAAAGAAGAAAGAGGATAGAGTTGCTAAGAAGAAGGCTAAACTTGATAGCATCCAGGATGAGCAAAACCCTTAGACATGGGTCAAAGAGATGGCCATGGGAGCTGGTGGTTCGAGATCTCCGATTCCTAATGCTAAGGGGGTTGATATTGTTCCCCAGTCTTCTGTTGCTGCAGTTCCGATTGATGGGATTATTGTTGATGAGAGTGGGACCTGACCTAAGGGCCCACGTACTGATGTTGATGCACCAACGCCCTAAGCGCCTAGGTATGACCCTGATCTTTACTTTATCTTATTTTTGTAGCACTGAGGATAGTACAACACTCATTAGTTTGGGGTGAGGTACCGAAAAAAAATTTAGGAGTAGTTTGATAATTTTATGATGTAGCTAAAACTAAAAGTCTATTATCACTTGCAAGTTGATGCGGGCAGCTGAGATATGGAGTAGATCAGCGCACCTATAGCAGCAAATTTTTTATTATGATTTATGGATTTTGAAAGAATTTCAAGTTGTATTGAAAGTTTTTAATTCTATTTTGATTCTTACTTTCTGATTGACGAAACACTACTAATTTGTGATGATTTTTGAAATGCTATTGTGAAAGTGGTGCCCCCTCAAAAGTTTTTATTTAATGAATTTCATGATTTATATATTTTTGTGAGACTGTCGACTATTTGATAATGACATTACGATTAGGGATAGTACAGTCTGGGACAAAACAATTGCATAGTTGGATAACTAGTACTTAGTAGTGTAGCCCTGTGTAGGTGTGTGTAAAAGGTTTACTGAGTTCCCAGTTATGTTGGAATCTACAACTTTCTCGGTTGATTTTACCCTTGTCTAGGATGGTTAAGTAGGAGATGATCATAGGCCATTGTTGTATGAGTCCACTCGAGCCTAAACTACCTTAACCAAATGGATAAATCCCCTTGATCCAAATATTTAAGCCTTTTAGACTAATTTTTCTTATTACACCTATCACCTTCTCATTTAACTTATAATGAATCTATTTTGGCCCTGGCCCACCTGTGGACACTGTGCACCTCAAATCAGACAAATGGTCTAAGTTGAGAGTGGCTATTCTAGGGTTATATAAGAGGAAAACGAGTATGAAGATAATGGGTAGAAGAGAAATCGTTGAAACATGGGCAAGAGTGATGAAAAGAAAAAAAAAGAAATATGTAAGGTATATAAAAATAAAAAGAATAAGAAAAATAAGTGCTAGAAAGAAACACCTGACCCAAGCAGAATGTGCTTAAAACAAAAAAGGAGACATAAGGGTGGAAATAAAAAAAGTCAAAAGTAGTGGACCCTATGAAGAGCGTAGTGTCTAGAAGGCTTAGTCAATTTAGATATCCATACGTATCACACCAGCCTCAAGCCTACATTACAAACCAAATAAAGTCCTATAGTGATCCTACTGTGATTGTCTGAAAACTTAGGAAAAGAGCATAAGGGCAAGCCTATGGTATTCTGTGCACACCGATGATACTTCATTGTGAGTGAGAGAGCCATTTGTTATATCCCTGAATAGAGTAGTCTACCCAAAAAGAGTGAATGGGATTTATATTGCTAGGTTGCTAGATTATTTGATGAATGTAAAGCATGTCTATGCCCAAGTGTCTATTGCTAATATAATGTCATTATCGGATTCCTTCGTGTTTCTACATGTGCTAAATTTCTATATGCAAGTTTGAGTTGAAAAGTTGAAAAATTAAGAGGGGAACAACAAGATTGAACTATAATTCAGAATCACTGACATGGGTTTGCTTGAGATGTTCCTGTTTAAGCATCGTCTCTATGCTAGAAATTAGTAATTTGGTTTTATTTGCCTGAGGACATGCAAAAGTTTAAATTGAGGGTGTTGATGTAGTGTGGAAATATGACACTTTTGGTGCTTGAAACTGTGAATTTATGCATGAACTTAGGGTATTTTGTTGGATATGATGAACTTTGGTATGAATTACAGGTAAAATAGGTCACACCAGTATTTGAACAAAAAGAGAAGAAAAAGACCTGAAAAAGACAAACTCTAATCTATATACAAGTTAGTCTATGAGTCGTAACCAATCGATACTTCTCGTATATTGAATCATATGAATAACAGAACCAAAATCCAAACTGAGGAGCTGAGTATATGAAAGATACGACTCAAGTACCCCAGTCGTAAGCCAGGGTACGAGTTGTATGCGGAAGTCATGAGCATAACAAAACCTGAGATACTATCCAGGAGTTGAAATATCAAATCTATATGAGTCGAAAGTCTAAGTATGACTCATATAGGGATTTCGTATACAAACCAGTGATCAAGACCTGAAAAGACTAAAGTCCCAGCTGGATTCGGATAAAGGACATGAGTTGTACACTAAGGTATGACTAGTAAGCATAAGTCGTATGCTGAACAAAGAGTTGAAGACTTGGGAAGATCAGACATTGGAACGGATACGACAAGTCAGGGTGAAGACTGAGGATACGAGTGAAGATCGAGTCGTAACGACTGTTGACTTAACTTTACCTTTCCCATTTTTAATAGGTTTTTTATATTTTTTTAGATACTATAAATACCTTAGGGTTTATATTTATTTGGTTACACATTGTGACATTCTTTTATGCGCGATTACACATTATTACCTACTTTTACAATTGTTCTTGAGATTTGAGGGTTTTATTCAATTAAAGACTTTGGATTGTATACATCTTATTCTTGTGCAACTGATTTTATGTGTTCTTCATTAATAACCATGGTTTCTTTCACAAACATGAGCGGTTAATATCTTCGGCTAGGGTTATGGGAACCCTGGCAGATTAGCTACATAGAGGAAGTTTGAGACTCAGTTGTTCTAAAGTTTCTGCATGTATCATAATTCTTCTTCACAATAATTAAACTCATAGCAGTTTCAGATGCTTGAGATTGCCTATATTTGTATCCATTCGATAACTAAGAAGCTTGCGATTAGGAAAAAGATGGTTTAAGACAGTGATTTGGGGTACGATAACCACGTATCTCATCTTATCACTTGATCCTACCCCGATAAGTGCAACTGAGGTCATATCAAGGGGAAACAAAGCGATACCCTGAGATGATAACCAAGTCAAAGGGTGAAATTTATCTGCTAAGAAGTGGATAATACCTATCTTGTAGTCTTTGCATGAAGAACAACAGAATAATTAGGTTGACCACTAGAACTTTACGAAGTTGAGAAGCCAGGGGGAACACAGACCTAGCGTTCGTCTCTCATTGATTTCAACTCAATAGCACTCAAGAATTGGTCACTATTTGTAATTAATAACACCCCTCCCCCCCCCCCCAATTACTTTCCTGTATTACTCGTGGATTACATCAAGGAAAGCAACTATTCATATTTTACCTGTGGGATTGACCCCAGCCTTATTGGGTTATTATATTTGCAATCGACCTCATTATACTTCCAATTGAGGTGTAGTTTTTGGTGACATTACCCAACACCCCTATCGAGAAATGCTCAAGCATAAATATATATATAAAAATAGATGGTGTCTTTGTTGGGATCAACCCCTTGATCCCAAAAAACTCATTATCAATGAGTAACTCTTGAACCTGAGAAGGCAACACTAGCCTAACCTTTTCTCGTCTGACCTTCGCCTCTGCCACTAACTAAAGCCAAGAACTCTCAGTCTCTAGCAAAAAAGAAAGGTGTTCTTACCATTTATGAGAAAATCAATAAGAGACTTTTGAGTTGCATTAGACTATGAATGCATGACACAAAATAAAGATATGGATTTCTCCTAAAGTTATGTATCCTCTCAAAGATAGATAACTAACGTCTTTACACCAATCTGCATGACTTTAATAGACTTAGCTTGTACTTGTGAGACCAATGAACCTATGACTCTGATACCAACTTGTCCTGATCCAAAATCAAGATCGTGATAGAACCTGTCACACCTTCCGATAAAAGTAAGTGTATCCCTACCCAAACTAAATTATAGAAGTAAATAAAAATCAAAAGAAGTATGAAAGAAATAATCTCTAAATGGCATAAAAAAAAAGGTACAATATCAATACAATGTCCTAGTTCTGGTTGTCACTAGTACAAAACTCTAATACCGAGTTCAATGAAATAGTTTAAAGTATCTCATATGCACATAAGCATTAGATAAAATAAGGAGAGGCCAAGGTATTCTCTTAGACACAACAAAATCTACATCAATCTCCAAAAAGCAAACACCGAGAATTATAATCAATGCTCAGCTACCCACCCAGTACTTCTACATAAGTTCCAAAAAATATAACGATGAGTATGAAAAACGTGTGCTCAGCAAGCATCCTAATCCAAAGTAACGGTGAGGACCATTACATCAACCATCCATGCCAACTAAATAAATTTGCACTGATAAAAGTCTCCACCTATCTAGCAGTAGCAACAATTAATAAGGTAATCAAACTAGTTTAAGTATGTCAAATATATACAAGCTTATGATCAACAATAATAGCCCAACTCATATTAGGAAAGACCTTAACTAATCTAGAATTATACCTTCTCACTATACCAACCAATCATCAAGGTTAAGATAATAAAAGTGCATGAATATGATAATGATGATGCATTAGATAAGTACAATAATGATGATGCATAATATGAGTGTGATGCAATCCTATCTCGTTTTATGCATCTTTCAATCCTATGCTCTAAGAGAGGATCTATGAGAGGTTCACACTCCACAAATTAATCATAACCCCAAATAATCGATCTTGCCAGCACTTTCCTTGGTCAAGTCATTTTATAAAATAATTTATTTTCTTTCACAAAGAATCTAAATTTCACAGTAGTATCAGTTCCACAAATAGAGAAATTAATGAGTAAATATGTTCATGAAAAAACCCAACAATGCATAATAATCAGCTTAACAATAGTATAAATGAACCCAACTCGCCCAAATCTCAGAAAATCATGATACAAGTCCTCTCATCGAAATACAATATATAATTACTGCAAGGTATTGAAAATATCCCCGACAAGCCCTCAACATGGGAACCATAATAGTAGAAGTACCAAATAAGACAGCAATGAGGCTAATACAAGCCCCCACTCAGGCATCACAATAATAGTAAACTCTCTAATCAATAATAATATCAACATAAGCCTCCATTCGGGCATCACAATGATATGATTTTTCAAGTCAATTAAAAGTTCCACACAAGGCACCATGGGGGCATTAATATAATGTTAATCACCTAATTTAATAATATAATTCACACAAGCCCCCACGTGGCCATCACAATAATGATAATCAACCAAAATAATATAAATATTGAAATTCACTCAACCCATAGCATGCTTTACACAATAAGTCTCCAACCTTTTCCTAATTATGACACAATTAGACTCAAATGCTCGGAAGGAAAATATACTCATCGACAAGAATATTCAACATTTCAATTTTTCTCATATTATATAGCAATTACGCTTGAATTTCTATTTTTAACATTCTCATTATAGCCACAATCTCTTATACCTTATGTAGTTACTAAACCCCAATTATTTCATCAAATTTCACTAAGCATAATTCAAATCCTATTATAGATACTCTCTATTAGTTTATTCATGATCAACAAGTCAATTATTGACACAATTTATCATAAATATATCAACTAGTAGAAGGAAAAATCAAGATGTTTCATTTACTACTTTTAACACAACAATAAACATTGGTACAACATAGATGCTCACTATCGCATCTATGCGGGACCCTTAAATTCCCAACTATTTAAAATATACAGTAAAATAACATATAACACATAAACACCTCAGAAAAGAGTCAAGATAAACCTCAATTACCTCAAAGATAGTCTGCAAAGTCAAACCACAGCCTAAAAAATCAAATGGAGTATCTTCTGTCCCAAATCACCAGCAAATATGTTAAATCTAAACAAATGTGAGATCTACACATAAATATGAGTCCAATAATACTCATATGATATACTTTGGTTTAGAGTACCCAAACTCAGTTTGAAAATCAATCTCATGCCCACAGGGTTAAAACTAAATTTTTTGCAAAATATTACTTTACCGATAGTTGAAGGGTATCAAATGTAAAATTCCATCAAAAATAAAGTTTAAATTGAGTTTGAAATGATCGAAAAATTAAATTTTAGCTTTACTTGGAAAACCTCAAATCTCCATTATGAAACACTATTTAAAATTTGAAATTTCAATAAATTTTTATGAAAATCAGTTTATGTATAATACAAGGACCTTAAATCCTAAATATCATTCTAGTATCGGGGATGAGTTGACCGGCCTTAGTAGGCTAGTTGAATTTGAACCACCATAGGTCGGATAAAAGGTCT
The DNA here is from genome assembly GCA_030864225.1 of Capsicum baccatum var. pendulum. Taxonomy (NCBI): domain Eukaryota; kingdom Viridiplantae; phylum Streptophyta; class Magnoliopsida; order Solanales; family Solanaceae; genus Capsicum; species Capsicum baccatum. Next base: position 246,794,787 of record CM061552.1, on the reverse strand, counting down.
ATGCCCCCCCTTCGTGTACTCACTTTATTTTATTTATGATAAGGCTTGGAGGTGTGTGACTCAACCCCTGACCACCATGGGAGGTGAGAGACTCGGGTAAGGTCTGTTCCTGAAAAAAAATCCTAAATATCAATGAAATTCTATCACAAATTGATCCTTAAATGAAAAACTTTTGATTTCATAACTCCGAATTTCAAAACTAAACGTTATGAATCGAAATCATGAAAAAATGTATATACTTGGAAAATGAACAAAGGTATTCAATCATTATACGAGAAAAAAGCATTGATAAACTAGAACTTTCTAGCTTCAAAAATACTAAAAATTTGTGATCTATTGATTTAAGCATTATCCCGGTAAATATTTATTCTTTGCATTCGTGGGACCCTAACTACATTTAAAGAATAAATTTTTCCATTGCCCATTCAAAAAAGGGTCCTTCTTCACGTTTGTTGTGTGTCCATCGCATTCATGTAGAAGAACCTCCACACTAGAAAACCAGGAACTATTATCCGTACTAAAATGGTCATATCTCCCCCATACGGACTTCAAATGCATCGATTATTTTTGCTTTGATTCCGAAATTTCAATACGGATCTCATGGTATCATAAAAATAACAACATAGCTTATTAATTTTAGGTGACCCTAATAAAACTCAATAATATAAAACTCCAAATTCTGAACAAATACCCAAAACTCATCTGAGATCTCCCAAACACAACCCAACAGTGTAAACACTTGTAAAATATATTTCGGGCATGATGGAACTGACAAGAATCTCAACCAATTCTTAGATCATCAAATATTGACTTAAGTCAATTATAATAACTTAAAAGCTTTTAAAAATCAAAAACTATAAAACTCTTTTGAACACTTTGGGGACCATGGCCTCCACTACCGCAACTCACAAGTGCTATAAGACAACAACGAGAAGGGCATAAATATTCAAAACATAGGAAAACCTAAACAAATCACTATGAGAGTTGCTACATCTACACTAGAACCTCCTTGGAAGACCAACTGGTCATAAATAGGTTGTCTAAGATGGATCCACTATGAAGGGGCTATATCCTTTTACATTTGGTTCATATTTTTCATGGCGTGTCCTTTTTTATGGACTATTTTTCTTTGATTATGAGATCAAGAGAAATCATACAAAAATGATCTTCGAACACCCCAAAAAAGATATGAGGTGCTCGAAAATAATTGAAGTAGTTGAGTAGGAAGATCGCTATGACTATAACCATTGATAAGTTTACCAATTACGAAAGTGATATCATGAACACTTTTGGCATTGGAATAGAAATTCTGCTCATTTCGTCAAGATAAACATGGAGAATTTTGGAAAGAAACTTTATATTTTTTTTAAGTCATTGAAAAAAATTCTGCAAAAAATATAGAATCCACAATAGTTGCTATGTTGCAACTATGATAGTTAATGGTTGCTGCAAAAACTATCATCATTGTGGAAACACTCAAACTATTGTTGAAGGAGGGGGAGGGGGAGGTGGTGGTCGTTGTGCCAGTTATAGTGGAGGAGGAGGTGGTGGTGGTGATGGTAATGGTGGAGGTGGTGGTGGTGGTGCTAGTGCCAACAGTGACATAAGAAGGGTTGAGAGAAAGGTAGGACTTAATTTTGAGTAAATAATACAAACTTGGGAGTTTTAAAATTAGTGCCACTTACACTAATCTTAAAATTGTCATCTCAACGCAATAACTAAAACTTGTGTCACTTTTTTAAGTTTTGAAATTTTTTTGTCACTCTTAATTATTTTTCCGCATATATGTAGTGTTATTTTTTATAGGTCCGGATGGATCCCTTCCGATTCCCCAACTCCTCCCTTGCTAAGTGCTAAGATGAACGGTGTGCTTTGGACATTATGCAATGTTTTAATTTGTAACTTCAAAATAGGAAAGAGAGGCCTCCTCTTGAAATAGTGGTGCCACTCTCTTTCTTCTTCTTTTTTAGAGTATTTTCTAACTATATTACTAAGTTTTTTTAATGTAGTTGCTAGAGTATACATTCGGTTGTGTTCAATATGGAGGAAAATATTTTTCATTGAAAAATATTTTTCAACAAAATATTTTCGAGGAAATCAAGTTGGTTCTTACTTATTTTATTATATTTAGTATCCCAATAATAAATATTATTCTAAAATAATTTGTATATATCTAAAAAAAGATAATGAGAATGACTAAGGGTAGAGTGAGGCATATTTTGGTAGGGAAGACGGAGGGAAAGGGGGGTGTAGTGAGGTGGGGGTAAAGTCAGTGTGGGATTTGATGGGGTGGGTGGTTTTGTGAATGGTGGGAGATATTGACACTTGTTTTCCATACTTTCATTAAGGAAATCATTTTCCTTATTTCCAATGATTTGTCTTCCTAAAGAAAATATTTTTCTAAAATTTCAACCAAATGAACATGAAAAATAGGAAAAACACATTCCCAAAATATTTTCCTTCACTTGTTTTACAAACTTTCCTATTTAAGAATTTAAATTCATTATAGTTATTCAAGTTTATACTTTGATATGTATTAAAATAACAAGAAGTCTAATTAACATTTTAAATATCAGGTTCGAAATGATGAACTAGAGAGAAGAGAGTTTGAAATATTGATCAAAGTTTGTAAATGATGTAACCTTTAAAATAACTCATTATATTAGTGATGCACCAATAATATTGTCACCTTGCTTGATCCCAAATACAATTTGTTAGCAAAAAGGTGTATGCAAATATATTTTAGTCATATATTGACGTAATTTTAAAAACAGAGAGATGAAAGAATGTCTATTCTTATAACTTGATCATAAATATACATCATCGTCAAATCTTCATCCGGTGGTTATGACTCACTGAAGCTATATTTTCTTTCACACGCTAATTCACTAATGAAGAAATTATGCCCTCATGTGCACTATGTGGCCAAGTTATGTTGCTCTGAATGAATGGGTTCCACAACTCCAAAACCTGCAACAACATTCAATAGATACAAAATAGCGAGGGAAGGGAGAAAGAAAAATCAAGGACTATACATGTGAATAAGCTTCAAACATGAACAATTTCATCTAACTTGACAATTATTTAGTTTGAAGATCTAATATTCCTGAATGTTCCTCAATAGAGAAGTCATCAAGGATCGTGAAATAATAATACACAAGTAGGAAGGCAAAAATGTTTAGTTAAAATTAACATTCTATTTAATAAGATAAAAATATAGCAAGCAAAACTCATATCAAAATGGGAACTCTATGACATATTATTGTGACACCAGAACCTAATATTGCAGACTTTGCATATTCTTACCCTACTATTATTCCTTTTCCATTTCTTATCTTTGGTTGATCAAGAGAAGATTTTTATTTCTTTTTTATTTCAAGATTCCTAGGTATTTTTTGTTTTGTAGATATATCGACATGGCTAATCAAGCCAAGCCTAAAAGGAACTTATATATGCAGGGTAGGCTAAAGCGTAAAGCTTCTAAAGCCACTGCTGCCCAAAATTTCCTGGCATATGTATGTATGTATGTGCAGGGGCGAATCTATGTAGAAGGTATGGGGTGGCACGGCACCCGCACTTCTCGGATGAAACTCTGCATATTTATGTGTATATGTATCAATTAATGTATAAATATTATGCTTGGCACCCACAATATCAAAGGGACTAGTGGTGTAAGTGGTATAAATTTTTTGGTTTAACTCCAACAACGCAGGTTCAAAACCCGTGTGGCACTGTATTTTTAGAATGATTTTTAGCACTTGTCTGTTTTCTCTTAAAAAAATATATAGTGTGGTTATGAAGAATAGAACCCGTGACCTCTTTTTTTACAAAACAATTGACAATACCAACTAGGCAAGTATTCATATAATACTAACACTTGTTAGATATATATAATTATAGTTTAATGTTTGAATATTGATTCTACTATCCTAAAATATCGTACGGAGTATAGTAATTGTTCAAAATAAGGTGGCATCCGAAGTTTTCGAATCTTGGATCCACCTCTGTGTATGTGTATATGTGTGTGTATATATATGTGTGTAGTGTGTGTGTGGTGTTTTTAGTTTGAGTGCACTTTTTAAAAATTACTTATTTTTTAAAAAATGAAAAGTATCTTTACAAACTTAATCCTATTATACTTGTCAAAGTCAAAAACTGAAAATTATCATACAAATTAAGATATAGACAGTATCTTAAATTTTGTATATAAAAAGCTAGAAAATAGACTTCAAGTGATATCCTATAGAATATATGACTTTTTAATAAAATCTTTGGCCTCTCGTTGAAGTTTTGATTTAGGCCTTCATAATTATCGAGTCGGCCCTGTATATATGATCTCAATAGTTTAGCAAAGAAATATTCAAATTGTACTAATCATACCCTATCAAAACCAATTACTAACACTAGAGGGTGCCCCGGGTGGAAAGTGCAGGACCGAAACTTATTCTTGTTGACACCTAATTTTTGCGCTCCAAGACCAAATTTAATCCTGAGTTTCTTCGATTTTTAATAAAATTAAAATATTTATTTCATCCAAATAAAAAATTAAAATATTTTTTGTACGTAATTTTATTATTTTAAGTAGCGATTATATATTATTGTGTTCGGTTATATGAGATTATATAATTTGATTACTTAAATATTTATTCTATGGAATATTGGATTTTAACTAAGGATTATTTTAAAAATAAGTATAATGACTAAAATATTGATTTTAATATAATTTATTATTAAAATAATTTATTTGGATAAATATGCATTTGGTTTTATTAAATTAAAAAAGTTCGGGATCAATAATTTATTTAGATAAATATTCATTTGGTTGGAAATTTACTTTATGTTCAGGACCCTCCTGAAAAATGAGAATTTGTTTTATGTTCAGGACCCTCCTGGAGAATGGAAATTTACTTTATGTTCAAGACCCTTCTGAAAAATGGAAATTTATTTTATGTTCAGGACCCTCCTGGAAAATTGGAATTTATTTTATGTTCAGGACCCTCTTGAAAAATGAGACTTTACTTTGTGTTCAGGACCCTCCTGGAAAATGGGAATTTATTTTATGTTTAGGACCCTTCTGGAGAATGGAAATTTATTTTATGGTCAGGACCCTCCTGAAAATGGGAATTTACTCTATGTTCAGGACCCAACTGGAAAATGGGAATTTACTTCATGTCCAGGATTTTCTTGAAAAGTGGGACATTACTTTCTGTTCAGGACCCGCCTAAAAATGGGACTTTATATTCTGTTTAGAACTCTCTTGTAAAATGAGACATTATTTTCTGAAAAAAATGAAATCTTTCTTTATCATAATCTTTGTGTGGGATAATTTTCATTCTAGTTTTGATTTTATTTTCAGGAGCCCGCCTGAAGAACAGGGTGATGGAGTTACAAGTCAGGATCCTGCCTGGAGAATAGAGTGATGAAATTTCAAGTCATGAGCCTGTCTGGAGAAAAGGGTGATGGAGTTACAAGTCAGGAGCTCACCTAAAGAATAGGGCGATGAAATTGCAAATCAGGAGCTTATCTGCAGAACAGGGTGATGAAATTGCAAGTCAGGAGCTCACCTGGAGAACAGGGTGAAGAGATTAAAATTCAAGCAATTAGGTGAAAGACTGCAAGTCAGGAGACTGCCTGAAGAATAGGGTGAAGAATTTCAAATCCAGGTTCAAGTTCAAAGATACCACCTGCAGCATGGCTAACTTTGAGTTCATCTCCAACACCAAATTTGTATGGAGAAAAAATTTATCTTCAAGTTCAATCGAAAGAAGATTAGATATTTTGTCACTTCTGAAAGCATCGGAGACCCAAGACAAGAATCAAGAGATGTTGCATAGATAGGACTTTATAATTTCATTTATCTTTTAACTTGTAATTTTTATTTTGGTGTAATGATAGAGTCGCAGACCAGAACCTCGACGGGACCTCACTCGACTCTCCAATTTGGTATAGTCCATCTCCTTTTCAACCCTAGAACTACATATGACTTGAATCTCTCATAACTCAGGATAGGTAGGAAAGAAAAATCAAGATTCGGTTTCCCTCCTTCCTTGTGTTTCTTTCTTCTGAATAATGGTCGGTCAAAATTTTGTCTCGTTGTCTACTTCTTTATCTGAAAACACTTTGCGTTTACATCCAAAGAGGGTCATAATGTAGACATATTTTGTCCGTCCAAAAATTAAATTTTTCTCATTTTTCCCTCTCTCTACCCTACCCCTACCCTCACCCTTATCCCCACCTAATCCTACTCACTAACTTACATATTCACCTAACACTCATCCTCACCATTGACCGAAAAACAATACACAACACCACTTACACAATTCTACATAAACACACTGTTAATCTCTATTTTTCCTTCTCCTTCGACAATACACACACAGAAATAGATATCCAATAACACTCATCCTCACCTGTTAAATCCCGCCACTCGCAGCTCTGTGAAATCCCTTTTCCTTTTCTATTTCTGTCTTTTTTCGGTGAGATCTAGCCGGAGAGAGACCCCAATTCATGGGCTAAGTGGTTTGTCGGAGCTCTGGGGAGGCACAAACGGCCAACTAGCTTTGATTCCAGCGGGTTAGTTTATGGACAGTTGGAAATTGTTGATTTGGGGTTTTTTTGTCGGCGTCAAATCTCTCCGGGTTATATTTCTCGATACTGAGTTAAATTTTTGGTCGCTTTATTCAGGATTTCGAGTTCGTGCCTTGTTAACTCGTTATTATCAATAGAAATTTATTATTTTGAGGTTCAAATTCTTAACTCTACTCTTTTATTATCTTAACATGTTTGATCAAATGATTTGGTGATGTGTTTGAATGTTAGTTTGATTGGTTGATTTTAAATTGAAATTTGTTAATCATGGGGTGTGAATGGAAAAATGATAAAAAGGGTTGTTTATTTTGAAATGGACACTATATTATCAAACTTGATAGTATCATGATAGATCGAATAGGTAGGAAAATGTAGGTTGGGTAGGCAAAGTTTAGAATTCGTGGTTTTGTTGAGTTTTTGAAATTTTGTTGAATGGTTTGATTTTCTCGCACTGAAAAAATGTATTCATTTAGCCGGGGAATGCCTCGAGGTCATTTGTATTTATTTATTGGGGAATGCCCTGACATATCATGTACACAAATGAGGCTCGTGATGAAGGCTCGAGGCATCGAGTAAGGCATAGCTAGGATAGTTAGAATAGTTTAGATTTTAATTTCAGCATTTTATTTTGGGTTGTAATAAATTGGACTGGACATTATTTTTTGGACTTTTGATTGTTTGGTTGATTGTTTGTCTTGTTTGTGTGTTTTTTGGTTTATTCATTTTATGGTGTCTACTAGCCGATATACTCCACCAAGCGACCGTTGTCGAACCATGGGATCAAGGGGTGCCTAACACCTTCCCCTCGATCAACAGAATTCCTAAGCCGGAATCTTTGTTTGTGGATCGATTTTAACGAGTCAAAACCATTTTGAAAAGGATTGTCCAAAGGTGACTTGGCACACTGGATTATTCCTAGTGGCGACTCTGAGATTGAATGTAAAAATAATCCTTTTACGGAACAAAGCTTCATTTTGTCACTTTAATAATAAAAACCCTTTCAAACATTAAAATCTAATATTTTTGGCAAAAAAGGGTGTGACAATCCAGATAACCGCAAGCTAGTGAATACTCTTGGTGCCTTAACAACCTTTCAAGAGTATTAATAAGAACCGCTTACTCAGAATCTTCAAACTTAAATGATCTTTTTGTTTTGGATCGTTTAAGTAACTTTTAAAGGTTTTCTTAATTCCTTTTCAAATAAATTATCTGGCAACTCTCAAAAGTCAAATTTTTTGGCAAAATAGAAATAGCGATTCTTCTAGGGATATTTAACTAGGTTCTAACCAAATGTTTGATTTTATATTTTGACTAACTATTTAAATTTCTTACGTGTTTATATGTTTTGATTTTGCGAAATTTAATTATTACATCTCATAAGATATTTCTACATTGATTATTAAATTATTTTAGGATTGCGTGGATGTTCCAGCCCCGATTGTTCAACTCCAAATAAAGTGTTGGAAATACGATGGTTTATTAGCACGTGAGGAGTCTAATGGTTGTTCATATTTTTAAACCCAAGTGATCCACTTGGAACCTGGCTCAAACCCACTCTAGATACCTAGGATTGAGAAAAACTAAAATCCTATTTTAGGCACGATCCTCGGATGACCCAATACTCGAGGGGGTATTGGGCCCATTAGAAAACCTTCCCCGCGTTTATTGACCCCGAGTCAATTACAGATGAATCATATTTATGTATTGTAGAAATATATGTTTATTTAATCCAGAGATAGCTTGCTTTGCTTACTTTCGTGTAAGGATGCCTCAATCATACACCAATTGAGAGAGGAATTGAAGCAAGCCAAGCAAGAAATTGATCGATTTGGATGGTTTCATCTAAGGCACAACTATACAAAAATCATTTGACCATCAACGGATCTCGCCAGTGACAAGAAGTGGACAAAGATAAGAGGGCAAAGGTCAATAGAAGAGCATTCAGGAACTAGTATTTCTTATACACTGGGCAGGACATTATTCCTTTTTTCATGTTATTTTCCCTTTTCCTAAAAATCATATCCTTTTTGTGCAACTTTTAAACATTTATGTCATTTATGTATACCTATGAAGACTTTTGGGGATAATGGATTGGCTTTAAAAAGGCATATATTTTCTTCAAAATTCATTAGGCCTAAACCCTTGGCTCAAAAGGGTTACCCAATTAGGATGCATATTTATACAATATGCTTGTGTAATATTACTATTTATGCTCTTATACATGTTATATTGATTCGAATCAAAGGAGAATTGATACAATCCCATTTTCCATAGAATATCTCTAGGCAGAAATATACCCCACTATACAAATGTCCAACCAAACGTACTCCAAGTCTCCTAAGTTTCTCAGAAAAGTCTGCAATCATTCTTAAAACATCCAAAATGATCTCTACCATTTTAGTAAAGTTGACTTTAGAATCAGAAAAAGCCATTATAGTTTCGAACTACGTAGGGCTTGATTTCTCCTCTGTGAGATACATAGGTAGCTTTTCGTCCCGACCCCCATCTTCAAAAACTCTGTTGTCCTCCACTTTCTTGAAAGAAGAATAAGAGTTGAACCTTCCTGACAAATTCCACCTATCCATATATTGAGCAAAATCTTGTTCATTGAAATTCTCAAGTCATCATTACTTCATGGATCAATTCGTGAGATAAGAAAAAACTTTATGTGTTTACTTCCTACCTTATCTTCTTGCTTTACTTATTACTAACTAAATCTAACACCTCAGTGTTTGAGTTTTTTTTACTTTGCAGGTAATAGAAACTACTCTGTGTTGGCACAAAATGACCCTACTTCACTAGATCAAAGTGAATAAAAGATCCCCCTCTTGACTATAGCATTGTTATAGGAAAATAAAATTGACTAGTAGTAAAACTGGACTCTACTAATCATTTTTCAAAACCTATAAGCGATGGTCTCGAGGATGAAATAAGAAAAATGTGAGGAAAGATTTTTTCAAGACAACCAGAATCAAGGAAGATGAATTGGAAGAAACATTGCTGAATTGGACTTCCAGTTCACTTATTTCTCCCCGATCAATAGGTAGCACTAGTTTAAAACCTGCCAATGTTATGTCATGACAAGTGTTAGACGAACAAAGTGAGGGAAATGATAATGAATAGAAAAAGGTGATGAAGAGCAGTTAGTGGAAGATATAGAGGAATTTGAAAAACTGAGAAAAACCCAACTTGGACAAAACTGAGATAGTCAACTTGGGCAATCATGATGAAATCAAAGAGACAAGTATTAGTGATCACTTAGCAGAAGCATACACAATTTTGATGTGGTAAAGAGATATTATGTTTGAATGCTATTTTACTTTTATTTCCTTGGTTTATTTGTAATCGCCTTTATGATAGTATTTTTTTTATGTTGTGTAATTGCCTAGAATACTTTTCCTTTAGCTACGAACTACATTTGACCTGAATTCCCAAGAAAGGGATACGTAGGTGGCCTATCTCAGCTTCGGTCAACCCCTTGGGAAAATTTATACTTTTCTTTCATGTACGAACTAAGTTTGACCTGAATTCCCATGGCGGCCTATGTTGGCTTCGGTCAACCCCTTAGGAAAATTTATCCTTTTCTATCATGTACAAACTGCATTTGACCTGAATTCTTAAAAAAGGGATATGTATATGGCCTAAGTTTGCTTCGGTCAACCCCTTAGGATAATTTATCCCTTCCCTTTATGTATGAACTTTATGATGACCTGAATTCTCAAGAATGAGATATGTTGGTGGCCTATGTCGGCTTCGGTCAATCCATTAGAATTTTATATGTATCCCCAACGTTGTCTTGAACTACGTTTGACCTGATTCTTGCTTCAACAAAATATGTAGGAACCCCAACGGCTCGGTCATATAACCCCAGGAAATGAGACTGGGGCATAATTTTCGAGAAGGAATCTCTAAAATTCACAAGAGAAAGATCATCTTCCAAAAACAAAGAGAACGAAGACTAAGAAAGACTTTGGATCCTCACGGGCTGATATCATCTCAAACAACCTTAAACTGGGGCAGAAATTTTGAGAAGGTCCTCAAAATTTCCACTAATATACTGAAATATATGTCAAATTCCCTAGCACCAGAGGTCAAAGTCAATCTTTAGAAGTCACCATCTGCGACAAAGTCTAGTTAGACTAAATCTTCGGCTAGACAAAAATTTTGATAGAAAGCCTCAACAATGATGATAAGTTTTGAAAATCTTCCATCGGATATAGTCAAAACCAACAGAAAGATGTTCGTTGAGCTGGTTCATGACATGACTGGCAGAGATTTTCTAAATCTTTTGCAAAAGTTTTAAAACTCGTTTCTAAAAATAAGACTATTTTCAAAAATCAATACAAATATTTTATTTAGTAATTTCCTAGACATCTATTGGAATGAAGAGTCAAGATGGAAGTCCCAACATGATGGAGTACCCAAAAGATGACGAGGAGTAAATAAAGGATCGAAGAAGGTCAACACGGAGTAGTTTCACTCAAAATTAACTGTTTTTCTGTAGATGCAGGGATTAATATACAAAGATGAAAATATTTTACAGAAAACCCCCAAGCGATTGTGATCCACCCCTAAGCACATAATGCTCAAGAACGGTATTTTCGGATTGCCCCGAAGATGGGTTTAATATCCATTTATTGAGGACCTTTTGAATTGTCTATCTTATTTCTTGAGACCATGAAGGACAAACAAAGTCGCCTTATCTACTTTATGAATATTGTACTTAGAATTCTTTATATAAGAGGAGTCGCTAGCATAACCGGCTTTATGACTATTAAATATTTACTTTAATTGCAGGTGCATTCAAGAAAGTTGACACAATAAATACAACAATCAAAGTATTACTCAATAGGAGGAAGAGCCAAAAGTCATCTTCAAAAATCTCCTTGAAGCGAAGCAAACAGTATTTGAGTAGTCTCCAAACAAGGATTTTGCCCCATTTACTTGCATTTGGTGGGTCTGCTATTTAATTATTTCTTCAAAAAGACAAGATTAATAGCAAAATAAGTCATTCAAATTATGATGCTCAGTATTTGTCATTAAACTATCATAAAGCTTGACTGTGGTCTCCAGTGGGAGCAATATTGTGTCTACTAACTATCTACCTTGAGTACAGGTACATGTAGAAAGCAAAATACAGACAAATAGACTCAGGTGAAACTATTTTCAAACCACCAGAAGAACTAATTCATCTCATTGCTGAGAGGGCCATCTCATACCATTGCTGAGAGGGCAATTTAATTCTATTACCGAAAGGGACATTTCATATCATCACCGAGAGATCCATTTTATGACATTGCCAAAAGGGCCATTTCATATCATTTAATTGACAAGAGGGCCATTGTATTTAATATTTGTTGACACACAAGATAGCAAATATTGCATCGAGGATATCATCAGCATCTAATATCTATTGACACGTGAGACACAAATACTAGCATCGAGGATATCATCAGCATCTAATATTTATTGACACGTGAGACATAAATGCTGGTGTTGAGGATATCATTAGCATCTAATATCTGTTGGCATGCGAGATAGTATACGCTGGCGTCGAGGTTATCATTATCATCTAATATCTATTAACACATAAGATAGCATACGTTGACTTCGATAATATCTCACCATTTTATGAATAAGCATCTAAATGTATCAAAATCAGGTGATTCAAAGGGGCATCTTTAAGTTGCTATCTAAAAGCGAACGACATATGAGACTTCCCAGAAATTGACAATCTGAGGGTCATCTATAAGTCATATTATTTGAAATAGGATAGTGTGCAAGATTACCTATGAGTTGATAGCCCATAGGTGATTCATAATCCACAACAATATCCTAACCAGATACTGTGCAAGGTTATCCAAAAATTGATAGTTTGAAGGTTATCAATAAGTCGTAACTAAATCCTTACTAAAAAATATGCAAAATTGTCAAATTGATAAGTCCAAGGGTTCTCTATAATCCGCGGAACATCCAAGATTGATTATGTGCAGGATTACCCAAAGACTAGCAATTTGAGACATATCTATAAGTCATATTGTATCCAAGGTTGGATGATGTGTAGGAATACCTACCAACTATCAGTTGGAGTAATATCTATAGGCCATATCTTATCCAAGGTCGGATAAGGTACAGGATTACCTAAAGGCTAGAAATTCAAAGGATATCTGTAAGTCGCCTTGTATCCAACATCAAATAATGCGCGAGATTATCCAAAGATTGACAATTTAAGGGAAATCTATAAGTCATATCGATACAAAAGATGTGCAATACTTACCCGAGGGTCACATGGAAAAAAACATTGTCAATAGCCAGAGATGTTATAATTCTACGTATGACAAGAATTATAGGTGACCTAAAGGTTGTCGCATTAGCATAAGATTACACGGTTGCAGGGACCATTCTACATAAAGTGTAGGCGATGTCCAAAAGGGCCACCCTACTTTAAAGACATATTCAACTGATAAATAGTTTAATTGTGCAAAAAACAAGAGGATTTTTGTATCTGTTATTTCAAGTTATTTCCTTCCAAACAAGTACATGAAAGGATGACTTTGCTTTTCAGGCGACAACTCACGTGGAGATATGGTAAAGACTATATACCTCTTTCATGAATTATGTTTAGAACTAACAATTTTTGTTTGAGACACTGCCGAGAGCATCCGAGGGGATGAAAATCTCAAATCAAAACCACAGGTGCGGACGACTCTAGATAGGATGCAGCATGACGTGAAACTCTTTCTTAGCAGCAAAATGGGATATAGTCTAGAGAGAGACGTCAAACTCTTTAGATGCGAACTAAAAGATGATCACCACCACCATCCAACCATACCCCTATTATAAGGAATGTGGGTATTTTTGGATATTCTGGTTTCAGCTTCACCTTCGGGATATTTCTAAACTCATGTTGAGGGTAACCTTCTCTTTTTTTCAAATTCGAGTGATAGTACACCTAGAGTTTTGAAAATTATGTCTAGGTAAGTTCTTGCCTATGGATGTGAAGGATCCCACGCTCATGTTTAAGAGGTTACAAGCCTCTTTTTTGCAACTTAATCAACTTGTCACTCATCCCGAGTCAAAGATCTTTTGAAATAAAAGACTATTTTTTCTACCGATCGAGTCGAACTACAAGTAGTCTGATTCCTTGAGTCTCGGGGATATGTAGGTTGGGTAATATTTTGAAAACTTGGCTGCATTCCAACATTCCCCCAAATCCCTCTATTTCCTAACTTTTTAGTTTCGTCAAAAATTCAAAAAACCGAGATAGCTGGTGAATTTTTTGAAAGTCGTGCTTTGAATCAAGCTTTATGAACTACAAGTGGCCTAAATTCTCATGTAACTTGAGATATATAGAAAACCTGATACCAAGGTCCGGCCATGTCTCTATGAAACTCATGCGAAAGCCAACTTCTTTCATATTTGAATTTGTGGTCGGACAAAAATTAGGAACGTCAACCTCCCTTTGCCTAAGATTACTTGCACCCATCCTACCCAAAGGAGGGGATAGTTGTTAAAACCTAATTTTTTCCCTCCACAACTAAATTTAATCTTGAGTTTCTTCGATTTTTAATAAAATTAAAATATTTATTTCATCCGAATAATTTTTTTTTCCAAAATATTTTTTATAGGTAATTTTGTCATTTTAAGTAGCAATTATATATTATCGTGTTCAGTTATAGGAGATTATATAATTTAATTAGTTAAATATTTATTCTATGGAATATTAGATTTTAATTAAGGATTATTTTGAAAATAAATATAAGGATTAAAATATTGATTTTATTATAATTTATTATCAAAATAATTTATTTTGATAAATATGCCTTTGATTTTATTAAATCAAGAAGATCGGGATTAAAAGAAGTATTAATTTGTATCAAATTTTAATTTAATTTAGCCAATCTATTAGATTTGGCCATAATTAAAATCAAATTGGTCATACTTGCAATGCAATCCGTCAATTGATTTTTAATTTGGTCAAAATTACAAAATTAAATGAATATGACTAAATTTTAAATTTCAATTGGGGTTATATTTTAAATAACCCCAAAATTCTCAAAAACTCTCATAACTTCTACCCAATTTTCACCAAAAAATAATTTCAAATTGTACTACATTGTACTATTTCCCCCAACTTTGTCCTTTCTCAATTTTAAAATTCAAAAATTATACTACATTGTACAATTCCCCCCCCCCCCCCCCCCCACACACACACACATACATTATCTTTCACCTCACCTTATCTTCAATTTTAAAATCCAAAAACACCCCTAAATGGCTTTTCTCCCACATTGATGGATGACAAGAAATAAATTCTCATCCTTTCCTATAAATACTTTTCTCCCACATTGGTGGAGGAAATGAAATAAAACTTCATTCTCTCTTATAAATACTACTACTACTTTGGTAGAAAGAAGGGTTGAGAAGTAAAAAAAAAGGCTAGAAAGGTGAAAAAGACATTTGAGCAAAATAGTTATTTTTATTTAGTAAAAAATTTTGTTTCATAGAGTTGGTCGGCTAATCAAAATTTTTGAGTTTTAGGTGGTGGTTGATTCTGACGAAGCTCGTAGTCTCGTTTTGCTGCCCCCAAAAAGGTAAACACACCTTTCCTTTTTCTTTTTAGTTTTATTATTATTTTATTCTTCATCTTTCTCTTCTTCATAGTTCATAGTTATAATTTTGTTTGATGTGATTGTTTGTTGTAGGTGGCCTTGAAGGCCATAGGATGTTGTGGTATCGATATTTTAATTATTTTCATGCTCATGATATAAAAATGAGCTAGCAATAGTTGTATGTACCTTTTTTGACTTTATTCTCTAATTATTATAGATAAAGTTTCAATCTTTGCTTAAAAGATGTACTTATGCTTTGTTTAAACTCATTGTTGGTGGATATGTTTGTTTTTAGCAAGTAAAGTTATTTTTTTTTATGTTAAAAAGAATAGTTAATATTGATTCTTTTGCTTTTTGACTTTATTCTTTGATTGTTATGTATAAAGTTTTGTTCTTTGCTCAAAAGACGAACTCATGCCTTGTTTAAATTCATTGTTGGTGGATATATTTGTTTTAGCATGTAAAACTATTTCTTTTATGTTGGAAAAATAATTATTATTTTTTGTTTCGCCTTAATAAAACTAGTAATTAGTTAAGTCAATAATTTATCATTTGTTTGCTAATTATTTTAATAAATTTCAAAATCCTCATATAAGAGATGAAGTGCTAGCTTTATTTTCCACCAAGATGTTTATTCCTATTTTGTTCGCATGTTGTCTTATCAAAATGATGAGAAAGTTCGGACTTTTGTGGCTAAATAGAATTATTTGGATATTTTTGACTCATGCATAGTATGATTGTTGAATGATATTTCAATTTTAGAGATGCTAAACTTTTATTCTTATTTTCTTATTCCGGATTATTATATGTTCTCTTTGTGTGTGTAAAGACTTGATTCATGTCTCTCTTTTATTCATAATATCAAAAGAGATTCAACGATGTCTTAGAAATATAAACCATAGGTCGTTATATGCTTTTCCATAAAATGTTGGTTGTAATTTAGATGTATGAATTTTCGTTAATGTCGCCTTAATTGAAATTTAAAGATTCTCTTTCTTGAAAAGTTAACCTTTATTTTCTTTTGTTAAATGGATTAGTGTCTATATTTGTTCAATTTTAGAAGTTATGAGTATTTTTCTTGCTGCCCCATCCCTTTAATTTCGCAATCTTATGTTGTTTGTTTCTCGCATTAATTCTCTGAATATGACCTTCTTCCTTTGACCTTTATTCATTCTTAATATGAACAAAAATCATGAGGCATGCAAGTGGATGTCTTTGCTTTGCATTTTATCAATTGACTCTCACTCTTTTTATACGTGTGCAAGTGTGCATATCATTGTAATTAAAAAATTGATTCTTGATATTTTCTTTTGCTTTGAAATATGTAACTATTATGCCTTGAACGTATATTATGTTCTTTATCTTTTCTTTGCAAGTAAAAAATATCTGGAGTCCAAATGGAATCCTCTCCTCTTGCATTTCGTAATGGGTCAATGAGGCTCACCTCTTCGATTCAATTCTGAAGTTTAAACCCAAGGCCCACTACATGGCGTGCGGGTGCTAGAAGATAGACGAAGAAGGAAAATGGGTCAAAATCCATTGATGAGGTCTCTAAGAGACTTGAAAAGTATCAATTTTTTATTATTGTCTTCTTTTTATTTATCCATTTAGTCATTTATTTATTCATTCATTTGGGCCTTGAAGCCAAACTTGTATTTTAATACAGGTGAGACGAATTTTGGGCCTCAAAGGTTCGAAAACTAGCTTAGGACAGGTTTTGGGACGAAAGCCCAATATGTAGATTAGGACAGGTGCAAGTAGGCCAAAAGCACAATTAGATTTGGGCAGGGTCTATTGATTTGGGTCCAATGGCATAAGTCTTTTATTTTCTCCCTTTTCCCTTTTACATGCTTTGTTATTAATTTGTTTAGACTTAGTTAGAATCCCTACTAGGTCGTCCAAATATATCTTACGCAAGTCTTTTCCTAAAATCAATTACTTTTTAACAATCAATCTTTCTTTTTGAAGTTAGTCAAAAGATATTTTCAAACAGTCCGGATAACCGCAAGTTAGCGAATACTCTTGGTGCCTTAACAACCTTCCAAGAGTATTAATAGGAACTGCTTACTCAGGAAATTCAAACCTAAATAATTTTTTTGTTTTGGATCATTTAAGTAACTTTCAAAGGTTTTCTTAATTCCTTTTCAAATAAATTAAGTGGCAACTCTTAAAAAGTCAAAATTACCGCTAAGTAATTCTCACTAGAGAACAATTATGATATGCACTTTCCTTCACATATAGACCATATTTGTGCACTATATTTCATTACAAATGATAAGTAATTTCCACTCATATCCCAGCAGATTTTACAAATGTTTTTGACGTGTCCTTATAAACCAAATAAACCCAACATCATACTATTACAATATAGTAATGCAACATGTAAGAAATTTAAAACACGTTTGACCAATGAACAAGTGTAAGAATCTTAGTTGTAACTTTTATTTGATGTTGTTAGTCTCGATATAAAAGATATTTAAAGTATTTTTGGTAGAACTTGCCAAAAGGTGTCCAAATGAGGTTGAAATCCAACTTGTGTACTACCTTCCTGCATTTGTATCAAGAGCAATTAATATTTTTTATGGTGAATGAATAATAGCTAATTCCCTATAAAGTATGTTGTTTAGAATATTGTACAATGTGATATTTAATGTGATATGAATGTTGGTTCAAATACTATGGTGAAACCCTTTTATGTTCTAAAATATCTTTTTGCGTGAGTATTCGGTGATCACTAACTGTTGATTTTGAAAAACTTAAATTTCTTGGAATGAAAAAGAAAGAATAATTTGAAAAATAGTTCCAACACTAAATATAGAAATGAAAGAAAAATAAATTCAAAAATAATTTTGAATGAGGTAACTAAGGAATCTCCAAATTGAAATAGAAATAGAAAAATCGCCAACTACCAAATTAAGAAGTCTTCCTATGTCAAATAAAGATACCTCTTTATGAACATCTAAAAATCAAAAAGGAAGGAAATAGAGGCACCAATCTTAAGAATGAGCTTGCAATCGTTCCTATTGACATCCCACAATCTAATCTCATCATTTCGTTCACAAGAACTGATGAGATTTATCTTTATTGGATGAAAATCTATTGACATCACTTGCTCATCATGGCCACAAGATTTCAAAACCTGTTGCTTGGCTAGATAGACAAAATGGTAATATATGTACGGTTTCATGGTTGTAATGGACACAAATTAAAAGAAATAAATTCAAGATATTAGAAAGCTATCATTATGGCAATAACGGTAGTACCTCGTCTGCATCCCATATTTTCACAATTCTGTCAACAGAAGATGTTGTAAACACCATTGAGTTTTGGTCTAAAATGAACATCTGTAATTTCATGAGTATGACCTTCTATACTACTAAAATTATTATTTTTCAACTCCCAAATTAGAACCTAAAATATATCGTAATACAAATTCATTAATAAAAGAAGTTGAGATAAGCAATTTCCTATTGAGAAAACCAACTTTTTTGAAAAAAAAATAAAGATAAACCTTCTTATCATGTCCAGCGGTAGCCAAAAATTCTCCACCTAAACCACCAGATCCAATAGACATAGTCACAATTGATGGGGAGGCAAAGAAACTTACTTTCATACTAAACACTCTCCATGAAATTTCAAACTCTGCAAATTTTATAGAAGGGAACTTCATCAATCTAGATATGAACGATAACCTGAAAACACTTTCGATTGAAAAAAATACTATATGCTCTGTGCAGATTCTCTGTAATAATCAAAGCTTTCAATAGGAAATTCAATCATCAGTACCTCAATACAAAACTCTCATATCTCTGAAAACTCAATGAAAATTTTTCTACCTAATAGATTTGGTTTCTGATTTTTACACTGTAAAACTTAACACTCAAGAGAGCCGCATCAAGGCACTACAAGGAGGACCATGGTTTGCAGCGCGTAGTTTGCTCACAAGAAGAAATTAGGAACCAAACTTCATCACAAATAAATCCCAGATCTCCTTCATTATCATGTTTGATTTCTAGCTCTCTTTATCGATTTTTATGATTAACAAAATCTAAAAAATAAGAAGAAAACTAAAGAGCTTGTTAAGATCAACATGTGCACCTCCTAGACCTTGAGAGAAAGATATACAATAATATGCATACAAATTCCAATAGAAACGCCTGTAAAAACCTCTTTCACCATCGAAAATCACAAGCATCTAGTTTTCTATGAGCGTGAAGGGATCCTCTTTAAATTGTGCAGTAGATTGGGTCACACTAGTCTAAGATGCCCCCACAAAACCTTGACACTTCTTTGGCAAGATAGGCTCCAATACATCATACTAGTCTAACATTCCCCACAAACCCATTAGCATTCCTTTGGTAAGACAAACTCCAATACCACTAGTGGATAAAAAATAGATGGAGATGGTAAAACCATGACTTTTACCCAAGAACGAAGATAGAGTCACAAGACAAAAAAGGTAACATACACAAGGCAAGTGACTCTCAATAGAAAATCAAGATAAAACTCTTTGATGCAGATTAAAGTAAGTGCTTGGAAACCCATAAAGTTCATTGAAACCCATAATTATGCTTATAGCCCATGCTTGACCAAGCTTGTTGGAGGTCAAACATTCGCATTAAACTGATAAATGTTAGACCGAACTCAAAAGAGAAAGGGATTCTTGGCTAATCTGTTGGGCCAGCCTCAAATTTCTATAGAAATAGGCCCAACACCTATAAGTCAAATGGGCAAAGCAACCAGACCAACTTTCCCAAACCCTTATCTATTAGGTCAGATCTTGTTTCTAATAGAAAAAGGTTCATTGACATATAAAGTCCTAAAACATTATCCGAAGGCCAAAAATCTAATCAATATCTATTGGACATCCAAAACACCAACTATTCAAAGATGAATAATAATCTCAATATTACTCCTTCTACTAAAGAAGTCCAAGCCTATTCCAAGCCTTAAGTAAATTATTCTTCTTCTCGTGATATTAAATAAGACAACAAGAATAATAGTAATAATGGGTGTAATGAACATCCTCAATTCTTTCAACTCTGTCTCTCTCTGGTAACCAAACAACTGTCTTTTTTCCAAGTGAAATATCGGTGTGTCAATAGCAGGCACTGGGGATTTTATGGATATAGTCACTTTATCTCCCTCAACATTAAATATTGAAGTTACTAAAATTTGAGAAAAAAAGAAAGATACCTCTGAAAACTAGATTCCCCTCTGTACTATCTCACCGCCCTCAAACCTCTACTCCTCTTGATGACTATTCCTTCCTCAATCTTAAATCCCCTTCTTCCTCTAGTCACATTTATCATAAGGGAATCAATTTTAGATACCTCTCCTCCACATGGATCAAAATGGGTTTCCAAACTCAATATCTCTCTCTAAACATGGGATTGGAGCACAATCCCATAAAAGTAATCATCCAAGATCCTGCTTACTTAGACCAAGTGACAACATCTTATCTAAACTAAGAACTCCTAAGTTATAGAAACAATGTATGGATCTCGACTCTCATACAAGTGATGAGTCACTCCTTTTGGGGGACCTCACCACTGCCTCATTATCAGAGCAGATAAACCTGATAATCTAGTCCATGACATTCTTCCCTTATGTGATCCAAGTCTTCTATCTAAGGGATCAATTTTTATGAAAATTAATAGGGACCCCCCCCCCCCCGAACCCCCAATAGAAGCTCTAATATCAACCTCTCTATTAGCTCTGTAAATGATGGAAGGAGACAAAAACCTAAACGTACTGAGAGAAAATAACAGAAAAATGGGACGTATTTTGGAAAGCTCGAAAGTTCCAAAGATAGATATAGTAACTCTAGACAAACTCTATAGTTTACTGAACTCACCAAAAAATTAGTCATTATTCTTCTCCCTCTGGACCATACCAAATTAAAACTGGTCATTCTTATCCTAAGACCAATGATAGTGGAAACCTTCATAGTAAAGGTAAACCACTGTCAAAAAGGAGAAAAAAACCATAGAATCCATAGACTTCCAACTAAAGGGGAAAGATCAAGAAAGTCCAGAGAAAAACCTCAAAACTCAACCACTAAGGGAAAAT
Source organism: Capsicum baccatum var. pendulum (assembly GCA_030864225.1). Classification (NCBI taxonomy): domain Eukaryota; kingdom Viridiplantae; phylum Streptophyta; class Magnoliopsida; order Solanales; family Solanaceae; genus Capsicum; species Capsicum baccatum. The sequence continues at coordinate 246,773,515 of CM061552.1, read as the reverse complement.
AATGTTGAGTTTAGAAGGCAATGCAAATTCATTATTGAAATTCCCCATCCCTCTATGCTTTCTCTTCTGAAAACTAGAATGACTGGATATAAAATCATCATTAAAGATCTTGGCTTCGCAAACTATATCCAACACTCTGCCATTGGTAAATCTAGAGGCATTGTCATTATGTGAAAGGATGGATCCCTTAGCATAATTAGTTTCTCCATCTTCAGTCAAGGTATCCATGTGTTTGTTTAGGTCCACTCTCCTCTCTTTAAATAGTTACTTAGTACTATTTATCCCAGCAACTCTTTTAATGATAGAATTTTCTTATGGAATCAACTCTCTCACATAGTTGATAGTAGTAGGAACTCTACAAACTATATCTAGATTATTAGGGGATGATTTCAATGAAATCCTTAAGGCTTTTAATGAGTATGGGGGAAACTCCATAAACAACAGAGTTTCCCACTTTTGGAATTGCATTAATCCTTGTTGCCTAACTGACCTTGGGTTTATGGGTAGTAAATACACTTGGAATAACAAGAGATATATAATAAAGAGTGATCTTATTTTTGACAGACTTGATAAATTCTTTGTGAATGATTCTTAGATCCACCTCTTTCTTGAAGCCTCTATAACTCATTTTTGTAGAACCCACTCTAACCACTGTCCTCTTCTCATTAGTCTTTCTAAGGATACTAATACTTCTAACAAGCCTTTTAGAGTTGAGATCATATGGTGGACCCATCTGTTGTTCAAAGACATGGTCCAAAACTCTTTCTCTAAAGATATGTATCTTTGCAATTTTATTTCTAACTTTCAGACCTCTATCAAAATTTAGAATAAAGAGGTTTTTTGGTAATGTTTTAATAAGAAAAAAAATACTTTTGTCAGACTTGTTGGTATCGAAAAATCCATGCACTATTCCACTAGTTCCTTCCTTCATAACCTTGAAAACACCCTCTTTAAAGACTACAGTGACATCTTCTAACAAGAATGGGAATTTTAGAAACTAAAATCCAGAATCAACTATCTTATAAAAGGGGACTCAAACACCAAATTCTTCTATAGTACCACCCTTAATATGAGGAGCAAAAAATAAAATCCAGGGCCTTAGAGATGACTCTAGCAATTGGATTTATGATGAAGGGAAAATCACTAATACCATTATCTCCTTCTATAATAAACTCTTCACTTATGAACACTTGTCTTCCCCTCTTTTTTTCTAAAATAAACCTTCATCCATTTTGGTTTAGATGGGCTTCACCTCTTGATCTTTTAAATTTTTTGGGAAACTTTTAGCCATCCTTTATTTGGCGTGGAAACACGACACTTTCGATACTTAAAATCGTGAATTCATGCATGAACTTAGGATATTTTGTTAGATATGATGCATTTCGGTGTGAATTATAGGTAAAATAGTTCTAATACAATGTTTGAACAAAAAAAGAAGAAAGAGACCTGAAAAAGACCAACTTTGAGCAGTATACTAGTCATCTCTTAAATCATATCCATCCGATACGACTCGTATGCAAAATCGTACTCACGACAAAACCAAAGGTCAACCTGTAGAGCCAAGTATTGGGAAGATACAAATCAAGTATCTGAGTCATAAGATAGGATACAAGTCATACAGAGAAGTCATAAGCATAACAAAACCTAATCTACTGCTCAAGAATTAAAGTATGAAAAGTATACGAGTTGAAAGTCTTAGTACGACTCGTATAGGGATGTCGTTGATGATAGGCGAAATTACACGCCTATAGTGCTATATTTTACCCATATTTTAGCCAAGTTTTGAGAACAAATTATATAATTCATGCACTTTTAGTCCTTTTTCCTGTAAGTGAGCTAACGAACATGATTAGTAAGTTTTCAGGTATAAATGATGCAGATTTCAGCATTTTATGGATAACTTGACGCCAAAGGAAGCTTCACGAAAGAACGAAGGGAAAGCTTGGATGCCAAGGACCAAAAGTGACTAATCCTCGAACAAAATATCATGTCCTTCTACTCATCAACTTAGGGTTTCACAGCAACAACACAAAATATTCGTCAAGACAAGCATAATAATTATCAACAAAGAGTAGTTTTCCGATCATTAGTAGAAACCATTTAACCTCTAGCATAGACTCGTGATGGTGGTTAACTCATATTCAAAAGTTAAGGAACAAGGAATCATATACAACTACCCAAAACTCATCAACCATGTGTGTCTCACAATATAGTACCCATAATCACTCCCAAGTATAGCATATTTTTCAAACATGGGTATCAAAATATCCTTTCTCTCGCTCTCACAAGGAATTCATATGTAGCAACTGATGACCATAGGCTTGCCCTTAGAGTAATGCTCCACTAAATGTCAGAATGCTAAGTTTAGGATCAAATAGGTCTTTTGATGGTTGTAATGTAAGCTAAGGGACGGGTAGGACTATTTTGGCCAGAAATAGTGACTAAGTTCCTAAGCTCTTTAATACATCACATTATATCATTGACACTTTTTTCTTTCAACCTTTCTTCTTTCTTTTATTCTACCACCCTTGTTCTCCTCTTTTGTTTTTCAATTTTAAGCATAACTCACTTTTCAGCTTTCTTTTTCTTTTTCTTTTCATAGCATACCTCTTATGATAGCACTTTCTTTTTCATAACAATTTCAAGCACCATTACAATTTAAAGCATCATACTCACCCAATTTCCTCTTATTTCGTCACATGACTTTATACTTTTAAAGCACTTGGGAATTTGGATCAAATTATGGTCTTGAAAAAAAATTGATTAGTCTTACATACGAGGTTGTCAAAGAAATAGGCTAAAGGCTCAAAAGGGTTTAACTAGGATGATGTCCATGGGTAGGTAAAACGAAGATAAACATGTATAGGTTGTCAAAGAAATGCCTAAATCATCTCCTAAACTTACACTCCTTATTTTCACTTTGCATACATACCAGGCAAGTTCTAGCATCAGCCACAAACATAGAATATACTATTAATCTCACACACACAAGGCACATGGTCGACTTTATTGGAAGTAATATAGACTCTTGACCCAACAGTTAAAGGAATTGAACCACACAATATCACATAATGAGTCACAACTAGAGCCTAAACGTCTCAATAGTCACAATTGTAGCACATACTCTTGTAATAATCTCATGCTGCCTATTAGAATAATTTCATGCGAAGCTAAGTTAAAAAAAATTTACTACTAAAAAACTTATCCAAAAAAATTAAACACACACAAAAAAATGAAACAGAAATAAAACAAAGTAAACAAACATAGATACGAATAGAGAAGTATAGCATGCAATACCGCCACCCCACACTTAAACGGGACACTGCCCTCAGTGGAAAATAAATACGAAGAACCTGGTCAGTCGGACTCTTCCTCAATGTCGGGGGTCATACCCCCTTCGTCGGAATCATCATAAGAGTCATCAGAGTTTTCCTCCACGTCGGAGTCTGGCAAGCGTCGATCATCATCGGTCGGCACATCATCATCTAGAGGTTCCTCAAAGTATGTACCGACTCCACACATCTCCCTTGCATGCATATTCATTGGATAGTCATGGTCCAGCTGTTGGAGCTCTGCAGCAGTTGGAACACGACCTCCACTCATCATTGTAAACCGTGTCATGCCATAAAGATGACGGAAAAAACTCTCATCTCGAGCATGTCTCTCCGCAGTAGTAAGGTTGACACCATGTGTTGTTTCAGCATCTTTGACCTTTGTGAGGTCAACCTTCTTTGGGTTATGTGGGAGTTTGTGATCAGCTGGTTCCTCTTCGATATCCTCCTTCCGTAAGATTGCTATCAACAGATTACCAAAAATGAAGTAGGACCGCTTGTGTAGTCTGGCTTTCCGCATTGTAGAGCGAATGATTGCCCCAATGTTGATAGGGACATTCGTCATCAAAGCATAGACCAAACACACTCTATCTCTTGTTATTTTGGTGTACTGAGTCCCAGGAATAAGGCATGAGTTGACAATACGCAACCAGATTCTTGATTCCCTATTCAAAGGAGCATAGGGGAAGGTGTTGTGTCATCCGGTGTCTTGGTGTCTGCTACACCTTGCCATGGATCTTCTTCCACAAAGGGTGTCTCGAATTGCTCTATAAGGAAGTCTGTTGTAAAGCTCTTTGAATGGTGCTAGATCGACCGAAGGTAAGCCAAGAAAGGAGTTGATCAAATCCGCGTTGAGCTGTAAAACTTGGCCCCGAATCTTGACTTCGCTGCCCGTGGTTTTCGATGACCAGTTGGCGTAAAATTCTCTTGTCAAATCAAGATTACATTCTCCTATGTCGCGGAAGATGAAATCCAGATTCAAAGCCATGATTTTTTACAACATACGCGGATCCTTCTTCGCTAGGCTGTCCTTGTTGATCAAGTCGACATGAACATATTTTCTTTCCTTCTTGTTCCTATACCATTCGTTGGCTTCCTCCTCAAGAACCCATTTTATTCCAAACATTCGGCGGGGTAATTGCATTGAGGATGATTCTCCTTGGTCCTTGCGACCTCTCTTCTTGCCCTTTTGGGAGGTGGTAGCCTTATCTTGTCTCGCTTTAGGTGCCATTGTTCCTGAGACAATATTCAATGGAAACAATCTATAAACAAGCCATCGGGGTACCACCCCACACTTAGTTTTGTTGATACAAATCAGTGAAGTGAAAGTGGTCGATTACTTAGACTTCATCGACATACGTTAAAGGAGCTATATTCCGACAAGAAAATTAGTGATGTATCACTTCTTGCAACCTTTGCAATACTTTCATGTTAGGTATAACAAGACTGCTACATAGGGATTTCATCATGGTATAGTTTCTATCAACAATCACAACCTCCTATGTCGGTAGGCAACTATAAGTCTTATTTCGATGAACGGGATAGTCTAACATGTAGGTATGCAAGTGACAAGATTATGCAATGTTCATAACCATAGCAATTCCGCAAAGAGTATAACAATGCAATTAAAACCAAATTCAAGTCGGAAACAAGTTAAGATCATCCTAACGTATATGGTCACTCATATGGTTTTGTATCAACAATCCAAACATATTAACATCACCAATATTCTTTCAAGATGTAGAAATTCATAATAGACATAGCAACGTAGTACTTACGAGAAATAGATGAAGAACAAGAGAGTACTTACGTGATTCAAGCCTTTGGAGATTTTCTTGTGAAGTGGGAGAGCAAAAAGAAAAATTTTGAGATGATTTGGAGAGGATGTGAGGTGCCTTAGGTCAAGTTTCAATGTGTTTATGTTTCAAGACTAAGTCCCCTTTATACAGGAAAAGAATGGGTCGGGTTTTGACCCATTTAAAAATGGTTTTAGAGACAAAAAAGGAACATAGGCGGCGCCTTTAGCTTTGCCTATGCATGGTATAGGCGGCGCCTAATGCAAAGCATAAGCTAGCATAGGTGGCGCCTAGTGCAATGCATTTAGGGACCATAGGCGGCGCCTTTAGCATGGCATATGAGATACTGAGACCAAATTCTTTAGCATAGGAGGCGCCTATGCTATAGCATACTTGAGCATGGGCGGCGCCTATGTCTTTACACACTAGATTCCGAGACCTTAGGCTATAGTATAGGCGTTTCATTGTTCGTGGCCTAGTTTTACCTAGGCCTAGCCTTGTTCGATGCCTATTTTGTCATGATCAATGCTCAATCCATAGCCTTATGCATCTTTATTCCTAACTTACCACCTTTACCATGCAATACGTCCAAATCGTCATTTGAAATCGATCTCCTCGTTGAATATCTCTTGCACCTACATTTGCTTAAAACCAATGAAAACGATTAGAATGATAGGTTGCCTCCCACCAAGCGCCTTAGTTTTGGTCGTGGCACGACTCTTATTTTTGGATTTTTATTTATCAAAAGCAAAATACATAATAAAATGAAAGAAAAGCGAAAAACGATAAACGATAAACGATGGGTTGCCTCCCATCTAGCGCCTTATTTATTGTCGTGGCTCGACATAGTTACCTAAAGTACTTAGACTTCGTCGAGGTAAATGATGGCCATATAATTCATCGAGTCAAGCGGACCGATATAAGGTTTGACACGTTGGTCATTCACTTTGAAGACAACACCATTATTGTCTTCCAATTCAACTACTCCAGACGAGTAGACTTGGATAACTTTGTATGGACCAGACCACTTAGACTTTAACTTACCTGGGAAGAGCTTCAATCTGGATTTGAAGAGAAGTACCATATCATCCTTTTGGAAGTTTCGTCGAACAATTCGCTGATCATGATACTTTTTCATTTGTTCCTTGTATAGGTCTGACCTTTCATATGCATGGAGACGAAACTCATCTAATTCGTTCAGCTGCTCCAACCTCAGATTCATTGTATCATCCCAATTCAAATTCAATTACTTCAATGCCCACAATGCCTTATGCTCAAGCTCGATAGGAAAATGACAAGCCTTCCCATAAACTAGTTGATAAGGGGACATGCCGATGGGTGTTTTGAATGCCGTCCTATACGCCCATAGTGCATCATCTAGCTTCCGAGACCAATCCTTCCTATTAGCATTTACCATCTTTGCAAGGATTTGCTTGATCTCCCGATTGAAAACCTCTACTTGCCCACTAGTTTGGGGGTGATAAAGCGTGGCTACCTTATGTTGCTTGACACCATATTTGGCCAACACGGATTTGAATAGCTTGTTGCAAAGGTGAGATCCTCCATCACTTATGATAGTACGTGGTACTCCAAAGCGAGAGAAGATATTCCTCTTTAAGAATGCTACAACACGCTTTCCTTCATTGTCAGCCAACGCTACAGCTTCAACCCATTTCGAGACATAATCTACAGCAACTAAGATGTACTTCATTCCAAATGAATTTACGAATGGACCCATGAAATCAATGCCCCACATATAAAAGAGTTCTACCTCAAGAATTTTTGACATGGGCATTTCATGGTGTTCTGAAATAGCACCTTGTCTTTGGCATTGGTCGCATCTTCTAACAAAGTCGTAGGCATCTCTAAATATCGAAGGCCAATAATATCCACTTTGCAATACTTTTCTTGCAGTCCGATTGCCTGCATGATGTCCTCCAACTTGGGAAGTGTGGCATGCTTCCAAAATATTTGGCACCTCTTCATGAGATATACATCGTCGAATGATACCATCCGCGCATCGTCAAAACAAATATGGCTCATCCCAATAGTAGTGTTGTACGTCATGCATAAACTTCCTTCTTTGGTGGTAAGATAAATTGGCAGGTATCACATTACTCACCACGAAATTTGCAAAGTCGACATACCATGGTAATTTTTCCATTGTTTTCGCTAATATCTCCTCGTCGAGGAATGCATCATCAATCTGAATTTCAGGTTGTGCCACATGCTTATTCTCGAGTCTAGATAGGTGGTCGGCCACTTGGTTCTCGCAACCTCTTCTATCTTTGACCTCGAAATTGAATTCTTGCAGAAGCAACACCCATCTAATTAACCTTGGTTTTGCATCCTTTTTTGTCATTAGATACCTAAGAGTTGCATGGTCTGTATGAACAATCACCTTAGTACCCAACAAATAGGCTCGAAACTTCTCAAACGCATACACGACTGCTAGGAGCTCTTGTTCAGTAACAGTGTAGTTCCTTTGAGCTTCATTTAAGACCTTGCTCGCATAGTAGATAGGATGAAATAATTTCTCTTTTCTCTGACCAAGCACAGCTCCAACGACTACACCACTAGCATCACACATGACTTCGAACGGGAGAGACCAATCTGGTGCTACCATGATACGGGCTTCAATGAATTTTCCTTTGAGGCATTCGAATGCCTTTAAGAAATCTTCATTAAAGTCAAACTTCGCATTTTTCTCCAAGAGTTTGCACAATGGACTAGCAATTTTGGAGAAGTCTTTGATGAACCGACGATAGAAACCTGCATGGCCAAGAAAACTACGAACTCCCTTCACCGAAATTGGAGGCGGTAGCTTCTTAATGACCTCTATTTTTGCTCGATCAACCTCAATTCCCCTTTCGGAGATTTTGTGCCCAAGAACGATTCATTCTTTTACCATGAAGTGGCACTTCTCCCAATTCAGCACTAGGTTGAACTCTATACATCTTTCCAATGCCATGCTTAGGTTTGCCAAGCACGCTTCAAAAGACTCACCAACAACTGAAAAGTCGTCCATAAATACCTCCAAAGTTTCTTCAACCATATCAGAAAAATAGACATCATACAACGTTGAAAGGTCGTTGGTGCGTTACATATCCCGAATGGCATGCGTTTGAAGGCAAACATACCATATGGGCATGTAAACGTTGTCTTCTCTTGGTCTTCGGGGGCATTACAAATCTAATTATAGCCTGAATAACCATCTAAGAAGCAAAACCATCCTTTCCCCGCTAATCGATCTAGCATTTGGTCCATAAATGGCATTGGGAAGTGATCTTTGAGTGTCCAAGAATTCAGCTTTCGGTAGTCCATGCATACTCTCCATCCAGTGACGGGTCTGAGTGGAATAAGCTCATTCTTTGCATTCGCGACCACCGTCATGCCTCCTTTCTTGGGAACACATTGTACCGGGCTTACTCATGTACTATCAGAGATTGGATATACAACTCCTGCATCTAACCACTTGATAATTTCTTTCTTCACCACTTCTTGCATAGGTAGGTTTAGACGTCTTTGATGCTCAATGGTGGGTGTGCAATTTTCTTCAAGCTGAATTTTATGTGTACAAATTCCAGTTGGAATACCAATAATATCCGCAATGGTTCATCCAATGGCTCTAATATACTTTCGTAGAGTAGCAATGAGAGTGCAACTTGTTGCTCACCCAAATCGGCTGCCACAATGACTGGAAGTGTGTTTCCGCTTCCTAAGAATGCGTACTTTAAATGACTTGGCAGCTCCTTTAATTCTAACGTGGGTAGCTCTTCAATAGATGGCTTGGATGGTGGTGTGGCTCGATTCTTGAGATCAAGGTCCAGCTTCTTGGGAGCATTGCGATATGTCCCTAATCCTGATAGAGCACAAATAGCTTCTTCGCAATTTTCAGCATCCTCAATCTCTCCATTCATGAGCACAACCGCCAAAGGGTCATGAATAATTTTCTCTTCTTCAAGTAATTCTTTCTCATCATCAAAGAAAACATCAGCCACCGAAAATACACTTAGATCTTTGGGTTGCTTCATTGATTTGCACACATCAAAGCGAACCACTTCGTCATTTACTCGGAATGAAAGCTCATTAGCTCTCAAATCAATGAGCACACTTACTGTAGCAAGGAAAGGAAACCCCAAGATTATGGGAACTTCTGAGTCTGCCTCACAATCCAAAATAACAAAGTCTACCAAAAAGATGAATGAATAAACCTTTACCAATACATCACATAGAATACCAACAGGTCGTTTTACCGACCTATCCGCCATGACAAGCCTCATGTTGGTAGGAGTAGGATCACCCAACCTCAACTTCTTATAGATTGATAATGGCATCAAATAGATGCTGGCTCCTAAGTCACATAATGCTTTGGCAAAATTCAAAGATCCAACGGTGCAAGGAATAGTGAAAGCTCCGGGGTCGGCCTTCTTCTGAACTATCGATCGGGTAGCGATTGCGCTGCAATGATGAACATATTCTTTCAACTCATAACTTGCTGCCCACTTATTTGTCAAAAGATCCTTCATAAATTTCGCATACCCAGGCATTTGTTCAATTGCCTCCACCAATGGAACATTAATGGTCAGCTGCTTTAACATAGTCATGAATTTTCTGAACTTTGTGTCATCCGCCACCTTCTTTAAATTTTGGGGAAAAGGTAGTGGTGGTTATGGAATTTTTCTCTCCATGGCTTTCTTCTCCTCTTGCTTCCGTTTTTCATCTTTTTCAGGTTGCACGTTGTTGGGTGTGACGTCATTGTCGATAGGATTAGTTGCTGCGGCATCTTCTCCTTTCGCCATATCATCAATGTCCACTGCTTCGTCAACCACTTTCTTGCCTTTTTCTAAAGTTTCCAGCACCTTACCACTTCTGGTAGTGATATCCATGCATGACCCATCATTCCTTGGGTTTTGCACAGTATCGCTAGGTAAAGTGCCGGCCTTTCTTTGATTGAGTGCTGCTAAAAGTTGGCTCAATTGCTACTCTATTTGCTTGATTGAAGTGGAATGTGAATCAACTAATTGTTTCATGGAGGACAAATCATTAATTACCTCTGCTACTCCCGCACTCGTTGCTTACACTCCTTTCAATAATTTAGCCATCATGTCTTCCATACTTCCAGAACTAGATGTGGTGGTGTCACGTCTTCTAGGGGGAACGTACAAACCACTCTTTTCATTCTTGTTCTTCCAACTACCTTGGTCCTTGTTTCCAGATTTATCATAATAGTTCCGACCTTAGTTTCCTTGGGTATTCCCAAGGAAACCCCCCTGACTGTTCAAGTAGTTGGCCTCCTCTTCCAAATCAGATTCGTCTCTTCCTTTTGACGAAATAGCTTTGATTTTTTCGGTCTTCCTTGATAATAAATGCATTGTAAGAAGATGCATTTGTGTTTTCATGTGCGCCATATCTTGATCACGTTCTTCTTCTCTTCTCCTTTGGTCTGCAGCCATGCCAATAGATAAAGTGAGGCTTGCTACCTCAGAATCCCTGGTATGCCAAGCTCTACTTTGTTTCGTCATACGATCTAGCATATTACTTGCTTGACCAAAGGTGAGGTCCATAAAAGATCCTCCAGCCGAATTATCCACCACTGGTTTAGTTATTGAATTCAAGGCTCTGTATAATATCTCCATTAGGTGAATATTAGTCATGTGATGGTTTGGGCATCTCGCTAGCTTTGTCTTGAACCTCTCCCATGTTTCATGAAGAGCTTCAGTGGGAAGCTGATGAAAGTTGCTGATTTCATATATCAATTGCGCTCTTTTGGATGGCGGAAAGAATCTTTCTAGGAAAGCGTCTCTCAATTGCCTCCAATTTATAATAGAATCAGGAGTCAGCCCATTCAACCATAGTGTTGCATCCCCAGATAGAGACAATGGAAATAAGCGTAAGCGAATTGCATTCTGACCAACACCAGGATTGTCAAACGACTTGCATGTAGAAATAAAGTTGATGAGATGCATATTCGGATCATCTCCTGCTATTCCACCAAATAATCCCTTGAGTTGCAATAACTGAATCATGGTGCTTGTGATATTGAACTTGGCTCCGGGCGCTAATGGTGGAGGAATAATGGCTCTTGTGGCTCCGGCTCCATCAAGATCATCATCATCGTCGTCGAAAGCTGGTTGCATGGATTGGCGATCATACCTAAACCGAGCTTGTCGACCTCTTCTGTTGGTAGGTGTTATGATTTCAGAATCATGCCTAGGGTTTAGTAACTCGTCATCACCTAAATCCTCATCGTAGGGATTTGTTTCTCGCCCAGGATTATCAATGTTTTGTTGGTATACTTGGGCGGCGGCAAGAGCAGCTAATCTCGCCTGCTCCTGTTGAGCAGTCATCCTTTCAATTTTTGCTTGTGCTTCCATTCTACCAATGCGTTGTGGTTCAAGATTGATAGGTAATAACGGTTGACCAGAACTTCTAGTATGGGGCATGCACTGAATAAAAACCTGCAGTAAACAAAAATAAAAACTAAAAGTAAAAGTACGAGAATCTTTGACCAAAGGGTCTAGTAATTATCATGAACTTGATTGACACTCGTATTCCCCGGCAACGGCGCCAATTTTTTATAACGCTCAATTTACAGCTCTCGTAGGAGTGTAAAGCGGTCGTTAGCAAATATAGAACCCAACCTAGGTTGGGTATCGATCCCACAGGGAATAGCTTGGCCAACAAGTAAGCAAGGATTACTAGACTTTTAGTGCAAGTCTCGTAAAAAAGGGGGGATTGTAATGTGTAACCAAAATATTAAAGTAAAAACTGAAAATAGCAAAATAAAAAGAAAGAATATTTAGTAAGTTGTAAACAATGAGAATTGAGGAGTTGGGGGTATGTCCACCTTATGAGTTATACGTCTCTATTGACTATGAGTGTGTGGAATTCAGACATGCATGTGCTTATAGAGAATTGTATTCGATGGTAAATCCAGGCGTCTTTCGACCTATTCGAGGATTATTTCACTTTAACTCTTTCGATCTTAAAGCGTGTCTAACGGTACGAATTCTCCAAGAGGTTAATCCAGTTACGACACTAACTTTTTAATAGGGGATGGGACCTACTACCTTGACGTTATCTCTTTTCCAGACAGATAACCTTTCTTTCGAACAAGTTAACTGTTATACTGGTGTATTCTTGCGTTTGCAACCACAAAGAATTTAGATTAAGATGAAGAGAATAATGATATAAGCCGCATACGTGTCACGAACTCACAAACTCACAGCAATAGATAGTATCTCATTCGGCTTCCATAACCCCAACAGAGAAGTTTAGTGACCCATGAGTGCAAAGGAAATCACAATTGACATTGTTATTATACCACAATAATGATAAATTTCGTGTAGCACAAAAGTGGTAGGCGTTAGGCGTGATTTCTTGCAAAGTAACGTTTCTCTTGTTGCAGAAATTAAGAATAGATGAATAGAAGAAGAAAAATAAAATTAATGGAAAGATTAGAAGAATTGTAATTGATGGAAGAAGAGTGTATTAGAAGATGTCAGTAAGAATATGTATATAAAAATCTCTAGCAAGATAGGGTATTTATACTACCCATATCCTAATCCTACTAAGCTAATGAAATATCTAACCAAATCCTACTAAGCTAATGAAATACTTAACCCAATTGTACTAGGTTAATGTATCATTATCCTAATCCTAATAAGCCAATGAAATACTTAAACCAATTGTACTAGGTTAATGTATCATTATCCAAATCCAACTAAGTTACTGCTAGTCCCCAAAGTCTTCAGAATTGTTGTTTTGGACCGGGATAGATTTTCCATGCATCACTTTTGGTCCTTAGGCGTCCAAGCTTCTTTTTCTCCTTTCGTGAAGCTTTCTTTGGCGTCAAGTAATCCATAAAATGCTGAATTCTGCATTATTTATACCTGAAACTTTGCTAATCATGTTCGTTAGCTCACTTACAGGAAAAAGGACTAACACTGCATGAAATATATAATTTGTTCTCAAAACATGGCACAAATATGGGCAAAATATATTGATATAGGCGGGTAACATTGCCTATCATCAAGTAGCTTAGTAGGAATAGGATATGGGTGTTATAAATACCCAATTTTGCTAGAGATTTTTATTCATTCTACACAATTCCCCCATTCCATCAATTCCCATCCATCCACCATCTATCCATCCATCAAAACAATTCTCGTTATTAATTCATTGTTGACATTATTTTTCATCTATTCAATTCTTAATTTCCGCAACAAGAGAAACATTACTTGCTAGGAATTCACGCCTAACGCCTACCATACTCTACTACACGAGATCTTTTTTATGGTACAATGATAATGTCTATTGTGATTTCCTTCACACTCATGGGTAACTAAACTTCTCTGTTGGGGTTATGGAAGCCTTATGAGATACTATCTAAGGCTATGAGTTTGTGAATTCGTGACACGTATGCTGCTTATATCATTATTCTCTTCATCTTAATGCAAATTCTTGTGGCTCCAGACGCATAGAATAACGCCAGTATAGCATTAACTTGTTCGAAAGAAAAGTTATATGTCTGGAAAAGACATAATGTCAAGGTAATAGGGTCCCATCCCCTATTAAAAAGTTAGTGCCGTAACTGGATTAACCTCTTGGAGAATTTGTACTGTTAGACACGCTTTAAGCTCAAAAGAGTTAAAGTGAAATAGTCCTTGTTGAGGTCGAAAGACGCTTGGATTTACCATAGAATACAATTCTCTATAAGTACATGCATGTCTGAATTTCGCACAACTCATAGCCAATAGAGACGTATAACTCTTAAGGTGGACATAATCCCAACTCCTCAATTCTCATTGTTTTACATCTTACTAAATATTCTTTCTTTTTACTTTGCTATTTTTAGTTTTTACATTAATATTTTGGTTACACATTACAATCCCCCTTTATTACGAGACTTGCACTAAAATTCTAGTAATCGTTGCTTACTTGTTGACCAAGCTATTCCCTATGGGATCGATACCCAACCCAGTTAGGTTATATATTTGACAACAACCGTTTTACACTCCTACGAGAGCTGTAGATTGAGTGTTATCAAAAATTGGCATCGTTACCGGGGAATACGAGTGTCAACTAAGTTTGTGATAGTTACTAGACCCTTTGGTCAAAGATTCTCGTACTTTTACTTTTAGTTGTTGTATTTGTTTTATTCAGGTTTGTTCAGTGCATCAATGGATGCACAACGTGAAATTGAAAGGATGGCTGCTCAAGTGCATCAACAGAATATTGATAACCCAGGTCGTGCAACAAATCCTGATGATGAGGACCTGGGCGATGAGGAGCTACTAAACCCACGGCATACTGCTGAGATGGAGGCACCCATGCAGAGGAGAGATCGTTAAGCACGATCGAGGCCTGATCGCCGAGTTGTGTAGATTCCTTTTGATGACGATGATGACGATTTGGATGAAGTTGGTGCCACAGGAGCCATTATTCTGCCACCCTTGGCACCTGGCGCAAAGTTCAATATCACTAGCACAATGATTCAACTATTGCAGCTAAAGGGATTATTCAGTGGACTTGCGGGTGATGATCCGAATATGCATCTAGTCAACTTTATCTCTACATGCAAGTCATTCAACAATCCTGGCGTTGGACAGAATGCAATTCGACTGCGCTTATTTCCATTGTCTCTGTCTGGGGAGGCAACTCTATGGTTGAATGGGCTGACTCCTGATTCTATTACTAATTGGAGGCAATTGAAAGACGCTTTCCTAGAAAGATTCTTTCCGCTATCCAAAAGAGCACAGTTGAGAGATGAGATCACCAATTTTTGGCAGCTTCCAACCGAAGCTCTCCACGAAACATGGGAGAGGTTCAAGATGAATCTTATGAGGTGCCCAAACCATCACATGACCAATGTCCACTTGATGGAGATATTATACAGAGCTTTGAATTCAGTGACTAAGCCAGTGGTTGATAATGAGGCTGGAGGATCATTCATGGACCTCACCTTTGGTCAAGCAAGTAATATGCTAAATCGTATGACAAAACAAAGTAGAGCTTGGCATACCAGGGATTCTGAGGTAGCAAGCCCTACTATATCTATTGGCATGACTGCTGAACAAAGGAGAAGAGAAGAAGAACGTGATCAAGATATGGCGCACATGAAAACACAAGTGGATCTTCTTACAAAGCATCTATTATAAGGGAAGACCGAAAAAGTTAAAGCTATTGCGTCAAATGGAAGAAACGAATCTGATTTGGAAGAAGAAGCCAACTACTTGAACAATCAGGGGGGTTTCCAAGGCAATGCCCAAGGAAACCAAGGTCAGAACTATTATGATAGATATGGAATCAAGGACCGTGATCAAGGTAGTTGGAAGGATAAGACTGACAGGAGTGGTCTGTACGTTCCCCCAGGAAGACGTGACGCCACTGCATCTGGTTCTGGAAATATAGAAGATATGATGGCTAAACTGTTGAAAGGAGTGGAAGCAACCAGCGCGGGAGTAACGGAGGTAATAAATGATTTGTCTTCAATGAAGCAATTGGTTGACTCACATTCCACATCAATAAAGCAAATAGAGCAGCAATTGAGTCAACTTTTAGCAACACTCAATCAAAGAAAGGCTGGCACTTTACCTAGCAACACTGTGCAAAATCCAAGGAACGACGGATCATGCATGGCTATTACTACCAGGAGTGGTAAGGTGCTGGAAAAATCATCCCAAAGCAAGCAAGTGGCCGAAAATAAGGAAGATGATGACGCCATAGAAGCTGACCAAGACGTCCATGACGTCACCCCTAGTAGGTTGCAGCCTGAAACTACCAAAATTCAAAAGCAAGAGGAGAAGAGAGCCATGGAGAAAACAATTCCATATCCACCACCACCTTTTCCTCAAAGACTGAAGAAGCAGGAGGATGATACAAGGTTCAGCAAATTCATGACGATGTTAAAACAGCTGACTATTAATGTTCCGTTGGTGGAGGAACTAGAACAAATGCCTGGGTATGCAAAATTTATGAACGATCTTTTGACAAAGAAGCGGGCGGTAAGCTATGAGCCAGCAGATAATGTTCACCATTGCAGTGCAATCGCTACAAGATCGCTAGTTCAGAAAAAGGCCGACCCTGGTGCCTTCACTATTCCTTGCACGGTTGGATCAATGAATTTTGCTAAGGCATTGTGTGATCTGGGTGCTAGCATCAATTTGATGCCACTATCCGTCTAAAGGAAGTTGGGGTTAGGCAATCTGACACCAACTAATATGAGGCTCGTGATGGCTGATAGGTCGATAAAATGACCTGTGGGTATCTTGAATGATGTGTTGGTGAAGGTTTCTTCATTCATCTTTCCTGCAGACTTCGTTATTCTGGATTGTGAGGTGGATTCTGAAGTTCCCATAATCTTGGGACGTCCTTTCCTTGCAACTGGAAGTGTGCTTATTGACATGAGAGCTAATGAGCTTTTATTATGCTTGAATGACGAAGTGGTCCGCTTTGATATATGCAAAGTAATGAAGAAACCCAGCGATATGGATGTGTTCTCCATAGCTTATGAGGATAAGAAAGCATTATCTGTAGAAAAGTCGTTTATTGTTGATTCACTATCTAATGTGCTGTTGAATTTTGAGCGTGTGGAGGCTGAATAACATAAAGAAACCGTTTGTGCTCTAACAGGAACAAAATCATATTCTCATGTTCCTAAGAAGTTGGACCTTGATCTTATGAATCAACCTTCACAAACAGCGAAGACTTCCATTGAAAAACCATTAATGCTAGAATCGAAAGAGCTACCAAGTCACCTAAGGTATATGGTGTTGTGGATGATCTAAGTAAACAGCATGTAGAGGCCCTCATCTCTGCTCTGATGAGGTACAAGAGAGAAATGGGTAGGAAGATTTATGATATAATTGGTATCACTCCTGAGGTATGTATGCACAAGAGTCATATCGAAGAAGATTGCATGCCTACAAGTAAGTATCAACGTCGTCTGAATCCATTCAGAAAATGATGCCCCATCTATCTCGATGAAGTCTAAGTAATTGAGATAGCTATGTCGTGCCGCGACAATAAATCAAGCGCTTGGTGGGAGGCAACCCATCATTTTTAAATGTTCTTGTTGTTTTTGTTTTTGTCGGATTTTGTCGAGCCATGACCAAAACTAAAGTTCTTGATGGGAGGCAACCCATCGTTCTAATCGTTTTTGTTGTTTTTGAGTGAACGTAGGTACAGGAGGTGTAAAACGAGGAGGTCGGTTTCAAATTTTGATTTGGACGTATTACATGTTAAAGGTGGTAAGTTAGGAATGAAGAAGCAAAAGGCTATGGATTGAGCATTGCTCATGAAAATATAGGCATCAAACAAGGCTAGGCATAGGTAAAACTAGGCCACGAACAAGGCAAGGCCTATACTATGGTCTAAGGTCTCGGAATCTAGTGTGCCATAGCATAGGCGCCGCCCATGCCCAAGTATGCCATAGCATAGACGCCGCCTATGATAAAGCCTTTTGTCTCTGAATCTCATATGCAAAGTGAAAGGCGCCGCCTATGGTCACCAAATGCTTTGCAAAAGGCACCGCCTATGGTCACCAAATGCTTTGCAAAAGGCACCGCCTATGGTCACCAAATGCTTTGCAAAAGGCGCCGCCTATGCAAAAGCATTCTGCTCAACTAGGCATGGCCTATGCTATGGCATTCTGCTCAACTACGCAAAGCCTTAGGCGCCGCCTATGGTCCCTTTTGGTCTCCAAATCCGATTTTAAATGGGTCAAAACTCGACCCAAGCTTGTTCTATAAGTAAGAGACTTAGTCTTAGACCACAAACACATTGCAAACCTAGCATAAGCGCCGCCTACCTCTCCAAATCCTCTCAAAAAAAATCCTTTTACTCTTTTACTTTGCAAAAACATCATCCGAGGTCATCAACCAAGTAAGTGATACTTTGTTCTTCATTTATATTCCGTAAGTACTACACTACTATGCATATTATGAATTGCTAAATCTTGAAGTAGTATTGGTGATTTGAATGTGGTTGCTGTGTTGTGATACAACTAAGTGAGTGAAAGAATACGTTAGGATGATCTTAACTTGTTTATAACTTGAATTTAATTTTGATGCATTGTCATACTTTTGTTGAATTGATATGGTCCCAAAAATTGCATAATCTTGTCACTTGCATACTTACATGTTGGAATGACTTGTTCATCGAGATGAGAATTAAGGTTGACTACCAACATATGAGGTTGCGATTATTTCTAGATGCTATACCTTGATTCAATCTCTATGTAGTAGTCTTGATATATCAAACATGAAAGTATTTCCAAGATTACAAGAAGTATGACTTCACTGATTATATTGTTGGAACATATCACCTAAATGTATGTCGATGGAGTCTGAGTAATCGAAATCATTCACTTAATTAGTTTGTGTCAACAAATTAAGTGTGGGGTGGTGCCACTATTGTCTATTGAATCATCCGAGATGAAGCTAACATGACTCTATTGAGATCTCAGGTACAATGGCACCAAAAGACAAGAAAAGCAACCACTTCACAAAGAGGCCAGAAAAGAGGAAGAAAAGAGCAAGCTGAATCCTCCGTGCTACAAATACCTCGACGCACTCTTGGAATCAAGTGGGGTACTTATGAGGAACTTCTAAGGATGACGACTCTAATGATGATTCCGATACAGGGAGTATGATCCTGAACATAGAGGATGAGTCTGACTAACCAGGTTCTTCTTATTTATTTTCCACTGAGGACAGTGTGTCCCGTCTAAGTGTGGGGTGGTATTTGCATGCTATACTCTTTTATCCGCATTTGCATTTATTTATGTTTGTTTGTTTTAGTTTTTTTCGTTTTTCATTTTTTTTAGTAGTTAAATTTTTTTTTACTTAGCTTCGCATGAAATTATTCTAATAGGCAGCATGAGATTATAACAAGAGTTTGTGTTGAAATCATGACTATTGAGACGTTTAGGCTCTAATTGTGACTCGCTATGGGATATTGTTTGGTTTAGTTCCTTCATCTGTTAGGTCAAGAGTCTATACTACTCCCAATAAAGTCGACCATGTGCCTTGTGTGTGTAAGGATATAGTATATTCTGTGTTTGTGGCTGATGCTAGAACTTGCCTGGTATGTATGTAAAGCGAAAATAAAGAGTGCAAGTTTAGGAGATGATTTAGGCATTTCTTTGGCAACCTATACTTGTGTACCTTCTTTTTACCTACCCGTGGCATTATCCTAGTTAACCCCTTTTGAGCCTTTAAGCCTATTTTCTTTGACAGCCTCATATGTAAGCCTAATCCATTTTTTCAAGACCATAATTTGATCCAAATTCCTAAGTGCTTTAAATTGAAAGAGTCATGTGACAAAATAAGAGGAAATTGGGTGAGTAAGATACCTTAGAATGCATTGGTGCTTGAATTTGTTATGAAAAAGAAGTGCTATCGTAAGAGGTATGTTATGAAAAGAAAAAGGAAAGGAAATCTAAAAAGTTAGTTATGTTTAAAATTGAAAAACAAAAGAGAAGAAAAAGGGTGGTAGAATAAAAGAAAGAAGAAAGGTTGTTTGAAAAGAAAGTATTAATGGCATAATGTGATGTATTAAAGCGTGTAGGAACATAGTCACTATTTCTGGCAAAAATAGTCCTACCCGTCCCTTAGCCTACATTACAACCTGCAAAGACCTATTTGATCCTAAGCTTAGTATTCTGACATTTAGTGGAGCATTACACTAAGGGCAAGCCTATGGTCATCAGTTGCAGCATATGAATTCTTTGTGAGAGCGAGAGCAAGGATACTTTTATACCCATGTTTGAAAACGATGCTATACTTGTGAGTGATTATGGGTAATATATTGTGAGACACACATGGTTGATGAGTTTTGGGTAGTCGTGTATGATTCTTTGTACCTTAACCGTTGAATGTGAATTAACCACCATCACGAGTCTATGTTAGAGGTTAAATTGTTTCTACTAATGATCAGAAAACTACTCTTTGTTGATGATTGACGTGCTTGTCTTGATGAAAATTTTGTGTTGTTACAATGAAATCCCAAGTAGATGTTTAGATGGACATGATAGTTTGTTCGAGGACAAACAAAGCTTTAAGTGTGGGGTGTTGATGATAGGCGAAATTACACGCCTATAGTGCTATATTTTACCCATATTTTAGCCAAGTTTTGAGAACAAATTATATAATTCATGCACTTTTAGTCCTTTTTCCTGTAAGTGAGCTAACGAACATGATTATCAAGTTTTCAGGTATAAATGATGCAGATTTCAGTATTTTATGGATAACTTGACGCCAAAGGAAGCTTCACGAAAGAAGGAAGGGAAAGCTTGGACGCCAAGGACCAAAAGTGACGCATGGAAAACCTGTCCCGGGCAAAAACAGCATTTCTGTAGACTTTGGGGACCAGCAGTAACCTATTAGGATTAGGATAATGATGCAGTAACCCAGTAGGAATGGGTTAAGTAAAGCAGTAGCTTAGTAGGAATAGGATATGGGTGTTATAAATACCCTATTTTGCTAGAGATTTTTATTCATTCTACACAATTCACCCATTCCCCCATTCCATCAATTCTCATCCATCCACCATCCATCCATCCATCAAAACAATTATCGTTATTAATTCATTGTTGACATTATTTTTCATCTATTCAATTCTTAATTTCCGCAACAAGAGAAACGTTACTTGCTAGGAATTCACGCCTAACGCCTACCACACTCTACTACACGAGATCTTTTTTATGGTACAATGATAATGTCTATTGTGATTTCCTTCGCACTCATGGGTAACTAAACTTCTCTGTTGGGGTTATGGAAGCCTTATGAGATACTATCTAAGGCTATGAGTTTGTGAATTCGTGACACGTATGCTGCTTATATCATTATTCTCTTCATCTTAATACAAATTCTTGTGGCTACAGATGCATAGAATAACGCCAGTATAGCATTAACTTGTTCGAAAGAAAAGTTATATGTCTGGAAAAGACATAATGTCAAGGTAATAGGGTCCCATCACCTATTAAAAAGTTAGTGTCGTAACTGGATTAACCTCTTGGAGAATTTGTACCGTTAGACACGCTTTAAGCTCGAAAAAGTTAAAGTGAAATAGTGCTTGTTGAGGTCGAAAGACACTTGGATTTACCATAGAATACAATTCTCTATAAGCACATGCATGTCTGAATTCCGCACAACTCATAGACAATAGAGACGTATAACTCATAAGGTGGACATAATCCCAACTCCTCAATTCTCATTGTTTTACATCTTACTAAATATTCTTTCTTTTTACTTTGCTATTTTTAGTTTTTACATTAATATTTTGGTTACACATTACAATCCCCCCTTATTACGAGACTTGCACTAAAAGTCTAGTAATCGTTGCTTACTTGTTGA
Source organism: Capsicum baccatum var. pendulum (assembly GCA_030864225.1). Lineage (NCBI taxonomy): Eukaryota > Viridiplantae > Streptophyta > Magnoliopsida > Solanales > Solanaceae > Capsicum > Capsicum baccatum. The sequence continues at coordinate 246,752,026 of CM061552.1, read as the reverse complement.
CCAAGCTATTCCCTGTGGGATCGATACCCAACCCAGTTGGGTTATATATTTGACAGAGACCGCTTTACACTCCTACGAGAGCTATAGATTGAGCGTTATCAGTCGTATACAAACCAATGTTCAAAGATTGGAAAGACAAAAGTCCCAGGTGGATACGAGTGAAGGACGTGAGTTGTACACTCAGGTATGACTCGTAAGAAGAAGTCATTAGCTGAATAGGAAGTAAAAAACTTGGGAGATAAGACACTGGAACAGATACGAGAAGGTAGGGTACAACACATATGAAGCTGATCTGAGTGAAGACCTAGTCGTACCAACTGCCGACATAACTTTATCTTTCTCATTTTTATTAAGATTTTAATGTTATTTTGAGATTCTATAAATACCGTAGAGTTTATATTTCATTAGGTTGCGCTCTTTTACATATTATTACAATACTTTTACAATTGTTATTGAGATCTTAGGGTTTATTCAATTAAAGACTTTGGAGTTTAATCATCTTATTCTTGTGCAATTGATTTTACGTGTTATTTAGTGAGAATCATGGTTTCTTGCACAAACATGAGCGGCTACTCTCCTTGACTAGGGTTCTGGGAACCCTGGTGGATTAGCTATGTAGAAAAATGTGAAACTCATCTATTCTAGAGTTTATGCATGTATCTTAATCTTCTTCACAATAATTAATCTCAATTATTTGCAGTAACTTGGGATAGCATGTATTTGCATCCATCCCTACAAGGGAGATTTTGATTGGAAAAAAAAAGATTAGGACAGTGATTTGGGATTCACCTCTATCTTTTAGTTCCTGCCATCTCATCTAATCACTTGATCCCACCCCATGATAGTGAACTGAGGTCATTGCAAGAAACAACAAGGCGACTCCCTGAGACCTCGATAAAGGGTGAAATTTATCTTCACACTCACTAGGTGACTGATAATACCTATCTTGTAGAATTTGTATGTAGAACAACAGAACAGTTGGGTTGATCTCTCAAGAAATTTATAGAGTAGAGAAGCCAGGGAAAATACAAACCTAGTGTTTATCTCATATTGTCTACAACTCAAAAGTACTCAAGAGTTTGGTTACTACTTGTGATTGATACTATGATCCCCCCATTTACTTTCATGTGTTACTCGAGGATTACATCAAGTCAAGCAATTATTCACGTTTTTCCTGTGGGATCAACCCCAACCTAGTTGGGTTATTATATTTGCAACCGACCACATTATATTTCTAATTGGAGTGTAGTTTTGGGCGACATCAACCCTCTCATCAAGTTCTATAATGACTCCTCTTTCTACACTATGGATAAAAGAGTTAACTCTACTTACCTCTGTCTCATCCCTAAGTGCACAAATGTTTCTACCCTTAAGAACTTTAAATCTATTAGACTTTGTAATACTAGTACAAGATTATTGAAAAAATCATTGTCAATAGAATAAAAACTTGTCTAGTCAACATCATTGGCAAAAGTCGAGCTTGCTTCATATCCAAAAGAAGAGCATCTGATAATGCCATAATTTTCCATGAATACATCAGCTATTTTCATAAAATATAAAGGTAAAAAGCTAACATAATCCTCAAAATTTATCTCGAGAAGACCTCTGATGGATTAGAGTGGTCTTTATCAGACATGTTCTAACTTTCTTCAACTTTCCTAAAGGCCTCTGAGCCCCATCACGTCTTGAATTCCTCTTCTTTTATCTCTGTTCTTACAAATAGTAGCAAGACTCATTTCTTCAAGCCCTCAAGGGGCATCAAACAATAAAATATCATCTCCTCCTATATTTTTATTTTATATATGGAACTTCTTTCTGGAAGAATTGACCATAAAGTAGACCTCCTGAGATGGACCCTTATGCTATCAACAAATGAAGCCATAGAATTTTTTATCTCTTTTTTTTTATGATCTTACCTTGATAGTCAAAGATGATGATATCAATTGCACCACCATTGTCAACACTCTCAATGTTTTTAGCCACTTCTCTGGGCAAAAGATTAACCCTTACAAATTGAAAGTTATCTTCTTCAATAACTATAGTAAAGAGGGAAAAAATAGACTCTCCTCCATCCTTAACGTTCTTGCTAAAGATATATTTGGGAAATACCTGGGCTTCCCCATATTCCATAAGAAGCCCTCCTCAAGTGATTTTCAATTCATTATTAACAATCTTAACATGAAGTTGACTGGTTGGAAAATAAAAATTTTGAACATGTTTGGTAGAACTACCCTTTCTAGAGCCTCCTTAGATAGTATACCCAACCATGTCATGCAATATATCTTCTTGCCTTATAAACTTCTTAGTCTAATTATTAGAACCCAAAGAAACTTTATTTGGGGCTTTTCTAAGGATAGAAGGAAGATGCACCTGATAAATTGATACACTATCACCAATCCCAAGCGCCTTGGAGGGCTTGGAATTCAAAAAGTTTCTAATAAGAACACCACAATTCTCAGTAGTTTATCTTGAAGATTCAATAATAACCATAAAATTCCTTATGGGAAGATGTCCTCATATAGAAATATGGGAGTTTTCCCCCACCCCGACTCTAGAACTTATATCATCATGAAAGGATGGGAAATATACAAAGATGCCTCCTAATGGATTGTCCACAAGGACTACAAATTGAACTTTTAGATTGATAGATGGATTCCTAATCACCCTCCCTCAACCACCTTATTCAAGGTCTCTCATTTCCCTTCATCTCTTATCTTAAACTCTTTGATGTCTGGAAAGATAACAATTGGGACCCTCAAAATATTTCTTTTGATATACCTCATCACATCCTTTCTCATTTGGAAACTTACTGCTAATCTACTTATACAAGAGTGCCTATACCCACAATGCTAACTTTCTCACCCAATATAGCCCCTATAATGGTAATCGTTTGAACAGGATTTAGAAAATAGTTACTGCCAATAAGATCAAGTTTTTCCTTTGGTTAATGGATCATAAAATCCTTCCTACTAGCTTTACTCTAGTTTCTAGGGGAATTAATGTCAACCCAAATTATAGCTTCTACATAAAACAAATTGAAGACCTTGACCATATTTTTATAGGTGCCCCTTAACCTATAACTTCTGGAATAATCTCATTGGGAAGTCCTTCATCCATATCCCCATCAATCTAGACTCTTTCTCCACCGCCAACTAAAATTTCACTTAGAGCTCTCTCAAAAGCGCCAACTTCAATAGGTTAGTATCTTGGGAAACTCACCTTCCTTAATGCATCTGGTCTATCTGGAGGAACAGAAAACATAACTTGTTCAACCTCAAAAGAGACATACCCTCCTTCAATAGTGATTAAACTAAGGCTATGAAATACTCCCAACTGTAAAAGAAGGGTAACTCCCCACCCAAGATAATCCCTCCTTTTCCAATGCCTTATAAGCTTATAACATTGATGGTGCTTTCTTACGAAATCCTGGAAAGGGTGGAATAGGTTGTGTAATTAGAAACACATAGTGGATTGGACATTGGTATCTCCAAAAGTTAACTTAGAGTTACCAACAACCAGATGAAGCTCTTTGCTTTAAGAGAAGGCCTTAAAATTGCTGAAGAAAATAATCCCACCCCATCATCAGTAATATAGACTCTATGGAGGTGTTTTCTATGCTTAAAAATGGTAAGATTGTTGATAAATGCAGGTTGATATTAAGAAGGCTAAAAAGTTCTCTAGTATATATAGCATTTTTATTGTAAACAAAATGGAGTGGTTGATGCACTTGCAAAGAAGGGAGCATTAATGGAAGTTTTTAAAGAACACTTATTTTTGTAGTTCCTCCAATATATGCTTCCAAGCATGTCTGGACAATCATTAGTGGAACTAGTTACATTAGGAGAACAAACTCTTCTCATGATTTCCAAGCTAGTCCTTATCCAGCATCTTTTTTGGTTGATCCAGGATGAATGCCTCCTTTTGTAAACTATTATGTTTTTCTAATTGAAGTATATGTTTTAACCCAAAAGAAAAAAGTTATGATGAACCATCTTATCACCTTGCAAGTAATTACAAGATAAACTTAGAGATCTATCTGTCACATTACAACAACATACCCAGTGTATTCCCACCTAGTGGGGTCTGGGGAGGGTAGAGTGTACGCAGACCATACCCTTACCTCAAGAGAAGTAGAGAGGTTGTTTCTGCTAGACCCTCGGCTTAGGACCAATAACAGTATAACAAATACAAAAAGTAGGCTCATATAAACTAGTATGGTACACAAAACAAACTAACTGTATAACAAACACAAAAGATAAGTGCATAATAAACTAGTATGGGATGCAAAAAAGCCAACACCACTAGCCCCAAACTACATCCACAACACTATGAACCAGAAACTCCAAACCCAAAGGAGAACTCCCCTATTACTACCTCCGCGCTCCCACCCTCTAACCCTCTACCCTAATCCACGTCCTCCACACCTTCCTATCAGGAGTCATGTCCTCTGTAATTTGTAATTTATCTATATCATACCTAATCACCTCCCTTCAATATTTCTTCGGTCTACCTCTAGCCCGCTTAAAACCATCCCTATCCAGAGTCTCACATCTCCGCACTAGAGCATCAAGGCCCCTCCTTATTACATGACTGAACCAACGAAGCATTACTTCTCACAACTTATCCTCTAACGAGGCAACTCCCACCTTCTCTCGAATAATCTCATTCCTCACCCTATCTTTCCTGGTATGTCCACACATCTATCGTAACATTTACATCTTTGCCACCTTTACCTTTTGGATGTGGGAGTTCTTAACTAGCTAACACTCCACTCCATACAATATAGCCGTCTGAACTTCCACTCTGTAGAACTTACCTTTAAGCTTCGGGGGCACCTTCTTATCACAAAGGACTCCCGAAGTGAGCCTCCACTTCAACCACCCTGCCTCAATATGATGCGTGACATCCTCGTTAATCTCACCATTACCCAAAATTATAGATCCCAGATACTTAAAACTCTCCCTATTCTGGATGTCCTGAGAGTCTAGCTTCACAACCACTCCATCTTCTTGCGACATATCACTGAACTTACACTCCAAGTACTCCATCTTGGTTCTACTTAATCGAAAACCTTTAGATTTAAGCGTCTATTTCTAAATTTCCAACTTATCATTAACTCTACCCCAAGTCTCGTCTATTAAAACCACATCATCTACAAATAACATACACCAAGGCACCTCCCCTTGAATATGTCGCATCAAAACATTCATTACCAAAGCCAATAGAAATGGGCTAAGAGTCGATCCCTGGTGCAAACCTATCAAAACTGTGAAGTGCTCCGAATCTCCACCTACCGTCCTCACACGAGTCTTGGCATCATCATACATATCCTTATGTGACCTAGTGTATGCCACGGGCACCCCTCTAGCCTCCAAGCACCTCCACAGAATCTCCCTGGGAACTCTGTCATATGCCTTCTCTAGATCAATAAACTCCATGTGCAAGTCATTCTTCCTCTCTCAAAATTGCTTCACTAATCTCCTCACAAGGTGAATGGCCATTGTGGTCGGGCGACTAGGCATAAAACTGAACTGATTCTTAGAGATCGTCACGATCCTCCTCATCCTCAACTCTACCACCATTTCCCAAAACTTTATAGTATGACTCACCAACTTAATACCTCTATAGTTGTTACAACTCTGAATGTCTGCCTTGTTCTTATACACTAAAATCATCGTGCTCCACCTCTAAGCTTCAGGCATCTTAGCAGCTCTAAAAATTATGTTAAACAACCTTGTCAACCACTCCAAACCTGCCCCGCTAGTGCTCTTCTAAAAATTTACTGGAATCTCATCTGGCCCTGTCACCCTACCCCACCGCATCCTGCGAATAGCCCCTTTGACCTCCTCAATATCGATATGCCTACAATAACTATAATCGTAACCCTCCTCAGATATCTCCAAGTCTCCCAACACAGAACCTTTATCCCCTTCGTCATTCAAAAGTTTATGAAAATAGGACTGCCACCTCTCCCTAATGAGGGCATCCTCAACCAACACTATACCATCATATCCTTTTATGCACTTCACCTGATCAAGGTCACGAGCCCCTCCACTTCCTAGCCTTGGCCATCCTATACAACTTCTTATCTCCATTTTTCTCCTCTAAAGCCTCATATAAACTCTCAAAAGCTGTTGTCTTAGCCGTCGTAACCGCTAACTTAGCCTCTCTTCTAGCTATCTTATACTCCTCCTTATTCTCCTGCCTTTCCTCATCATTCTTACTCCCAACCAATTTAGCATAAGCCACCTTTTTAGACTTCACCTTTCTCTTGACCTCTTCATTCCACCACTAGTCTCCTCGATGTTTGCCAGATCGATCTCTTAGACACCCAACACCTCTCTAGCGGTCTCCCTAATGCAACTGACAGTCGTCTCCCACATATTATCTACACCCCCTCAACTCTCCCACGCCCCCTACTCTTTAACTTCTTTTCCATCTCCAAAGAACTAGCCAAAGTCAAGCTACCCCACTTAATCCTGGGTCGTGCCTCCCCACTTCTCTTCTTTTGGCCCTTATTCATAACCAAGTCCATCACAAACAACCTATGTTGAGTCGAGAGATTCTCGCTAGGTATGAACTTACAGTCTTTACATAGGGCTCTATCCCCTTTTCTAAGAAGCAAAAAGTCTATCTGAGTCTTGGCCACTGAACTACAAAATGTAATAAGGTGATCCTCCTTCTTCGGAAAGCTCGAATTCGCTATCCACAACCCAAAAGCCCTAGAAAAATCCAACAAAGAAGTTCTTCCTTCATTCTGCTCACCAAAACTGAAACCGCCATGCACATTATCGTACCCTCTCGACAGAGACCTAATATGCCCATTGAAATTCCCTCCCACGAAAAGCCTCTCAGTGCTCGGGATGCTCCTCATCACCTCATCTAAAATCTCCCAGAATTCCTTCTTCTCCTCCTCGTCCAAACCTACTCCTTAAGATCTTCATCTACTAAGATACCTACCTATTTCTATGTCTCACGCTACCCGAGTACCACAACTTATATGCATCCACATCTCTCACTTTAGTGCCTACTCATTTAGTTTCCAGGACATACGCTACACTAACCCTCCTCTTTCTAAGAATCTTCACCAGCTCTATAGACTTACCCTGCAAAGTACCGATGTTCCAAGACCCAACTCGCAACCTAGAAGCTCCCTTATCCCGCCTAACCTTACTACCCCTAGCCCCTAACCCCAAACCCAATCCTAGACCCGACCAAGACCCAACCCCCCCCCCCCCCCAAACCCCAACCCAGACCCAACATCTCCTGACCCTGAACCCGACCCCGACCTATGACATGACCCTTTTCTACCATTGTCAATCACCGCCACTATGCAACAAAGGGGAAAGGGATGAAGGGAAGAAAGATAACAAAGGGGATCAAGATAAGGTAAAAAGGGCACACTAGTTACAATGAAGCCAATAAAGGAGCTAGGGACACAACCAACAATCTATAATAGATAGAGAGCAACAAAACGAATAATATAACACAAATTTTGATAAACAATAGTCAATAGCAGGAACTAATACTACCACAATTAATGAATATGCTAGTAAGTCAAGTAACAGTACTCAGACAAGGTAACACACTCCAAAACTACTAAGAACAACAAAAAGATTTCATTGTTCAGTCTAGGCCGCAAAGGCTAAAACACTAGACGATTGGGTATAATGTTAATAAAACCAGCATACTTTGGTTCTTTTAGGGTAAAGTTATTTCCTCAACATATGAACATTAGATGCACAATGTATCTGGGTAAATATTGGCCCTAACAAAAGCCAAGTATTTCACCTACAAATTATCTAAATTGCCAAGCTTTTAATTATTAGCTTTTTTAAGAATCATTAAGCTTATCGTCACCTACCTTTTTGTTTAGCTCCTTCCGTCAATGCATAGATTGAATTGCTCGCACCTCCGCTTTTATTAATACTAGTGTATGTACTCGCGCGATATGTGGATGATATTAGAGTATTATTTTTAATCATTTCATATTTCAATATTTTATTAAAGCATGTTAAATCATAAAGTTTAACTATCATATTATTTTTCAATGAAATACTCACACGCCCCACACTCATCCAACACCATCATAGACACGCCTAATTAAATCTATATAAATATAGACAAACATATAAATGTAAAAAGAAACTCTTGTGTTTGTAATTTTTTAATTACATTATTTTGAATTTAAAGATATTATATTGTTAACATTATTTTATTTTTATTTTTAAATTTTTATACTATAGTTCACATCTCTCCGATTTAAATTTATGAATAGTAATATCTGTATTATCTGATTACTTCAATATATTCTTAAAATTAGTTCATTCATTTTATCTATTGTATTTTTATTACTTTACTTTTGTCTAATAAATTAAATTGTGTTTTTTATATAACATGTATAAGTAATTTAGTTTTCTTTTCCCTTATCTAAAAATATAAAAATTAAAATATACTATAAATTTAGTTATACATAGCAAGACAAAATTTAAAATAAACCCCCTAAATACGTTTATTTATATGTAAATATACTCTTAAAGGAGTAAAAAATAATTATGTATATATGGTAATATTAATCATTGCTTAAATTAATTATCGTAATCGCATGTTTTGTGCAGAATAACATAACTTCAAGAAAATAAAAAATTAAGGCATAGGCAAAAAGAAGAATATATGTGATTGATTAATTCATTACAATTGATTGGTTTTATGTTGAATATATAGTTAGATTGTTAAAATTAGTTTATTACATTCTTAAAATTAGTTTGAATCCCCTCACCCCCACTATGTGCACATTTTGTACATTGTATACTAATTATTTTGTCTCATTTGATTTTAGATTAATATCTTTTTTGTATATTTTATATATATAAGTATTTTGAATTTTCTTATAGCCCATTCAAAATAAAGAAATTAGAATATATAAGTTTAGTTATGCATAACAGAATCAAATCTAAAATAAATCGTATTAAACACGTTTATATATATATGTAAACATACTCTAAAGGAAATAAAAATAAAATGAAATTAGGTATATATGGTGATATTGTGATATTAACAACTGCCTAAATTTTAAAACTGGCTTAAAATCAGTTACTATAATCACATTTGTTGAAGTACATTTAGTCGTATAACCAGCACAACAAAAACAATATATTTAGTGTAATTAACACAAATATAAGTTACTTCGGCTTATCATGAGTTCATGATAGTAAGTAGGAATATTGTTCTTAATAGTAGTCATAGTTTTATGCTTGTAGATCTTTTATTCTTGAATTCTTGTCGATATATATTGTTTCGGGTAGATCGCTTATAATATTATTTTGTGGTAGTATTTTTCGGTTACTATCTATTATTGTGTTACTCTTATTATCTTTAGTACCCTTTTAACATTTTTTTCTGAACTGTATTTTGTATTAAGGCGAGGATCTATCAAAAATCACCAATCTATCAAACCACTGAGGTAATTATATGAACTGCCTTCATGCTATCCTTTTCATATCCTACTATGTGAGAATAAACTATGTATATTGTTAAAATTCAAAAAGTCACATTTTCTTTATGATATGAATTTTTGTTAGAAATAGTTCACTTATAAATAAAAATGTATATTTGAAAAATAGGACTATAGCTGTCAATACGGGTCGGCCAGCCCATTTGGGTTAGTCCACATGGACTTTGAGTTTGAGGGTCATGCTGGGCTGGCCCATCAAAATGATGGGCCAAAAATATCAAGCCCACACCGTTACTCTCTGGGTTGCGAATCGTACGGGTCAGCCCACCTTTTAAAAAATAATATTTTATAATTTAATTTTAGAATGTTAATAAACATAAATATTACCAGATAATATTACATAGTGTTAATACTTGTTAATCAAGTCTTCAACACCCCAAAAAATACTCTTAACGGCGAAATTAAATAACTTTTGACATGATATCCGTCGAATCAAATAAAAATACTAATAAATAATCTAAATAGTTGCATGTATTTGACTTACGGGTCGGCTCACGGGCTAGTCCAACCCACATTGCTTAAGCCCAACGAGCCACGGGCTTATCCGGACGGGCTAAAAAATCCTGTTCTTAAATGGGCTGCAAATATTGAAGCCCAACTCCATCATATTATAAGCCGGGTCGGGCCGACCTAACGGATCTAACCCATATTGACGGCTCTAAATAGGACTCTAATATCATTTTTATCCTTATTTTATTTTATGATATAGTTCTACATTGCTGTAAATTATAATGCTACAAAGTTATTTATAAAAATCATCTTGGAGATGTTTATATAAATTTAAGGTATTATTCGCTTCAATTACTTTATCCACAGTTACGCTTCAATTACTCTATCCACAGTTACATGCAGTTAGTGATATAAAATTTTATTTAGCTTATGTTGGAGTGATATCCTCAAACAAATGCAACATATATAGTCCATAATTTTCAGAATATAATAATTGTTATTCATGAATCATACGTAACTTTTTTGTGGATGATTATTATTATCATGTTTATGATTATTATCAGTACAAATTTGCATGCTAATAAATTTCTATCACCAAAATTTCTGTTAGACATGAAATATCTTAGTGGATCTCTTATCTTTATTTTTAAATTAGTTGAAGATAAGATAATACAATTTTTATCTTTCAAAAAGATTTAAGTTTCAATGTAAATTAATATTTAAAATGTTTGGTGATTTCAATTATATTTTAATTACAAAATGATGCAATTCTCAAAACACATATTACCAATTGAACATCGAGCCTGTTATCATCTTGTATAAGGTTTTCATCAGTTTCATCATGTCATATAATGATATTTAAGAAGGCTCTTAACATGCACATCGATCAGGTATTAATCCAAATGCGTTTACATGCATATGTATAGTAATTATTTGTTTAGATGAACATTTATATTTAATGTTAGAAAAAAAGAATTAAAATTAGAAGATAAGTTGTCAGTCATGGTAAGAATAGAAAAAGAAAATGAAGAAATAGACAGAAAAAAGAAATAGATAAAATAAAACAACAAACTACAGAAGAAATACGAAAAATAGAAAAAAAAACTAAAAATAGTAGGATTGCTGAATTAGAAAATAAACTACAAATGCTAAAAGACCTGTATGAAAAAAGACAGAAAGAAAAAGAAGAAAAGGATAAAGAACAAAAATTATTAAACGAGATAAATCTATTTAAAGAAAAATTAGAAAATAAAGAAAATCATGAACTAATAAATACAGAAATAAATACTCTAGATAAAAATATAATACCTAGTATATCAAAAATAAGAAAATCAAACTATAATTACAAAAATAAGTTTAAAAGATATCATCCTTTGAAAGTAGATCTGAAGATTCTAATGAGTAATATACTTTCAACAAACACAAAAACAAATTCTAAATTACACATTATGCAAAATATAAAGTAAATGTTTTACAAACTATTTATGACTAATTGAAAAAACACAATACATAATAATAATTTAATATATGAGTGTGTGTATTCAAGTTATCTTTTGATACTCTTAGAATGTCGATGTGATCTTTTATGATGTGCTTTCCTATATATAGAGAAAAGATATTTTTAAGAAATAAGATTGATTTTCATGCACTAGAAAATTCTTCTGAGTTTTTAGACCTCCATTCTATTATTCTTGAGTGCATGTGAATCAAGAAAAACAAAGTTAATAATTCTACAAAATACAAATAATGGAGGAACGAAATTTAGAAAGAAATAATAAAAAGTGACTTTTTCTTACCATCTAAATCGGAGAAACAGGCATAGATAAAATTAAGATGCTACTTCCCCTTTGGTTAGAATTTTTTTTTCAAATTATCACTAATGAGATTAAACGAAAAATCAATAAATAAAAATGAGAATGAGAATATATAATTGGCACAAAAACAACATTGTTTGTGAATAGAATGTGCCAATAAAAAAAATGTGATTAAAATCTCCCTCTGACAAATTGTTTGGATGATTTGCTATATATAAATTAGCAAGATATATACATAGAGAAATATAGGGGAGAAGGAAGGGGGGGGGGGGGGGGGGGGGGTAGTTTAAAAAAAAAAAAAAAAACTGTTCCTGAGAGAGGGAACGGGAGTAGTTAGGAAGAAGTGGTGATTTTCAAATCTTCTTCTACTATCTTTTAAATATTTAATTTAATTTTTAATTTTTAATTTTTTATTTGATTTTTCATTTTTTTATTTTAAATTATAAGATAGAAATTTAAAAGAAAGTTGGGAAGCATTCGATTTTGTAGGATTTGCCCCTCTTTTAATTAGTAATTGTTTTGACTTATTTTCTCTTTTATTATTTTTAAAAATTGTAATTAGTTTAGAATTTTTAAAAATACTAAATTGATGAGATTTTAAAAAATATATTATTAATGAGCATGTTAAGAAAATTTTTTATTTCTATTTCATTTTTAATATGTAACTTATAGGGGTAGCTAATGGGTAGATTTAGGCCTATTAAACGGGTCGGACCGATTCAACCCGGAATCGACCCACTTCAGGTTACCGGGTTTTGGGCCGATATGGTACCGGATTAATTTTAACGGATCGGTCCGAGCCGAGCCCCAAACAGTGAAAATCTGTGAAATAAATTCGGACCGGCTCACTTAACCTTGGTCCGATTTTGACCGGTCAAAACTAAAAAAAAAAAACTCGGAATTAAATGTTTATTCCAAGATACACTATATATACACACCTATATACATTTTAAATACGTTAAAAAGTATAGATACAACATTTATACACTAAATATATACTGCTTTAGAAAATATATTCATGTGTATACTTTAAATACATACTAGTTTAGAGTCTATAGAAAATATATACGTACAATATAATATATATATATATATATATATACTACTTAAAATACCACTTGAAACAACATACACACAACATATATATATATATATATATATATATATATATATATATATATATATATATATGTATGTATGTATGTATGTACTACTTTAGAAAACATATAGACATGTACACATTAAATATATATTACTCTAGAGTTTATCAAAAATATATACACATTAAATATATACTATTTTAGTCTATAGAAAATATATAGACATATATGTAGAATATATACTACTTAAAATATCACTTGAAATAATATACAATTATACATACAACATATATACACTATCTATCTATATATATATATATATTCTACTTTAGAAAACATATAGACATGTATACGTTAAATATATATTACTTTAGAATCTATAAAAAATATATACACATATTACATATATACATTACATATTATACTACTTTAGAAACATATACACATTAAATATATACTATTTTAGTCTATAGAAAATATATAGACATATATGTAGAATATATACTACTTAAAATACCACTTGAAATAATATACATACAACATATATACACTATATATATATATACACACACTACTTTAGAAAAGATATAGACATATAAACATACATACAACATTCATTCTCCATGCCTAAAGTATTGCCTGCTATGCACCATATTTCTCCTGTAGAACCATCATATGGTCCAGCTAGAAGTCGTGCAGCTTCTTTGCATACAATTTACTCAGCTTCTACAAGATTTGTAGAGAAAGTTAAAGTCAATCCTCGAATAAATATTGTTCAAGATAATGACAATATCTCTGATAGAGATATTCATATTACTTCTGAAATGAACTTTGTATGTCCAGCTAAATAATTTTTATCTCTATACTGAAGATCTAACTTCTCTTGTATAATAGCCATGAAAGATTCAGACTCTATCAAAATATAAAAGAATTTTTCTATAGTTTCCTGGATTAGTTCCGAAGTGATGGTACAGTCGAATTTGATACTGGTTTTGTTGGCTTTGTCTTAGTGACTACGTCTAGTGAGCCGTGAATCTTTAAGCCCATTAAAGTTGAAGAAAAGGGCGCTCTTTTTTACGGTTAGAGTTGCTAGACACATGGGCTCAACTGAAGTATGTATTAAATTCTGACAAGCCCCTTTCGGGTAAAAACTTTCATACAGTCATTAAGCTATATGAAATTCTTATATGTTTCGGTTGATTTTAGTTTTTGATATTAACTTATTAGTCTGGATAGCTGCACGGATTAATAAATACAATACATATTATACTACTTTAGAAACGTATACACATTAAATATATATTATTTTAGTCTATAGAAAATATATAGACATATATGTAGAATATATACTACTTAAAATATCACTTGAAACAATATACAATTATACATACAACATATATACACTATATATATATATATATACTACTTTAGAAAACATATAGACATGTATACGTTAAATAAATACTAATTTAGAGTCTATAGAAAATATACACACATATATGTAGAATATATACTACTTTAAATACCACTTGTGTATATATGTAGAATATATGTGTATATATGTTTGTTATGTTTATTACTTAGTCTAAAGTTTGATAGTAATATATTAAAAGTATTTAATCAAACTAAAAATTCAATTTAAATGAAAAAAATACAAAGTAGGGAGTGAATGAATATTGTATTTTATTGATTGCAAAATATCCAAAATTTATAATTTACATGAATGAAAAATCAACAAATTTTGCATCATTTTTTTTCAACTCATTCATGCTAATATTAATGGGAACTACCATAGGATAGTCAAAATCAATGGGGGCAAAACCATGCATTGGATGATGCGTTCCCTTGAAGTTAGAATTTCTTCAAGATTCTGTTTGTCTTTCAGCTCCACCTCCATTCTTTGATTTCTTCTTTCCGCTCTAATCCAATCTCTAAGGCAAACTAGAACATTCATAGCATTGCTTTCCAATGAGCGTCGGTTGTCTCCAAGTTGTTGTCGTCCCTGACTAAAAGTTCTCTCCGATGCAACGGTTGACATTGGAACATTCAATATATTTCTAGTGAATCTTGAAAGCACAGGATATTGTCTTTTATTATTCTTTCACCAATCCAACGCATTGATCCTTGCTCTACGATACTTATCGGTTTTTGAAGATAATACTTTATCTCTTCCCGAGAAGTTGTTGTGTATGTTGAAGTCTTAACCCTGTCCTAAACATTTAAATCATAAAAGTAATTAGAAAAATTACTATGTACCGGCATTTTAGAAGATGATGGCTCCTCGGGAGCGACAGTTGGACTGATATTTGTTGGTACAACTACATCAAGTAAATCGGCATAATGGTTATATAATGCTTCTATGTAAATGTTTGCATCACTCATAGTCGTAAACAAATATGATTTTTCTTCAGGTTCTATCTCTAAGGAAGTATAAATAATATAACTAAAGTCGCACATTGTATTATATTTCATACATGGATTTAGTATAGCACCAACCAAGTAAATTGAGAGAAGAGGATAAAAATATTTTTTTACATTTAGCAAACATAGCACTAACAGCTTTTTTGTAACCTTTACTATTCTTATATTCTTTAACCAAATAAGAAATGTCGGCTAAATAAGCTAAAATATAGAAAACAGTAGGATAATAAGCACCGAGAAATTCAACCGTAGCTATATAAATTTTTTTCAAAAACTTAACAAGATTATCAACTGCAGCCCAATCAGAATCATGTAGCATACACTCAGGAAAAGAACTAGAATATTGATTAAAAGTCATTGTAATAGAAACTTTATAATCAAGACAAGTTTTTAAATAAGTATAAGTAGCATTCCATCTAGTATCACATTCTTCAGGCATTAATATTGGTCTAAGTCCATTTTGTTCGCATTTAACTTTAAATTCACTTACTCTTTTTTCGATGATTTTCTTGAATATAGCCAACAACAAGCCAGACCTTTTCAATATAAAGCTAAAAAAATTCAAGACCATCTTTTACAATTTAGATATATATATGACAAACATACTTAACATGAAATATTTCAGGTAACGACGGAGAAAAGTCAGCTTTTAACTTGTCAATAACAGCCTTGTTGTTAGATGCATATCAAAAGCAATACATAATTTTTTTTTCAATACCATAATATTCTGTAACTTTAGTAATAGATTCAAAAATAATTTTTTCAGTATGTCTACGATCTTTATCATACAAAAAAGCTAGAATACTTTTTTGCATAACAAAATTATTATCTATCCAATGACAAGTAATGGTTAAATAATCATTTTTATTAACATCACGACCAACATCGGAAGTTAGAAAAATTCTACATTGAATATTTTTAATAATGTAGATAAATAATAAACATATTGTGCTTGGAGTCTAAAATATCGGCCTGACAAGTACTTCTAGAAATTGTAACGACCTAAACATTTGATAAAATATGTAAAATTTGTGATTTTATGTGATTTGAATGTTTTACCCCTCACCGTAGTTGCATTATGGTATTTCTGAGGTATGGGAGTGATTGACAAGATTTTAATGCATTTTGGTATCATTTATGCGATATTGTGATTTTTGATGGCTTCGAGACCCTTATTTTGGAATTATATGGATATCTTTTGATCCGTATGACGGATGGTTAAATGGACTACGCCAGCAGTTTCGTAATATCAATTTTAGGCTAGGTAGACCTTTGGCTCAGGTCTTGGTGCACTCGAGCTCATTTCGACCTATTGGTCGAAAAGTTAAAAAATTAAAAATATGAGTGTGGGACCCACATTTGGTTGAAACGACCTCGGATGAAAAATTTGACTTCGTTAGTAGATCCAAAATATCAAATTTAGGGTGTTAGCATGTTTGGTATGATTTTATAACTTTTAGATCTCATTTCGACCCTCGGTTTGAAAAATTATGATTTCGGGTTTTGGGGGTCAACTTTGTGAAAATAATATTTTTTCAAAAATATGACTTTGCCAACATATTCTAAATGTCAAATTTAGTATGGTTGCATAGTTCATTTGTATAAATCAGACTCCGAACGGATCCAGGACACCCAATCGAAGTTTGAATTGGACTTATAAAAAAACAACTTTTTGCTATAGCTGGTGCAAAAAAATTGCATTATTTATAGCAGTTTTTGGGTCCTTTTTGTTCATTTTGCATCTTGCCTCTTGAGAGTTAAATCCTAAAATAGTGTGGGAGCTCAAAAGTAAAGTTTGTGGGAGCTTGAGAAGCTAGATTAACACCTATTTCTTGGTGTTATTACGAATTTAAGGTAAGAATTCATCATTTTCTTACTAATTTCTTAATTAATTTCTCAAAACCCCAAAAATCTTAGAGCTTGATTTTGAACTCCATTTTTGCTTTTTTTAACTTGAATAATGTTTTTATCTTATAATTACTAGTTTTTCATCAATTTAACCTGCAAAACAACTCTGATACTTGATTTTAACCCAGATTTCAAAAAATTTATCTGGTAAAGCTTAAAAATATTTTTTCTTTTATTTGAACCTCGTATTTGACTCAATTTGACTTGGGTTTTCAGCTATAAATTTTTAAAAATATAGGGAACATATTTTTGAAGTAAAGTTCTGATTTTGACCTTGTTTTTCAAAAATCCATTTCGAAGATCCGTTTTGACCCTGAACCAAAAGTAGTTAATATGAGTGTCGTTGCTTTTGTTTTGATGAGTAGATTTCATATTTGATATTTTTAATGGAGTTTGGGCCTGTTCATGAAAGTAAGATCGCGGGTTCAAGTGTAGTGGATCGATTTTGGCTTTTGAGATAGGTTATGGCTTAACTCTTTCAGACTGGGTTGGGTAGTAAATGATAATACACAATGCATGTTAAGAGTGGGAACTAATCATGAAAAAAGGCTATCTATGTGTTGTGCTCGTGTAGGGGCCTATATGGAATGTAATTATCAAAATTGAGTTATTATATGATATGTGTGACTGTATGGGGTCCTATGTGATATTAATAACCTTGAATATATGTGAATAATTGTATTGTGTTTTTAAGATGCTTAATATGGTGTCATTTTTATATTATGATTATATTTATATTTTATTTGGCATATAAGACATATGGAAATTCGTAAATGAAACTAAAATAATGAGTGGATATTGGCTCACGTGGTTGTGGAAATATATCATTGTGGTTGGTTGTAAAAATACTCATTGTGATTGGTTGTGAGCATTACATCCTCATATCATACTCATTCATGAAACATTAGTACCACCGTGGAAACATCTGAGAAATACTGGAACATCTGAGAAACATTAGCAACATTTTTTTAAAACCCTCTCCAAGAGATGTGCTGGGAGGAGATATTGTCACAATTTATAAAAACCTTTCCGAGGGATGTTCCAGAAAGGAGATATGAGATATGTGGATTGTATATGGGTTGACGAACTCCACATGGATCCTACGTTGGGAAGCTTTAGCTCCGTAGGTATATATGGGGATTGTGCTATGATCTCGAAGGTTGTGCGATAACCTCGTGCATCATCATCATCATTATATATATTGCACTTACTTTATTGTGTTATGTTGTGTTGTATTGGCATATTGACTTGTCATCTATATATTTATCGTATCTTCTTTTACTTGTATTTGATGATCTTATATATGCATGTTCCCCCTTGTTCTTCTTATATGAGATATAATACATATTTTTGTTCTATCTTGGTGTGATGTTGCAATAAATGTGAGATATATTAGAACTATTAGTGCAAGCGGTGTGGGCTACCATTATGGGATATTTTCTGGTTACAGGTGACGTGCCTTTAGTGTATATTTTGTATGCTTTATTTACTACTTTGCTTGGTCGGCCTATGATACCTACCGAGTACAAGTGGACTTTACTCATGCCTAATACGCCCTTGCAGTGCAGGTCTTAGCTTGAGTGTACCTCAACTTGCTTGGCTCGAGCGATAGTCAGAGCTTCCAAGGTAGTGGTTGGACATTCATACATTCGAAGTTCACCTCTATCTTTCTATAGTGGTTATGTCTTTATTAGTATTCGGAGACAGTTATTATTTCTTTGGGTTAGTTTTTGATGTATTTGACTCTTGGATTGTATTAGTAGTTCTTACACTATTGACACCTAGTTTTGGGCATGATTGGTATTTTGGATAAGTTCTTTTCGCATTGTTATGATTACTTATAAGGTTTAGCTTCATTCTAGAAGCCTTATCTTGGGATATTTTTTTTCTTTTTGTATCAGTTTAGGTAATAGGCTTACTTGTCAAGGTACGCCGTAAAAAGTGCCATCATGACCCTCATTTTTGGGTCGTGACAAATGGGTATTAAAGCAGCCAGGTTTCATTGTTCTCAACAATGTAAGAATGAGATGTCTAATAGAGTCTCACAGATTTGTACGTAGGTATCCGTATCTATCTTCGAGAGGCTATAGGAAGTCTTTAGGAAACTTCCCTCATTTTATTCTTTATCATGCAAAGTTCTTTTATACCTTGTATTTTGAGTTGTGTTTCACTCTTTCTGCGTGAATTGGGCTTATACTACTATTAGTTGAGAGATACTGTGAGATATTGATATAGATTATTTATCGGTTGTAGGCTTGTTGATGCTCTTGAGTTGTCATGGGATCAGTTTGTTGATGTCTTTCTAGAGAGATTTGTGTCTTTCAGTTTTAGAGATCGTATGTGGGATGAGTTTGATCATTTGGGGAAGGGCTCCATAACAGTTGCTAAGTAAGAGGCATATGTCCCTACCCTATCCAGATATTCCTATGATAGTATTTCCATCCAGCGTGAGAAGACTCAAAAGTTTGTAAAAGGTTTGGATGTCTTCCTTTAGTTGTCTATATCTCAGATGGTTGTGCTTAGGTCTTTCTTTCAAAGTATTATAGATCATGCTAAGATGACAGAGGATATTCTTCAAGTATCTCAGGGTGGCGCCAAGAAGGCACATTATTTTTGTAAGTTCAGAGGTCAGTCTCCCCATTGTAGAGATTTTAATTCTTCTTGTGGATAATATATGCTAGTGCAGACGGCCTTATAGAGTTCAGGTGTTGTACCTTCTAGTTCAGCAGTTTAGGGTGGCTGTTCAGGCCTAGTTGTCCCTTATTCTGTTGATACTGGTCGTAGAGGTTGCTATGTGCCTGGTAAGACTGGTATATGGCTAAGGACTGTCCTCGCTGTGTATTTAAAGCTACTCATATTTCAGCTGTGAGGGGTAAGGGTGCTACCAGAGGTGCGAAAGATAGCGGTAGTGGAGGTCATGAGGGTAGTTGTTGGGCCACTTAAGTAGTAGGTGGTCGTGGTTAGTGTTATGCTATACCAGCCTGACCTGAGGCACAGGCTTCTGATGTTGTGATTACAGGTATTATCCCTATTTATTTCAAACTGGCATCTGTATTATTTGATCCCAAATCTACTTTCTCCTATGTGTCTATATATTTTTCTTTGGATTTTAATTTTGTTAATGAGTCTCTTGCCATGCTTATTCATGTATCTACCCCAGTAGGTAATTCTTTAGTAGTGGATCGAGTGTGCCGATATTGTGTTGTGACTTATACTGGGCATGAGACTTTGGTATACTTGATTGTGTTAGATATGGTTGATTCTGATGTTATTTTGGGTATGAATTAGTTGGCTCCTTATCATATTGTCTTAGATTATTTTGCTAAGACTGTGACTTTAGCTTCCCCGGGTATGCCAAAGATAGCTTGAAAGGGTGCTCTTCATTCGAGTCCTAAGAGGATTATATCTTATGTTCAGGCTTGTAAATTAGTTGAGAGGGGATGTTTATCATTCTTCACTCTTATTTGTGATACCAGCGTTGTTTTGCCTCTTTTCTTGGATTTTGTCTGTGTTGTTCGTGAGTTTATGGTTGTGCTCCCTACGGACTTGCCTAGTATGCCTTTGAATTGTGATATTGATTTTATTATTAATGTTGAGTTGGGAACCAAGCCCATTTCCATCCCTACTTATAGGATGGCCCCAGCAGAGTTGAAGGATCAGTTGTAGGAGTTATTAGATAAGGGATTTATTCGATCTGGTGCTTCACCTTGGGGTGCGCCTATGTTCTTTGTAAAGAAAAAATGATGGATCTATGCGGATGTGCATTAATTATCGACAATTGAATAAGCTAATGGTTAAGAATAAGTATCATCTTCCTCGCATCGATAATTTGTTTGATCAGCTTTAGGGTACTGCGGTGTTTTCCAAGATTGATTTGCAGTCTGGTTATCACCAGTTGAGGATTAGAGCTTCGGATATTCCAAAGATATTTTTTCGTACTCGATATGGTTATTATGAGTTTTTGGTCATGTCCTTCGGGTTGATCAATAGCCCTGCCACATTTATGGAGTTGATGAGCCGAGTGTTTCGATCGTATCTTGAGTTCTCTAAGTGGGAGTTTTGGTTGGAGTCTATTTTTTTTCTTGGAGCATGTGGTGACTAAGGAAGGTATTATAATTGATCCAACCAAGATTGCCATAGTTTGTGATTAGGCTAGACCTAATTTGCCCATTGAGATTTAAAGTTTTGTTGGATTAGCAGGCTATTATCGGTGTTTTGTCGTGGGTTTTTCATCTATTGCAGCTCCATTGACCAAGTTGACCTAGAAGAAGATTTCTTTTTAGTGGTTCGATACTTGTGAGGCGAGCTTCCAAAAGCTTAAGGATTTGTTGACTTCAATACCTATATTGGCTTTCCCCAAGGAGAGCATGGGATTTTTCGTGTTTTATGATATTTCTGGTGTTGATTTAGGTGTTGTGGTTATGTAAGAGGGCAAGGTGATTACGTATGCGTCTCGTCAGTTGAAGCCTCATGAGAGGAATTATCCTACCCATTATTTGGAGTTGTGCACAGTTGTTTTTGCCTTGAAGTTGTAGAGGCACTACTTGTATGGATTTTTTTGTGAGATCTTCTGAGATCATCATAGCCTTTAGTACTTCATCACCCAGCGAGATCTTAATATGAGTCAGCGTCGTTGGCTTGAGTTGCTTAAGGATTTTGACTTGATTATTCTCTATCATTCGGGCAAAGCTAATGTGGTTTCAGATGACTTGAGCCGAAAGTCAACTAGCATGGGTAGCTTGGTGTATCTTTTGACCCAGGAGAGGCTTTTCATCTTAGAGGTTCAGTTTTTAGCTAACCAGATGGTTAGGCTTGATATTTCGACACTTGAGTATGTTTTGGCTTTTGTGGAGGCTAGATCTTCTTTGATGGAATATATTCGAGCTCATCAGTTTGATAATATTGGATGAAGGTTAATTTGAGATAAGGTGTGGAGTGGGAAGGCTAAGGAAGCCTCACTTGATTTAGATGGAGTTTTGCGGGTTGGAGGTTGAGTTTGTGTCATATGGGTGATTAGAGTAGCTTGATCTTGGAGGAGGCCTACTGTTCCAGATATTCTATCCATCTAGGTATGACTAAGATGTATCATGATTTGAGACAACACTACCGGTGGGGTGGAATGCGGTGATATATGGCGGACTTCATAGCCCATTACCTTTATTTCCAGCAAGTAAAGTCCGAGCATATGAGACCTAGTGGAGTGCTTCAGAGGTTTCTCATTCCCAAGTGAAAGTGGGAACTGATCACTATGGACTTTGTGACAGGTTTTCCTTGTACATCTCATAGTTTTGACAGTGTTTGGGTTATCGTGGATCGATTGACCAAGTCAGTTTATTTTATTTCGGTTCAGGTCTCATTAAATGCTAAGAGGTTAGCCCCTATCATTATTCGTGAGATTATGTGTCTGCTTGGTGCATCGGTGTCCATTATTTCAGACTAAGGTTTTGTGTTCACATCTCACTTTTGGAAGACTTTTTAGGATGAGTTGGGTACTTGGGTTGATCTTAGCATAGCATTTCACCCCAAACTAACGGCCATTTAGAGCGGACTATCCAGGTTTTGGAAATGCTCCATGCATGTTTAATGGATTTTGGTGGCCAATGGGAGCAGGTTTTGGCTTTAGCAGAGTTTGCACATAATAATAGTTACCATTCCAGTATTGAAATGGATCTTTTTTATGGATTGTATGGTAAGTGTTGTCACTCCCCAGTGGGTTGGTTTGATGTTTCAGAGGTGAGATGTAATGACCCGAGACTACCCCCTAGTCGTTACACTATTCTTACAGTTCTGAGAGACCACAAGCTAACCCATGAGTTGGTACCTGTTGTGAGCAGTGAATAATATAATCATGAATGTGGAAGAATAACTGAAATACCATAATGTTTTAATAATGAAATAACTACTAAATTATGAATCAGATAAAAATACTGAAATCTAAATAGTCTGAATAGCTAACTGTATTGTCTGAAAAGCCTCTAAAATGGATGCGGTGAGTTGATGGTATAGGCCCCAACTAACTCTACTAACTACAGAGATAAAGTCATAAAGTAGTATAATCTATCCTCGGATGATGAGGACTCACCACTACAACTGTACTGCCGATAATCTAAGAATCTAGGTGCGATCCAGGAACTGAGCGTCAGCACCTATAATATGAGAGATGATAGCGCAAAAGAAAAGGTATGCGATCAATACTTTGAATATACTGGTATGCTAAATGAGATAGGCTGATATGCATGGTCTCATGAATAGGAATGATAATAATTAACTGGACATACATGTAAAGCATGGAGTACTGAATAGAATGCATAAAATCTGTATATACTGATAATGCATAAAAATCTGTAAATACTGTGGATGCATGACCAAGCGCATAACATGAACTGAGTAAAATCTGTAAACTGATATACTGAGATAACTAAAATCTGTATGCTTTTTTAAAACAACACTAAGACTGAATAACGGAGTTGGGTCTATAACTGAGACTATATCCGAGACTGTGGGAGATATTGATGATAGGCGATATTACGCGCCTATATCAATATATTTTGCCAAAATTTGTGCCATGTTTTTAGAACAAATTATATATTTCATGCACTTTTAGTCCTTTTTCCCGTAAGTGAGCTAACGAACATGATTAGCAAAGTTTCAGGTATAAATGATGCAGAATTCAGCATTTTATGGATTACTTGACGCCAAGGAAAGCTTCATGAAAGGAGAAAAGGAAGCTTGGACACCTAAGGACCAAAAGTGATGCATGGAAAATCTGTCCCGGGCTAAAACAACAATTCTGAAGACTTTGGGGACTAGCAGTAATTTATTAGGATTAGGATAATGATACATTAACCTAGTACAATTGGGTTAAGTATTTCATTAGCTTAGTAGGATTTGGTTAATTATTTCATTAGCTTAGTAGGAATAGGATATGGGTATTATAAATACCCTATCTTGCTAGAGATTTAGAGACATCTTCTAATACATTCTTCTCTTATTCATATTCATACATTCACTCTTCAATTAATCATTCTACTTCCGCAAGACTTTTCCATTAATTCTATTTTTCTTCTTCTATTCATCTATTCTTAATTTCCGTAACAAGAGAAACGTTACTTTGCAAGATATCACGCCTAACGCCTACCACTCTTGTGCTACACGAAATTAATCATTATTGTGGTATAATAACAATGTCGATTGTGATTTCCTTCGCACTCATGGGTAACTAAACTTCTCTGTTGGGGTTATGGAAGCCGAATGAGATACTATCTATTTCTATGAGTTTGTGAGTTCGTGACACGTATGCTGCTTATATCATTATTCTCTTCATCTTAATCTATATTCTTTGTGGTTGCAAACGCAAGAATACGCCAGTATAACATTTAACTTGTTCGAAAGAAAGGTTAATTTTATGGAAAAGAGATAATGTCAAGGTAGTAGGGTCCCATCCCCTATTAAAAGGTTAGTGTCGTAACTGGATTAACCTCTTGGAGAATTCGTACCATTAGAAACGCATTAAGCTCAAATGAGTTAAAGTGAAATAATCCTCGAATAGGTCGAAAGACGCCTGGATTTACCATCGAATACAATTCTCTATAAGCACATACATGTCTGAATTCTACACACTCATAGCCAATAGAGACGTATAACTCAGAAAGTGGACATAACTCCAACGCTTCAATTCTCATTGTTTACAACTTACTAAATATTCTTTCTTTTTATTTTGCTATTTTCAACTTTTACTTTAATACTTTGTTTACATTACTTGCACGACAAGACTCCCCCTTTTTTTACGAGACTTGCACTAAAAGTCTAGTAATCCTTGCTTACTTGTTGGCCAAGCTATTCCCTGTGGGATCGACACCCAACCCAGGATGGGTTCTATATTTGCTAACGACCGCTTTACGCTCCTACGAGAGCTGTAGATTGAGCGTTATCAAAAATTGGCGCCGTTGCCGGGGAATACGAGTGTCAATCTAGTTCGTGATAATTACTAGACCCTTTGGTCAAAGATTCTCGTACTTTTACTTTCAGTTTTTGTTTTTGTTTACTGCAGGTTTTTATTCAGTGCATGCCCCATACTAGAAGTTCTGGTCAACCGTTATTACCTATCAATCCTGAACCACAACGCATTGGTAGAATGGAAGCACAAGCAGAAATCGAAAGGATGGCTGCTCAACAGGAACAGGCGATATTAGTTGCTCTTGTCGCCGCTCAAGTTCAACAACAAAACATTGATAATCCTGGGAGAGCAACAAATCCCGACGATGAGGATTGAGGTGATGACGAGTTACTAAACCCTAGGCGTGATGCTAAAATCATAACACCTGCCAACAGAAGAGGTCGACAAGCTCGGTTTAGGTATGATCTCCAACCCATGAAACCAGCTTTCGACAACGATGATGATGATCTTGATGGAGCCGGAGCCACAGGCGCCATTATTCCTCCACCATTAGCGCCCGGAGCCAAGTTCAACATCACAAGCACCATGATTCAGTTAATGCAACGCAAGGGATTATTTGTTGGACTAGCAGGCGGTGATCCGAATATGCATCTCATCAACTTTATTTCTACATGCAAGTCGTTTGACAATCTTGGTGTTGGTCAGAATGCAATTCGCTTACGCTTATTTCCATTGTCTCTGTCTGGGGAGGCAACACTATGGTTGAATGGGCTGACTCCTGATTCTATTACAAATTGGAGGCAATTGAGAGACGCTTTCCTAGAAAGATTCTTTCCGCCATCTAAAAGAGCGCAATTGAGAGATGAAATCAGCAACTTTCGTCAGCTTCCCACTGAAGCTCTTTATGAAACATGGGAAAGGTTCAAGACAAAGCTAGCGAGATGCCCAAACCATCACATGACTAATGTTCACCTAATGGAGATATTATACAGAGCCTTGAATTCAATAACTAAACCAGTGGTGGATAATTTTGCTGGAGGATCTTTTATGGACCTCACCTTTGGTCAAGCAAGTAATATGCTAGATCGTATGACGAAACAAAGTAGAGCTTGGCATACCAGGGATTCTGAGGTAACAAGCCCCACTTTATCTATTGGCATGACTGCAGACCAAAGGAGAAGAGAAGAAAAACGTGATCAAGATATGGCGCACATGAAAACACAAATGGATCTTCTTACAAAGCATTTATTATCAGGGAAGACCGAAAAAATCAAAGCTATTGCGTCAAAAGGAAGAGACGAATCTGATTCGGAAGAGGATGCCAACTACTTGAACAATCAGTGGGGTTTCCGTGGGAATACCCAAGGAAACCAAGGTCGGAACTATTATGATAAATCTGGAAACAAAGACCAAGGTAGTTGGAAGAACAAGAATGAAAAGAGTGGTTTGTACGTTCCCCCTGGAAGACGTGACACCACCACATCTAGTTCTGGAAGTATGGAAGACATGATGGCTAAATTATTGAAAGGAGTGGAAGCAACAAGCGCAGGAGTAACGGAGGTAATTAATGATTTGTCCTCCATGAAATAATTAGTTGATTCACATTCCACTTCAATCAAGCAAATAGAGGAGCAATTGAGCCAACTTTCAGCAGCACTCAATCAAAGAAAGGCCGGCACTTTACCTAGCGATACTGTGCAAAACCCAAGGAATGATGGGCCATGCATGGATATCACTACCAGAAGTGGTAAGGTGCTGAAAACTTCAGCAAAAGGCAAGCAAGTTGTTGACGAAGTAGTGGACATTGATGATATGGCGAAAAGAGAAGATGCCGCAGCAACTAATCCTATCGACAATGACGTCACGCCCAACAACGTGCAATCTAAAAAAGCTGAAAAACGGAAGCAAGAGGAGAAGAAAGACGTGGAGAGAACAATTCCATACCCACCACCACCTTTTCCCCAAAGATTGAAGAAGGTGGCGGATGACACAAATTTCAGCAAATTCATGACTATGTTAAAGCAACTGATCATTAATGTTCCATTGGTGGAGGCACTTGAAAAAATGCCTGGGTATCCGAAATTTATGAAGGATCTTTTGACAAAGAA
The DNA here is from genome assembly GCA_030864225.1 of Capsicum baccatum var. pendulum. Lineage (NCBI taxonomy): Eukaryota > Viridiplantae > Streptophyta > Magnoliopsida > Solanales > Solanaceae > Capsicum > Capsicum baccatum. The sequence goes on along the minus strand of CM061552.1, from coordinate 246,724,814 downwards.
GCGAGCAGCAAGTTATGAATTGAAAGAAGATGTTCATCATTGCAGCGCAATCGCTACCCGATCGATAGTTTAGAAGAAGGCCGACCACGAAGCTTTCACTATTCCTTGCACCGTTGGATCTTTGAATTTTGCCAAAGCATTATGTGACTTAGGAGCCAGCATCAATTTGATGCCATTATCAATCTATAAGAAGTTGGGGTTGGGTGATCCTACACCAACCAACATGAGGCTTGTCATGGCGGATAGGTCGGTAAAACGACCTATTGGTATTCTATGTGATGTATTGGTAAAGGTTTCTTCATTCATCTTTCCGGCAGACTTTGTTATTTTGGATTGTGAGGCAGACTCAGAAGTTCCCATAATCTTGGAGCGCCCTATCCTTGCTACAGGAAGTGTGCTCATTGATTTGAGAGCTAATGAGCTTTCATTTCGAATAAATGACAAAGTGGTTCACTTTGATGTGTGTAAATCAATGAAGCAACCCAAAGATCTAAGTGTATTTTCGGTGGCTGATGTTTTCTTTGATTATGAGAAAGAATTACTTGAAGAAGAGCAAATTATTGATGACCCTTTGGCGGTTGTGCTCATGAATGGAGAGATTGAGAATGCTGAAAATTGCGAAGAAGCTATTTGTGCTCTATCAGGATTAGGGACATATCACTATGCTCCCAAGAAGCTGGACCTTGATCTCAAGAATCGACCCACACCACCAGCCAAGCTATCTATTGAAGAGCCACCCACGTTAGAATTGAAGGAGCTTTCAAGTCATTTAAAGTACGCATTCTTAGGAAGCGGAAACACACTTCCAGTCAATGTGGCAGCCGATTTGGGTGAGCAACAAAGTGCAGCTCTCATTGCTACTCTACGAAATTATATTAGGGCCATTGGATGGACCATTGCGTATATTATTGGTATTCCACCTGGGATTTGTACACATAAAATTCAGCTTGAAGAAAATTGCACACCCACCATTGAGCATCAAAGACGTCTAAACCCACCTATGCAAGAAGTGGTGAAGAAAGAAATCATCAAGTGGTTGGATGCAGGAGTTGTGTATCCAATCTCTGACAGTACATAGGTAAGCCCGGTACAATGTGTTCCCAAGAAAGGAGGCATGACGGTGGTCGCGAATGCGAAGAACGAGCTTATTCCACTTAGACCCGTCACTGGATGGAGAGTTTGCATAGACTACCGAAAGCTGAATTCTTGGACACTCAAAGATCACTTCCCAATGCCATTTATGGACCAAATTCTAGATCGATTAGTGGGGAAAGGATGGTTTTGCTTATTAGATGGTTATTCAGGCTATAATCAGATTTGTATTGCCCCCGAAGACCAAGAGAAGACAACGTTTACATGCCCATATGGTACGTTTGCCTTCAAACGCATACCATTCAGGCTATGTAACACACCAGCCACCTTTCAACGTTGTATGATGTCTATTTTTTCTGATATGGTTGAAGACACTTTGGAGGTATTTATGGACGACTTTTCAGTTATTGGTGAGTCTTTTGAAGCGTGCTTGGCAAACCTAAGCATGGCATTGGAAAGATGTGTAGAGTTCAACCTAGTGCTGAATTGGGAAAAGTGCCACTTCATGGTAAAAGAAGGAATCGTTCTTGGGCACAAAATCTCTGAAAGGGGAATTGAGGTTGATCGAGCTAAAATAGAGGTCATTGAGAATCTACTGCCTCCAATTTCAGTGAAGGGAGTTCGTAGTTTTCTCGGCCATGCAGGTTTCTATCGTCAGTTCATCAAAGACTTCTCCAAAATTGCTAGTCCATTATGCAAACTCTTGGAGAAAGATGCGAAGTTTGACTTTAATGAATATTGATTAAAGGCATTCGAATGCCTCAAATGAAAACTCATTGAAGCCCCTATCATGGTAGCACCAGATTGGTCTCTCCCGTTCGAAGTCATGTGTGATGCTAGTGGTGTAGCCGTTGGAGCTGTGCATGATTAGAGAAAGGAGAAATTATTTCATCCTATCTACTATGCGAGCAAGGTCTTAAATGAAGCTCAAAGGAACTACACTATTACTGAACAAGAGCTCCTAGCGGTCGTGTATGCATTTGAGAAGTTTCGAGCTTATTTGTTGGGTACTATGGTGATCGTTCATATAGACCATGCAGCTCTTAGGTATCTAATGACAAAAAAGGATGCAAAAATAAGGTTAATTCGATGGGTGTTGCTTCTGCAAGAATTCGATTTCGAGGTCAAAGATAGAAGAGGTTGCGAGAACCAAGTGGCCGACCACCTATCTAGACTCGAGAATGAGCATGTGGCGCAACCTGAAATTCAGATTGATGGTGCATTCCCCGACGAGGAGATATTAGCGACAACAATGGAAAAATTACCATGGTATGCCGACTTTGCAAATTTCGTGGTGAGTAATGTGATACCTGCCAATTTATCTTACCACCTAAGGAGGAAGTTTATGCATAACGTACAACACTACTATTGGGATGAGCCATATTTGTTTCGACGATGCGCGGATGGTATCATTCGACGATGTATATCCCATGAAGAGGTGCCAAATATTTTGGAAGCATGCCACACTTCCCAAGTTAGAGGACATCATGCAGGCAATCGGACAGCAAGAAAAGTATTGCAAAGTGGATATTATTGGCCTTCGATATTTAGAGATCCCTACGACTTTGTTAGAATATGCGACCAATGCCAAAGACAAGGTACTATTTCAAAACACCATGAAATGCCCATGTCGAAAATTCTTTAGGTAGAACTCTTTGATGTGTGGGGCAATGATTTCATGGGTACATTCGTGAATTCATTTGGAATGAAGTACATCTTAGTTGCTGTAGATTATGTCTCGAAATGGGTTGAAGCTGTAGCGTTGGCGGACAACGAAGGAAAGCGTGTTGTAGCGTTCTTAAAGAGGAATATCTTCTCTCGCTTTGGAGTACCACGTACTATCATAAGTGATGGAGGATCTCACTTTTGCAACAAGCTATTCAAATCCGTGTTGGCCAAATATGGTGTCAAGCAACATAAGGTAGCCATGCCTTATCACCCCCAAACTAGTGGACAAGTAGAGGTTTCCAATCAGTAGATCAAGTTAATCCTTGCAAAGACGGTAAATTCTAATAGGAAGGATTGGTCTCAGAATCTAGATGATGCACCATGGGCGTATAGGACGTCATTCAAAACACCCATCGGCATGTCCCCTTATCAACTATTTTATGGGAAGGCTTGTCATTTACCCATCGAGCTCGAGCATAAGGCATTGTAGGAATTGAAGCAATTGAATTTGAATTGGGATGATGCAATGAATCTGAGGTTGGAGCAGCTGAACGAATTAGATGAGTTCTGTCTCCATGCATATGAAAGGTCAGACCTATACAAGGAGCGGATGAAAAAGTATCATGATTAGCGGATTGTTCGACGAAACCTCCAAAAGAATGATATGGTACTTCTCTTCAACTCCAGATTGAAGCTCTTCCAGGTAAGTTAAAGTCTAAGTGGTCTGGTCCATACAAAGTTATCCAAGTCTACTCGTCTGGAGTAGTTGAATTGGAAGACAATAATGGTGTTGTCTTCAAAGTGAATGGCCAACGTGTCAAACCTTATATCGGTCCGCTTGACTCGATGAATAATATGGCCATCACTTACCTCGACGAAGTCTAAGTACTCGAGGTAACTATGTCGTGCCGCGACAATAAATCAAGTGCTAGATGGGAGGCAACCGATCGTTTATCGTTTATCGTTTTCTCTTTCTTTCATTCTAGTACTTGTTTTGCGTTTGATAAATGAAAATCCAAAAACAATAAGAGTCGTACCACGACCAAAACTAAGGTGCTTGGTGGGAGGCAACCCATTGTACTAATCGTTTTCATTGGTTTTTAGCAAATGTAGGTGCAAGAGGTATAAAACGAGGAGATCGATTTCAAATTGCGATTTGGACGTATTGCATGGTAAAGGTGGTAAGTTAGTAATGAAGATGCAAAAGGATATGGATTGAGCATTTCTCATGAAAATATAGGCATCGAACAGGGCTAGGCCTAGGTAAAACAAGGCCACGAACAATGCAACGCCTATACTATAGCCTAAGGTCTCGGAATCTAGTGTGCAATGACATAGGCGCCGCCCATGCTCAAGTATGCTATAGCATAGGCACCGCCTATGCTAAAGTATTTGGTCTTAGTATCTTATATGCCATGCTAAAGGCACCGCCTATGGTCCCTAAATGCATTGCACTAGGCGCCGCCTATGCTAGATTATGCTTTGCATTAGGCGCTGCCTATACCATGCATAGGCAAAGCTAAAGGTGCCGCATATGGTCCCTTTTTGTCTCTAAAACCAATTTTAAATGGGTCAAAACCCGACCCATTCTTTTCCTATATAAAGGGGACTTAGTCTTGAAACATAAACACGTTGAAACTTGACCTAAGGCGCCGCACATCCTCTCCAAATCATCTCAAAATTTTTCTTTTTGCTCTCCCACTTCACAAAAACATCTCCAAAGGCTTCAATCACGTAAGTACTCTCTTATTCTTCATCTATTTCTCGTAAGTACTACGTTGCTATGTCTATTATGAATTGCTACATCTTGAAAAAATATTGGTGATGTTAATGTGTTTGGATTGTTGATACAAAAGCATATGAGTGACCATATACGTTAGGATGATCATAACTTATTTCCGACTTGAATTCGGTTTTAATTGCATTGTCATACTATTTGTGGAATTGCTATGGTTATGAATATTGCATAATTTTGTCACTTACATACCTACATGTTAGACTATCCCGTTCATCGGAATAAGACTTATAGTTGCCTACCGACATAGGAGGTTGTGATTGTTGATAGAAACTATACCATGATGAAACACCTATGTAGTAGTCTTGTTATACCTAACATGAAAGTATTGCAAAGGTTGCAAGAAGTGATACATCACTGATTTTCTTGTCGGAATATAGCTCCTTAAACGTATGTCGACGAAGTCTAAGTAATCGACCACTTTCACTTCACTGATTTGTATCAACAAAATTAAGTGTGGGGTGGTACCCCGATGGCTTGTTTATAGATTGTTTCCATTGAGTTGATGCTAACATGAATATTGTCTCAGGAACAATGGCACCTAAAGCGAGACAAGATAAGGCTACCACCTCCCAAAAGGGCAAGAAGAGAGGTCGCAAGGACCAAGGAGAATCATCCTCAATGCAATTACCCCACCGAATGTTTAGAATAAAATGGGTTCTTGAGGAGGAAGCCAAATAATGGTATAGGAACAACAAGGAAAGAAAATATGTTCATGTCGACTTGATCAACAAGGACAGCCTAGCGAAGAAGGAGCTGCGTATGTTGGCGAAAATCATGGCTTTGAATCTGGATTTTATCTTCCGCGACATGGGAGAATGTAATCTTGATTTGACAAGAGAATTTTACGCCAACTGGTCGCCGAAAACCACGGGCAGCGAAGTCAAGATTCGGGCCCAAGTTTTACAGCTTAACGCGGATTTGATCAACTCCTTTTTTGGCTTACCTTCGGTCGATCCAGCACCATTCAAAGAGCTGTACAGCAGACCTCGTTATAAAGCAATTCGACACACCCTTTGTGGAAGTAGATCCATGGCAAGGTGGAGCAGACACCAAGACACCGGACGACACAACACCTTCCCCTATGCTCCTTTGAATAGGGAAACAAGAATCTGGTTGCGTATTGTCAACTCATGCCTTATTCCTGGGAATCAGTACACCAAAATAATAAGAGATAGAGTGTGTTTGGTCTATGCTTTGATGACGAATGTCCCTATCAACATTGGGGCAGTCATTCGCTCTACATTGCAGAAAGCCAGACTACACAAGCGGTCCCACTTCACTTTTGGTAATCTGTTGACAGCAATCTTGCGGAAGGAGGATATCGAAGAGGAACCAGCTGATCACAAACTCCCACATAACCCGAAGAAGGTTGACCTCACAAAGGTCAAAGATGCTGAAACAACACAAGGTGTCAACCTTACTACTGCGGAGAGACATGCTCGAGATGAGAGTTTCTTCCGTCATCTTTATGGCATGACATGGTTCATAATGATGAGTGGAGGTCTTGTTCCAACTGCTGCAGAGCTCCAACAGCTGGACCATGACTATCCAATGAATATGCATGCACGGGAGATGTGTGGAGTAGGCACATACTTTGAGGAACCTCTAGATGATGATGTGCCGACCGATGATGATCGACGCTTGCCAGACTCCGACGTGGAGGAGAACTCTGACGATGAGTCTTATGATGATTCCGACGAAGGGGGTATGACCCTCGACATTGAGGAAGAGTCTGACTGACCAGGTTCTTCGTATTTATTTTCCACTGAGGGCAGTGTCCCGTTTAAGTGTGGGGTGGCGGTATTGCATGCTATACTTCTCTATTCGTATCTATGTTTGTTTACTTTGTTTTATTTCTGTTTCGTTTTTTTTGTGTGTGCTTCATTTTTTTTGATAAGTTTTTTAGTAGTAATTTTTTTTTTTAACTTAGCTTCGCATGAAATTATTCTAATAGGCAGCATGAGATTATAACAAGAGTATGTGCTACAATTGTGACTATTGAGACGTTTAGGCTCTAGTTGTGACTCATTATGTGATATTGTATGGTTCAATTCCTTCACCTGTTGGGTCAAGAGTCAATATTACTTCCAATAAAGTCGACCATGTGCCTTGTGAGTGTGAGATTAATAGTATATTCTATGTTTCTGGCTGATGCTAGAACTTGCCTGGTATGTATGCAAAGCGAAAATAAGGAGTGTAAGTTTAGGAGATGATTTAGGCATTTCTTTGTCAACCTATACATGTTTACCTTCGTTTTACCTACCCATGGACATCATCCTAGTTAAACCCTTTTGAGCCTTTAGCCTATTTCTTTGAAAACCTCGTATGTAAGCCTAATCCATTTTTTTCAAGACCGTAATTTGATCCAAATTCCCAAGTGCTTTAAAAGTATAAAGTCATGTGATGAAATAAGAGGAAATTGGGTGAGTATGATGCTTTAAATTGTAATGGTGCTTGAAATTGTTATGAAAAAGAAAGTGCTATCATAAGAGGTATGTTATGAAAAGAAAAAGGAAAAGAAAGCTGAAAAGCGAGTTATGCTTAAAATTGAAAAACAAAAGAGGAGAACAAGGGTGGTAGAATAAAAGAAAGAAGAAAGGTTGAAAGAAAAAAAAGTGTCAATGATATAATGTGATGTATTAAAGCGCTTAGGATCTTAGTCACTATTTTTGGCCAAAATAGTCCTACCCGTCCCTTAGCTTACATTACAACCATCAAAAGACCTATTTGATCCTAAACTTAGCATTCTAACATTTAGTGGAGTATTACACTAAGGGCAAGCCTATGGTCATCAGTTACTACATATGAATTCTTTGTGAGAGCGAGAGCAAGGATATTTTGATACCCATGTTTGAAAAATGTGCTATACTTGGGAGTGATTATGGGTACTATATTGTGAGACACACATGGTTGATGAGTTTTGGGTAGTTGTATATGATTCCTTGTGCCTTAACTTTTGAATATGAGTTAACCACCATCACGAGTCTATGCTAGAGGTTAAATGGTTTCTACTAATGATCGGAAAACTACTCTTTGTTGATAATTATTGTGCTTGTTTTGATGAATATTTTGTGTTGTTGCTATGAAACCCTAAGTTGATGAGTAGAAGGACATGATATTTTGTTCGAGGATGAACAAAGCTTCAAGTGTGGGGTGTTGATGATAGGCAATATTACGCGCCTATATCAATATATTTTGCCCATATTTGTGCCATATTTTGAGAACAAATTATATATTTCATGCACTTTTAGTCCTTTTTCCCGTAAGTGAGCTAACGAACATGATTAGCAAAGTTTCAGGTATAAATGATGCAGAATTCAGCATTTTATGGATTACTTGACGCCAAAGAAAGCTTCACGAAAGGAGAAAAGGAAGCTTGGACGCCTAAGGACCAAAAGTGATGCATGGAAAATCTGTCCCGGGCTAAAACAGCAATTCTGAAGACTTTGAGGACTAGCAGTAATTTATTTGGATTAGGATAATGATACATTAACCTAGTACAATTGGGTTAATTATTTCATTAGCTTAGTAGGATTTGGTTAATTATTTCATTAGCTTAGTAAGAATAGGATATGGGTATTATAAATACCCTATCTTGCTAGAGATTTAGAGACATCTTCTAATACATTCTTCTCTTATTCATATTCATACATTCACTCTTCAATTAATCATTCTACTTCCGCAAGACTTTTCCATTAATTCTATTTTTCTTCTTCTATTCATCTATTCTTAATTTCCGCAACAAGAGAAACGTTACTTTGCAAGAAATCACGCCTAACGCCTACCACTCTTGTGCTACACGAAATTAATCATTATTGTGGTATAATGACAATGTCGATTGTGATTTCCTTAGCACTCATGGGTAACTAAACTTCTCTATTGGGGTTATGGAAGCCGAATGAGATACTATATATTGCTATGAGTTTGTGAGTTCGTGACACGTATGTTGCTTATATCATTATTCTCTTCATCTTAATCTACATTCTTTGTGGTTGCAAACGCAAGAATACATCAGTATAACATTTAACTTGTTCGAAAGAAAGGTTATTTGTCTGGAAAAGAGATAATGTCAAGGTAGTAGGGTCCCATCCCCTATTAAAAAGTTAGTGCTGTAACTGGATTAACCTCTTGGAGAATTCGTACCATTAGACACGCTTTAAGCTCAAAAGAGTTAAAGTGAAATAATCCTCGAATAGGTCAAAAGACGCCTGGATTTACCATCAAATACAATTCTCTATAAGCACATACATGTCTGAATTCTACACACTCATAGCCAATAGAGACGTATAACTCAGAAGGTGGACATAACTCCCATACTTCAATTCTCATTGTTTAAAACTTACTAAATATTCTTTCTTTTTATTTTGCTATTTTCAGCTTTTACTTTAATACTTTGTTTACATTACTTGCACGACAAGACTCCCCTTTTTTTTTATGAGACTTGCACTAAAAGTCTAGTAATCCTTGCTTACTTGTTGGCCAAGCTATTCCCTGTGGGATCGACACCCATCCCAGGTTTGGTTCTATATTTGCTAACGACCGCTTTACACTCCTACGAGAGCTGTAGATTGAGCGTTATCTGGTATCATCTAATCGACATTCCCCAATTTGAGCTAATCGGGGTCCAACCTGTAACCCAGTTGAAAGGGTGTTAATACCGTGCCATGGGTACTAACGATGGTTGTATGGATCCACTAAGGGTGTCAAGCTTGAACTGCTGGGTGACCCTTGCGAGATAGTCTAGCCTAGTCTGACGGGTGACTACTCATATCCTATACTGGATACATAGTTCTGGAGTATAGGGGCTGCTACTAACGACTCTTCCTCTATAACGGGGAAGCAGCCATCCCTACACTCGCTCGGTGCTAAATCCTACTCCCAACTGAAAGACACTAAGGTACTAGACTGTTCTGAGTTGAATAACTTATATCTGACTATTCTGATAATGCTCATAATATAATCTGAAGACTATTCTGTAATATACTGAGTCTAGACTAGATAAACAGCTATGGTTTTCGGGTATTCGACACCCCCAGGACTCAAAACAACAATACTGAAAAGACACTAAAGCTTGAAAGCCAAAATATGAAGGCTCTTAATAAATAAATCACTCTTGTAGGCATTTTATCAAAAACTTGTAGGTCATGGTTTTAAAACAATCATAGAAATGTCATGGAGCTTGTATAAATAGCATGAATTCATCACAATAACATTAAATCATGGTTTAATTCAATAAATAATAATATTAAAACATGGATGATTGAATAATAACAATAATTTCATGGTAACATGGTATAGAATCATAGTTTGTGGAGATTCATGGGTGAAATCCCCAATTTAAAATACAATAACTTGAAAAGATCACAATTTTATAATTTAAAAAGGTTGCTGGATGAAAGGGATCTATGGATGAGCATCTAACATTCCTTAACTGATGGATTTCTTGAAGTTCTTCGTAAATGCTTGAGGATTGACCTTGAATTTGAGAGTTAGGGTTCTTGATTGGGAGAGAATGCCTTTTGATTTGGGGGAAATTAATTAAAGAATGATTTTAAAAACATTTTTAGGGCTTAAATATCCCACCTGGGCGGACTAAAATAATAGCGAAAGGAATGTTTTGTCCCTGAGCGAAATATTAATTTTTCATCGAATTTTTCTGAAATGGGCACCTGGCGCAACACGTAGCTATTGCTCCATGTCACTGGAAACTGACAACTGGGAACTGTGCTGATGGCGCGAAGCGCCATTATCGCGGTAAGCCTTTGGATGCCATTTTGGTGACCTCCGCGATGCACCAACATCGTGGAGGCACACTAAAAATTGACAAACTAGAAATTGGCCTACTCCACGATGCGCCATGATCATGGAGTCACACTGGAAATTGACAATTGTCATTTGGGATCCCTACGCGATGTGCTAAGGGTTAAAATGACAGTGTTTACCGACTGAAACTTTAAATCACCATAACTTTTTACCCGGTTATCGAATTTAGACAAATTTTATATTGTTGGAAAGATAATTCAATTTCCTACACAATGGAAGGCTCTAAACTTGAAAATAATAAGTGTTTGAAAATATCATATAAGACTACTCATGTATAGGGACTTAGATTATGCTAGGGAAAGACGAGGTGTTACAATATCTCTCCCTTGGGATCCTTTGTTCTCGAATGAAATTGGTTGAGCTGAGGGAACTAATGGACTAAGCTTACACACTGAATATACATGTCTAATGCATGGAATGCATGACTCAACTGATTTATGAATGCACAACTGATTTATGAATGCACGACTGACATGAACATGATGTGCAACTATAACTGAGCATGATAGAGAAACATCTTTCAAATATTTGGTACCTTATATTGAATTTGGATTATCGAAGAAGAGATGAGGGTACTTGGTCTGCATATCTGCCTCTTCTTCCCAAGTATCTCCCTCAACAGACTAATTTCACCAAAGAACTTTAACTAGTGAAACTTCTTTTTAGTCTACGAACTTGATGATCAGAAATTTCAACTGGAACTTCCTCAAAGGAAAGGTTGTTCTAAATATCTATACTTTCTAAGGGAACAACTATAGTTGGATCACCAACACACTTCTTAAACAATAAGACATGGAACACTAGGTGTACCAAGGCTAAATCTGAAGGTAACTCTAGCTCGTAAGCTACCTTTCCGAACTGACTGAAGATTTTGAAGAGACCGAGATATCGAGGACTGAGTTTCCTTTTCTTGCTGAATCTCCTCACTCCTTTCATGGGAGATATTTTCAAGAACACAAGATCACCGACCTCAAACTCGAGATCCTTTTTTCTCACATCGACATACGATTTCTATCGGCTCTGGGTAGCCTTAAGCCTTTCTCTGATCAATTGAACCTTCTCAATGTATCAAACACCAATTCAAACCTTACTACTGCGGCCTCACCTACTTCAAACCAACTAATTGGAGATCTACATATCCTACCCTAAAGAGTTTAAAATGGAGCCATACAGATAATGGAATGATAGCTGTTATTGTATGAAAATTCAATCAAAGGCAAATGGCCATCCCAACTATCCTTAAAATAAACAACACATGATATCAGCATATCCTCAAGAGTTTGAATGGTCTGTTCTGCTTGACCTTCTATCTGAGGGTGAAAGGTTGTACTGAGGTGGACTTGGGTACCAAGACCCTTTTGGAATGCTTTCTAGAAATGAGAGGTAAACTGGGTACCTCTATCTGAGATGATAGATAAGGAAACACCGTGCAGCCTAACTAACTCTCTGAGATAAGAGTTTGGCATAGTCTCTGGCTGATTAAGAGGTTTGGACTAGCAAGAAATGAGCTGATTTGGTCACCAAAACCCTGATGATGAAGACTTGGGTGATGAGGAATTTCTAATCCTCAAAACCCAAGGAGAGCTGAGCTAGTTGTTTCACCATTGTAGCAAAATGTCAATAGGAATCGTCCAGTCCGTGAAAGATATGGTTAATGGCATATACAAAATGAGGCTGATGAAGATGATGAAGGAATGGATGGAGCTGGTGAGATGAGTGCTATTATTCTACCACTTTTGGCACCAGGTGCAAAGTTCAGCATAACAAGTACCATGATCTAAATTATTTCTATTGTCTCTATCTAGAGAGGCAACAATGTGGTTTAATAAATTAGAGCCCAATTCTATAACCAACTGGAGACAGTTGAAAGATGCATTCCTAGAATGGTTCTTTCCACCCTCCAAAAGGGTACAGTTATGGGATGAGATTATCAACTTCAAATAGATTTCGACTGAAACACTACATGAAACCTGGGAAAGCTTTAAGAAGAAACATGCACAATGTCCAATACATGATATGATAGATTTGCACTTGATGGAGACTTTGTACAGTGATTTCAACTCTGTGATAAAGCCTATTGTTGACAACGCTGCTGGTGGTTCATTTATTGATCTCTCTTCTCTAGATACTTATGACATGCTGAATAGAATGACCAAACAGAGTCGAGCTTGGCACACTAGGGATTCTGTAGTAGAAAGCCCAACTGTTGCTGGTGGTATTACTGCAAAGCAACATAGAAGAGAGGAGAAGCGAGATCAGGACATGGCCCATTTGAAGACACAGATAGACTTTCTAACTAAGCACTTTATATTCAAAAAGACTGAGATGGTTAAGGCTGTGGAATCTCAGGGTACTGTGTCTACAAGTGTTGAGGCTGAGGCAAACTATGTGAGTAATCAGGGGGGGTTTTGAGGCAATAGCCAAGGGAACCAAGGTTGGACTTTCTATGACAAGCCTGATTATAAAGATAGGGAGCAGGGACATTGGACAAATAATAATGACAGGAGTGTTTTGTATATTCCTCTTGGAAGTCAGGATGCTGCGATAACTAGTTCTGGCAAGATGTCCATGGAAGACATGATAGAAAAGTTGTTGAAGGGATTTGAGGCAACCAACTCGGGGGTAACTAACATGATAAGTGAGTTTTCTACCATCATTCAGTTGGTTAGCTCATACTCTGCTTCTATTAAGCAGTTGGAGCAGCAGATGAGCCAACTTTTGGCTACTCTAAACCAGAGAAAAACTGGTACTACCTAGTGATACGGTTCAGAATCTGTGGACTGATAGCTCTTGTATGGAGATTACTAATCGGAGTAGAAAGATGTTATATAGCCCTTCTATGGGCAAAGCCGTGGAGAAGGAGGTAAGTGTTGATAAATCTGAAGGATGCAATCCAGTGGAGTCTGAGAAGCTGGATGGATTTATTGATATTTCAGAGAAATAAGAAGAAAAGAAAGGGGAAGTGGTATTGAAACAAATTCCAAGACCACCACCTCCATTTCCTCAAATATTAAAAAATAAAAAAGATAATGAGAAATTTAGAAAGTTCATAGCAATACTGAAACAACTGACAGTGAATTTTCCACTGATGGAGGCACTTGAGCAAATGCCAAACTATGCTAAATTTATGAGGAATTGTTAACAAGGAAGTGGAAGGTAAGCTGTGAGCCGGTGGACAACATCCACCACTATAGTTCCGTTTCTTCACAATCCTTAGTGCAGAAAAAGCCTGACCCTGGAGCATTTACTATACCGTGCACAGTTAGGTCCATGAAGTTTACCAAAGCTTTGTGTGACTTAGGAGAAAGTAATAATCTGATGTCGCTTCATATCTACAAGAATCTTGGATTGGGGGAGCCTTACCCCACAATGATGCGTCTTGTTATGACAGACAGATCCGTGAAGTGACCAGTTGGTATATTGCTTTATGTGCTGGTAAAAGTGGATGACTTTATCTTGCCTGTAGATTTTGTGATATTGGATTGTGATGTTGATTTTGAGGTACCCATCATTTTGGGTAGACCATTATTAGCCACAGGAAGAGTATTGGTTGATATAGAGCTCAATGAGTTCAAGTTCAGGTATGGAAAAAAGGAGGCCAGATTCAAAATGCAACCTTCATGAAGCAGTTGGAGGAGATAAATATTTTCTTGGTTGTAGATGTATTCTAAGAAAATGATAATGAGGTATCGATACAGTATCTTGACAAATTTTGAGTAGTCAAGACAACCAAGTCATGCTGCGATACTAAATCAGGCCCTATTGGGAGGCAACCCTAAATTTTATTTTCTTGCATTTTGTTTTTATTCATTAGGTAGTAATAGGAAGGAATTGAAGAGGTACAAAAAGTTCAAGGTAAAAACTGAAGAATGCAAGACAAGTGGTCTTGACGACACTTGTGATAGGCTATCACAACTGTGATGGCTTATCACCAATATCGTCAAGAAGACCAGTAAGTGAGACCTTCTCTGTTAAGGCTGGCGACCTCCGTGATAAACTATCACATTGGTGATGGTTTATCACAAGTTTTCATCAGCCATTATTTAGATTTTGAAAATCTGGGCCCAAATTGATTTGAATCCGACCCGGCCCAGATCTAAAACCCTTTAGTTCCTGCTTTATTATGTTTCCTTCTTTAAGTATTATTTTATTTCCTTAGTAGGATATTTACTTCCTTTTAAAACACTCCCAAGTATACAAGGAAACCTCCTTCCTAATAGTTGTGGGATTGCAAGGAAAATCAAAGTCTATCTCTTAATCTTTTCTTCTCTCTGTCATGTAATCAAGTGGAGTCAACTTATCGGGTATGCTCATAACTTTGTTCTACTTTTATTGAAGTGGTAAATTTGTTGAAAACACGATGTTCAAAAATGAGAAACTTGATTTCAAGTTGTAATAGCATGGAAATTGGAAATTAGGGTTAAGTTGTGCCTAAATTGCAAAAATTTGAAAACCCTAAGTACAAAAACAAAAATTCCATGTGATTATATAAAGAATTTGGTCCCAAAATTAAGAATACAAACTGAGTGGGGGATAAAATTTAAGCTAACGGCATTTGTTGATAGGCTATCACAAGCCTGACGCCTTATCAGCTACATCGACAGCAAATGGGAGAAATAAAGCATTCACTGTATAAGGCTGATGGCCTACCTGATAGGCTATCACAACTGTGATGCCTTATCAGGAATGTCGTTACAAGTTTGAAAGAAGTATACCAGTTCTATTTAAGGCTGATGACACAGCTGATAGGTTATCACAAATGTGACGCCTTATCAGTCATGTCGTCACAAGTTAGATGATAATGCTAAGTGAACTTGAATAACATATTTTGACTGTTATACCTTGATTATTAACTTGTGTTTGTCTTATGGTCTAGGAACATTCTAACGGCACCTAAAAAAGAATCCTAACACTCTAAAGAAAGTTGCCAAGCCTAAGGTGGTTCGAAACCTTATTGATGAAGACTCTAATTACAAAGATGAAGAACCACTGCTCAGGTGAAAGAGAAAGAAACCCAGTCCAAAGGCACCTCCTCCACCTAAACCCATTGCGATGGAAGATAGTGATGATACTGAGACTACCACCCCAACTGAGAGTGAATCTTTTGAGCAAGAAGGATCTGAACAAACTGAGTTCGAACAACCTGAGTTTGAGAAGGCTGAATATGAAGAACCGGAGGCAGAATATGCTGAGTTTGACAAAGTTGATTCTAAGGAAACATCCTCTAAAACTCCCTCGATCGAGAATCAAGCTAAGAAGGAACCCCCAATTCGGGGAACTTTGATAAAATGCAAGAATCCAGAGGTTCGAGAGAATGCTAGATGGTAGATTCCTAAAATAGATGACATCTTCCTCAAAGGTTTGATTAGAACAAAAATAAAATCTACCAGACGGCTAGTATTTCTAGAGAAGAGAGTCATCATCATAGGATTGCCTAGGTATCTTACAGTTGAGAAGAAATTCAGAGATTATGGGCTGGGATGGACTGCTAAGGAAGGTAAATTATTTTATCCTACAGTAGTCCGAGAGTTCTATATGAACTACCAGGCTAGATTAAAGAGCATGTGCAAGAGTGGAGAGACCACAGCAGATCAGCCTTTGCTGACAGAGTTCCAGTTCATGGGGTAAATATAGATATTTCTAATATAACTATCAACAGAGTTCTACATGGACCTAACTTCATTCCTCAGGTCACAAATCCTGCATTCTACCATCATTAGAAGAGTAAGGATGACCAGCGTCCTTGGTTAGCTACACTTATAGCTGAGGGAGATCCTTTATGGCTGACCAAACCTAGTGAGCATATTTACAAGGCTTCTTTGACTCAAGAGCAAAAATTTTGGTGGGGTGTTGTGTACACCCATTTGATGCCGACTGATAGAGATAACATTCTGGGTGATGATCAAGCAATATTGGTCGCATCTTTTGTGGCCAACCTTAAGCTAAATTTTAGGGATATTATTACTGAAGAGATCAAGATTCGGGTAATGAGGTCTGACAATGCGTATTCATTCCCTTGTCTGATTACCAGGCTATGCACAGAGGCAGGGGTACCATATATTGCTGGAATCGATGATACAATGTATGCCACCAAGATCCATAACCCTATTTGCTATGCGGAGAATCAACCAAGGCTGACACTTAATAGAGGGGTGAGGGTTGAGGTGAACCCATCAGTTGCGAGCCCTAGTTCAGTACCTGAAGTTGAGGTGCAAGCTTCTGAGACTACACAGACAGGTCAGTTTCTGATGATGAGCTAGGTCCATCAGTTCTTACAGCACCATAGAAAGCTGCATCCCAGCCTATTGATATCAGAAAAGTGTCCAAACAAGCCAGATAGTGTGAGACACAGTTACATGCCTTTGCTGAGTAGTTTGTTGCTGTTGTAGATAAGAGAATCAGGGTTGCTCTTAATCCCTTTGCTACTTTGCCTGCATGGGTTGCAGATCTAGAGAACCATTTTGATGCAAGGGAATAGGAGTTGACTAGAGCAGAACTGGCTGAATTCAGAGTGGCCCTAGAGAAGGTAAAAGCTGAGATGGTGGTGGTACAATAACACCAGTTTATGATGCCTGAAGGGCAGACAGCTGAGGAATCTGAGAATGAACCCTCAATACTTGATCTCGCTACAGAGATAATGAAAAAGAAAAAGAAGAAAGACAAAAAGGCTGAAAAGGTAAGAAAAAGAGACAAGAAGATAATAAAATGAGAGTAAGGCCGAGAAAAAAGCAAAGAAGAAGAAGAAGGCAGAGAAGACACTACAGGCAGATAATGAGTTGACAGAACAAGAGAAAGTGGATCTAAAAAGAGCAATGCAAGCGTCTCGAGAGGACAACTGGAAATAAGAAGAAGCACTACGAGCGAGGGATATAGGAGCCTCATCTAGCAGAGCAGCTTAACCAGAGCAGAGAGAAACTCCTGATGAGGATAACATGATGCAGGGTCGAGGACCCATGATTTAAGACTTGATTGACTCCAGGTATTCCCTAACCCTTAGTTTTATTTATTTTTTTTGATTTTAAGTTGAGGGTGTAGGGTAACATGTTGTTGTAGCATATTTTGTAAATAACTAGGAGTAGTGCAAGTTCTGTAGGCAGTTAACTAATTTTGTAATTTTGAACACCTTTTTGAAGGTTTGTTTTGCATGGCTGTGTGAATTGCATCTTAATGTGACCAATGTGCATCTCTTCATGGCATTAGTTTAGTTTCTTGATCATCACTACTGAATAATTTCATAAACCAGATAAGTAGTAGTAGTGATATTGCTAGTGTTCCATGTGTGTGTGAGACTATACCGAGTTCTCTTTTTGTATTACCGGATCTAGAACTTGCCTGGTTTTTCTTACCGTAGTTGAAAGATAGGGGTTAGGAAAGGATCATAGGCCATTTTTTAATTTCAGTCACTATTAGCCTAAATGACCTTGTTGTAATGCATAATATCCCTTGATCCCTGTTTGAGCCTGAATTGACTAGTTTCTTTCTGTGATACCTATCACCTTCCCTTTTAGATCATAATGAACCTGTTTTAGCCCTGGTCCTCCTTGGACACTATGCACCTTGACTTAGGAAAACAACCTAACTTGAGGGTGGCTATAATAGGGGTACGTAATGTATATTAGGTATGAAGACGGGTAGAGTAGAAGAAAAAGAATAAGTGAAAAAGAAATAGAAAATTGGGTGTTGGTGAAAAAGAGCAAGAAAAGAAGTGTGTTTGAATAAAAAGAAAAACCACACCTATTCTGAATTTGTGATAAAGAGAAAAAAAAAAGAAAAGAAAAAGAGAGAAAAAGAGGTTACTAAGTGAACCCCACAGATTAAGGTAGAGCCAAGGAGGTTAGTTACTCTAAATTCCATCTAATATCATACCAGCCCCTAGCCTATGTTACAAGCCGAAGAAAGACCTATAGTGATCCTAGCTTACCGGTCCAAACACTTTGGTAATGATGATAAGGGAAAGCCTATGGTATTTGACATGCATTGGTTTGAACTTCATTCTGAGAGTGAGTGCTTATGTGATTATCCTCGTTCTTATATTTTGACTTTTCATGAGAGAAAAAAAAAGGGAGAAATTCTTTGTTGTGAGGGCACACTAGTATGTTGCTAGGTGACTTACTTGTTTGGATAGTGTCATATTG
The DNA here is from genome assembly GCA_030864225.1 of Capsicum baccatum var. pendulum. Taxonomy (NCBI): domain Eukaryota; kingdom Viridiplantae; phylum Streptophyta; class Magnoliopsida; order Solanales; family Solanaceae; genus Capsicum; species Capsicum baccatum. The sequence continues at coordinate 246,706,298 of CM061552.1, read as the reverse complement.
ATATAACCATGATTGTTGGTATGTAGTTGATGCCATGGATGGAATTCTTTGTGTTACATTGCTGCTTTTCAATAAGATACACAGTAGTTTAAATTGGTTGACCTTGGAGGTGGTAACTTAGTTTTGAGCTAAAATGGTTTTTGACTGCTGAATGTTCTTTGTATTCTCTTAGTTAGTTTGTTTCTTGAAGACAAGCAATTGTTTTAAGTTGAGGGTGTTGATGTGTGAGTAAAAGCTAACACATTTAATGTTTTTAAGCTCAAAATAATTGTGAATCCTGAAGCAACTCTTATTGTTTTGATGTGTTTTCTCATGTTATTGAAGTAAAAGGCTGAAGGAATGAAAATAAACGACAATGGAGCAAAAGAGTTGAAAATCTGAGCAAAAGAGAAAAAAACATGGTTGATGACCTCAATGATAAGTCGTCAGCCTTGTGATAGGCTATCAGCAGTGACGTCATCCTTAACCAGAAACTTGACCCTGAGATAAAGTTTTGACGACATCGGTGATAAAGCAGCAAGACGGTGATAAGGCGTCACGAATGGCGTCAGCCTAAACTAGAGAATTGAGCTTAAAGAAGAAATCTGACGATGTTGGTGATACATCGTTAGATCCGTGGTGCAGCGTCAGCTACATAGTCATCCTAAGATAGATTTTGTAGGCAACTGAAGTATTTCTGACACCATCTGTGATAGGGCGTCAGACCCCTGATGTGGCGTCAGCTTGGGCATCACCTATTGTGAGAACTTTATTAATTTTGTTATTTTATTTCCTTAAGTAGGATTTAGTATAAATAGCATCTTTTAGGGTTTTTAAATATCCATTCATCATTATCTATCAGACATTAACTCTAAAAGGAGAGACATATTTTGCTATCTTTCATTAAATATTCTTGTTTCTTATCAACTATTTTTGGTTTTCCACCTTGTGATTAAATTGAAGAAACTACTTGTTGTTTTTTCATCCATTCGTAAGTTTAAACTTATCATCATGAATTCAACTTGTTAGTTTGTTCATCAAATCATAAGAGACTAATTCCATTAGCCAGAGTTATGGGATCCATGGATTAGGGTTTGTTATGATACTAGGTGTTTAACGGATTCAAAGAGTAGTAGAACGTCTTGAAATTCTGTTGTTTTAACTGAAATCTAGTGGTTGCAAACATTAGATTATGCCTTAGGTTTTATTTACTTCTAAGAGAGAAATAGACTAGAGGTCGTGAATTATCAACAGGGACTCCGAAGCTACCAACCTTTTGTTTAATGATTGATCCAGTAACTGGATTAATCTATCTGAGATAACATCCTATTGGAAATAGATAAGTTATCTAAGTTTGAGAGTATTAGATAATAAATTGTCTGGTGAGGTCGAGAGATAAGTCAGAAAGTATCATAGTCAAGGATATTTTGTTGTTTCTACTTACTCCAAGAATCCCAGGCATTACCTAGTATTTGTTAACTCCCAATACCCATGGTGAACATAACTCTGGTTTCTCATTTATATTGATTACAACACTAAAATATTGAAAGTGACAATTGACTCTTTGTGAAATTTAAACCTCCACCTTTGGAAACAGTAAACTACTAGTAAAGCATTTCATAAACAAATCAAAGTCCACACCCTATTCCCTGTGGGATTCGACCCTAACCTTGTTGGGTTTTATATTGACAATGATCGTTTACACCCATTCTCATTTATATTGATTACAACACTAAAATATTGAAAGTGATTATTAACTCTCTGTGAAATTTAAACCCCCACCTTCGGCAACAGTAAACTACTAGTAAAGCATTTCGTAAACAAATCGAAGTTCACACCCTATTCCCTGTGGGATTCTACCCCAATCTAGTTGGTTTTTATATTTACAACGATCGCTTACACCCATTCAATAGTGTAATTTGAGCGTTATCATCTGTATGATCTCTTTCTCTAAGAGAATAGAAAAGAATGTCATCAATGAATACTATGACTAACTTGTCCAAGTATTGCTTGAACACACATTCATCAAGTCCATGAAGGCTGCTGGGGCATTTGTAAGACCAAAGGACATGACTAGAAATTTGAAGTGACCATACCGAGTTTGGAAAGCTATTTTTGGAATATCACATTCTCTGACTCTAAGATAATGATAGCCTGATCTGAGGTCTATCTTGGAAAAGTAACTAGCACCCTGAAGTTGGTCGAACAAGTCATCGATTCTAGGAAGTGGATATTTATTCTTGACTGTGACTTTGTTCAATTGATGGTAGTCTATGCACATTCTAAGAGAATTATCTTTCTTATGCACGAATAGAATAGATGCAGCCCACGGGGATACGTTGGGCCTGATGAATCCCTTATCTAGGAGATCATTTAACTACTTTTTCAGTTCTTTGAGTTTAGCTAGAGCCATTCTCTACGATGGAATGGATATAGGTTGAGTATTTGGGAGAAGGTCTATTCTAAAGTCGATTTCCTTTTTGGGAGGAACCCCGAGAAGATCTTCAGGAAATACATCTGAGAATACATTTAATACTGGGACTTACTCAAGAGTAGGAGTTTTTGAGTTAGAGTCTCTGACTCGTATAAGATGGTAGACACACCCCTTGGATATCATCTTTCTAGCTCTAAGGTATAAAACCAACTGACCCCAAGGAGCTATAGTACTACCCCTCCATTCAAGAACTAGTTTATTTGGGAACTGGAAAGAACTATTTTATTTCTACAATCAACTAAGGCATAACATGAGTGGAGTCAATCCATGCCAAGAATGACATCAAAATTCGTCATCTCTAACTCCACGAGATCAACTGAGGTAACATTTGGAGATATTGTGACCGGAATGTTCCTGTATACCTGTCTGGCTATAATGGAAATGCCTAATGGGGTAGACACTGAAAAGGGCTCTGCTAGAGTTTTGGGATTGACTCCAAAATTGACAGCTATAAATGAAGTTACAAAAGAAAGAGAAGCTCCAGGGTCTAGTAAAGTATAAACATGTAAGTGAAAGACCTGTAACATAACAGTAGCTACGTCAGGAGAATTTTCTTGATCTTGGTGAGACTGAAGAGCATAAATCTGTTTAGACGCTAACTACTGGTAGCACTGGAAGTGGCACCTTACTGAGTTGGACGGCTGGATGGAACTGACGATTGATGGGACTGGCCCTATTGGCGTGCATCCCTACCTTTATGAGAAACTACCCGAAACTCTCGAATACAATGGTCTAGCTTTCCATACACAAAACACACATCATTACCTGCTTTAGACTCACCCTAATGGTGTCTTCCACACTATAGACACAAAAGATTGGTACGAGCACTACAAACACTGACCTGGGACTTATAGCCTTATGCCCTATCCCTATTGTCATTTTTGAATTTGGGTATTGGGGTACTGGCTAAAGAAGGTACTGCGGCTGAAGACCTCTGATGAACTGAGGATGGTTACCACCTTCTAACTTTGGCTGATTGAAATTAAAACTACTCATCCTAGCTCTTTTATTTCCTCTCTCCCTCTCTTTAATCTTTTGCTCCTCTATCTATTGAGCATGGACCATCAGCCTAGACAAATCTATCTCACTAATCAATATTACGGTCCTACACTCCTTAACTATACTATCAGACAAGCTAGACACAAACTTACTTATCTTGCACCTACTGTCAGCTATCACATGAGGAACATATGTAGCTAACTAAGTGAACTTAAGAGAATACTCCCTCACACTCATGTTGTCTTGCCTCAAATTAATAAATTCTAACACTTTGGCCTCTGTCAACTCTAATGGAAATAATCTGTCCAAGAAAGCCATGGAAAACTCTTCCCATTCTATAGGCCCTGCATCAAAACCTCTATCAACTTTGTACTACTCAAACCAAGTATGGGCTACATTCTGTAATTGATATGTAACCAACTCAGCACTCTAAATAGATGTCACCCTTATAGCATCCGTGACCTTCTGAACCATATCTAACAATTCCTGTGGATACTCTTCAGACTTGGATCCAGTGAAAGAAGGAGGATTCATTCGGGTGAAATCCCGAATTCTAGTTGCAGCAATATTAGCCATTGGGTTGGCTAGAACAATGGTTGGGCATTTATTCTATACTATAATGGAGTCTTCTAGAGTAGTGAACGCAACCCTGAATTCTGCGTGAGAGACATGCTCGTCTAGAGGATCTGCCTGGATGGGCTGAGGGGCTGGCTGAGTTCCTATCCTTCTTCTATTCTTCTTGGGAGGAATGTTCTATAAACGGAAGGAAGAAATGGATTAGACTTAGAGTTTAACTTGATATCATGCTCAATCACACAACATGAAAACTTGAAAGAAGGGAAACTAATTCCTAAACACCTTATAGCCTCTCGTCCATAAGTGTGGCGCGCTACACACCCATGCACAAGACTTTACTCGACATGGTTTTCAAACTTCCTAGGATATTTTAAAACCTTAGGCTCTGATACCAAGTTTGTAATGACCCGAGACTATCCACTAGTCATTACACGGTGCTTACGGTCCTGAGAGACCACAAGCTAACCCATGGGCTAGTACCTGTTGTGAGCACTGACAATATAATAATCATGAATGTGGAAGAATAAATGAAATACCACAAGGTTTTAATAATGAAATAACTAGTGAATTATGAATCTGATAAAATACTAAAATCTAAATAGTCTGAATAGCTAGTTGTAGTGTCTGAAAAGCCTCTAAACTGGATACGGTGAGTTGATAGTACATGCCCCAACTAACCCTAATAACTACTAAGATAAAGACATGAAGTAGTATAATCTATCCTCGAATGACGAGGACTCACTACTACTACTGTACTGCTGATAATCTGAGAATCTAGGTGCGATCCGGGAACTAAGCGTCAGTACCTATGATATGAGACATCATAGCGCAAAAGAAAAGGTATGCGATCAGTACTTTGAATGTACTAGTATGCTAAATGAGGTAGGCTAATATGCATGGTCTCATGAATAGGAATGATAATAATTAACTGGACATACATGTAAAGCATGGAGTACTGAATAGAAAGCATAGAATCTGTAGATACTGATAATGCATGAAAACCTATAAATACTGTAATTGCATGACCAAGCGTATAACATGAATTGAGTAAAATCTGTAAACTGATATACTGAGATAACTAAAATCTATATACTATTGTCAGACAATACTAAGACTGAATAACTGAGTTGGGACTGTAACTAAGATAATATCTAAAACTGTGGGAGGTATTATCTAATCGATATTCCCCAATTTAATTTGATTGGGGTCCAACCTGTAACCCCAGTTGGAAGGGTGTTAATTCCATGACATGGGTACCAATGATGGCTATGTGGATCTACTAAACTGATATAATATCCAAAGGACTAAGGGTGTCAAGCCTGAACTGATGGGTGACCCCTGCGAGATAGTCAAGCCTACTTTGATGGGTAACTACTCATATCCTATGCTAGCTAAGTAGTTCTGTAGTATAGGGATTTCTACTAATGATTCTGCCTATCTGACGGAGAAAATGCCATCCCTACACTCGTTCGGTGCTAAATACTACTCCCAACTGAAAGACACTGAGGTACTAGACTGTTCTGAGTTGAATAACTGATATCTGACTATTCTGATAATGCTCATAGCATAATCTGAAGACTATTCTGTAATGTACTAAGGCTAGACTAAATAAACAGCTATGGTTTTTGGGTACTCAATACCCCCAGGACTCAAAACAACAATATTAAAAAGACACTAAAGCTTGAAGGCCAAAACATGAAGGCTCTTAATAAATAAATTACTCGTGTAGGCATTTTATCAAACACTTGTAGTTCATGGTTTTAAAATAATCATTGAAATGTCATGAAACTTGAAGAAATAGCATGAATTCATCATAATAGTATTAAATCATGGTTTAATTTAATAAATAATAATATTAAAACATGGAGGATTGAATAATAATAATTTCACGGTAACATGGTATAAAATCATAGTTCATGGAGATTCATGGGTGAAATCCCCAATTTAAAACACAATAACATGAAAAGATCAAAATTTTATAATTTAAAAAGGTTGCTTGGACTCCATGGATGAAAGAGATCCATGGATGAACATCTAACATACCTTAATTGATGGATTTCTTAAAGTTCTTGGTGAATGCTTGAGGATTGACCTTGAATTTGAGAGCTAGGGTTCTTAATTGGGAGAGAATGCCTTTTGATTTGGGGAAAATTAACTAAAGAATGATTTTAAAAATATTTTTAGGGCTTAAATATCACATCTGGGCAGACTAAAATAATGGAAAAAGGATTGTTTTATCCCTGAACGAAATATTAATTTTTCATCAAATTTTTCTGAAATAGGCACCTGGCGTGACGCAGCGCTATCGTACCATGTCACTGGAAACTAACAACTGGAAACTAGGCTAACAGTGCGACACGCCATTATCTCGGTATTTTGATGCTAGTTTGGCCACCTCCACGATACGCCAACATCGCGAAGGCCCACTGGAAATTGACAAACGGGAAATTGGCCTACTCTATGATGCTCCATGATCGCGGAGTCACACTGAAAATTGGCAATTGTCATTTGAGCTGCCTACGCGATGCACTAAGGGTTAAAATGACGGTGTTTAACAACTGAAACTTTAAATCGCCATAACTTCTTACCAGGTTATCGGATTTAGGCGAATTTTATATCGTCGGAAAGCTAATTCAATTTCTTACGCAATAGAAGGCTCTAAACTAGAAAATAATGAGTATTTAAAAAATATCATATATAAATACTCATGTATAGGGACTTAGATTATGCTAGGAAAATACGGGGTGTGTGTCATGGATCTTTTTCTAACTTGTGAAGTGTGTCATTTATAATCTTAGTTGCTAAAATTTTACTAAATGTAATCCTCACTAAGAGTTGAAGATATATATCACAGATGTAGTTTGAAGTCATGATCATTTTGAGCTCAGCTATAAATATAATAAAGTGAAGTTCAAACTCAATTCGAATATATATATATATATATATATATATATATATATATATATATATATATATATATGTATATATAGATAAGTTCAAATTCAAATGTATATAATGACAAGTGGTGTAACAATCTTGAAATCAAGTAAGTCAAACTAAACTAAATTTTACTTACACATGTATCATAATATATCTTAGAATCAAATCAGGAAAGATACTTATGTATTAACTAGTTTGACCGCACGTTTCTCGTACGTGTAACTTATAATTATTTAAAATTGAAGATTTTGTCTACTGCAAGTGTTTTTAATGACGTGCAAAAAGTTCAAATCATGTGATCTCCAAAATCTTTGACACTTTAATATAGTAATGTAAACATAACTTATATTTTATTGTAAATACATATATATTTTACCATCAAAAGTTTAAGTGTTTAATGAATCATCATTTTTGCGCTCATCATGTAGTATCTCTTTTTTTTTATTGCTAGAGACTAAGAGAGACACATCGATTTGAACCATATTTGTAGTACATTATTTATTTATTTATTTATTTATTTATTCTATATTTAAAATTTTTCTTATTTTAAAGTTAAATTTTTAGAAAATCTTTGATTACTTACTTAAAACTTTTAGAAATTTGATATTTCTTATATTTTCTTATTTTAATGCTTTCATATTCCTTTCTAGATTTTTCAGATTTTCTTAAAATCAACTTTAGTTGATTTAGAATTTTAAAATAACGAAAAAGATATTAGTTGTCATTAATTATGATGATGACTTCTAATAAAAAAGATTTTACTATAAATATTTGATCAATTTTCAACTATTAAATATTAGAAAAATAGTGAAAAGACTATTTAATCTAAAGTTGAGATCGAAATTCTAAAATTTAGAATTTGTTCAAATAAGGAAAATTTCAATAACCAAAGTTTATTAGGACAAAAATTTAAATTAGAATTTTATTTGATATAAATAAAATCTTAACTATCTATCATAATATTTTTTTTTAGAAGCAGAGGCTTTAAAAAAAATACTCGTGGGACTTTTTGTCTTTTAAAATTTTATCCTTTTTAAAAGGAATTAATTCCTAATATCGATTTTTTTAAGTGTTCTATAATTTTTCCTACTATTTAGAAATAATAATTTTTCTACTATTTATATATGTTAAAAGAAACCTCCCAACATATATATTTTAGGAGTCTACATTAATTACATCTTATCATATATTCTTCCTATACCATATATTTTAGGACTTTTCCCATATACTTTAGGAGTTGATATTATATATATATATATATATATATATATATATATATAATGATATAATAATTGTAGGAAAAAGGTGAAAAGATATTTTGTCTAAAGGGGAGTGTTTTAATAAAGGGCAAAAAATTCAATTCACTTTTCTAAGGATCTTCACACTTTTAATATATTATAGATATAGATATAGATTATAGATTATAGATTATAGATTATAGATGAATATATACTGATTTACTTTGCTATAAGACTAATACTAAAGAAAATTATTACTAGTAAACTTTACACTTGTATCAAAATAATTACTATTTTAGAGAACATGAGTCGACCTTAAGGTACACTGTTGGAATTATTAAATAGGCTAAGATTGAGCAAGTTGGGTTGTATATGTACAAACAAACATGGATCACTTAATATCTTTAATTAGTTGAAAAAACATGTATTTTCTAATAAATAAGTTACAAAAGATCCTTAAACCCATACATTGTGGGATTAAAAATAATTAAATAAAAAAATTAGTGTTGCAATAATTTGGAAGTTGGTGTTGCAACATGATCAAGTTGGTAATTGGTGGTGCGACATGGTGTTGTAACATGTATTTTGATTGTTTAAAGCTTGGACATTCATCTATAAATAGATAAATTCAGTTTCATTTTGAGATACACCAAAACAAAGAGAGCAAAAGAGAGTAATCCACATATATTCTATAGTCTGTGAGAAAACTATTTCTTTTATAAAAGTAGTCGTTATTTGACACTACCATTTTATAATCAGTATTATTGTATTACTCCATTGGGTTTCTTATTTACCCTGATATAATATTTGGTATCGTTGTTACTCTCTTATTATTGTTATTTTGTGTGGATATTATCCTGGGTGAGAATATTTATTTTTCCAACAACGTGGTATCAGAGCCATGACAAATAATAGTCTACTATCTTTTTAGTACCCTCATCTTGCAAAAGAAAATTATGAAAAATGGTGCCTACGAATGAAAGTCATTTTTGGTTCTCAAGATTTTTGAGACATTGTAGACAAAGGGTATACAAAACTCGCCAATGAGGAGACTCTGTCTCAAAATAAAAAAGATGTCTTGATTAAGACAACGAAGAAAGATCAAAAGGCCTTCACTCTCATCCACCAATGTCTGGATGATGGTATGTTTGAGAAGGTGGCTAATGTAACCACCTCGAAGAAAACTTGGGAGATTTTACAAAATTTTCTCCAAGGAGTTGATAAGGTGAAGAAGGTAAAACTTCAAACTCTAAGGGCTGATTTTGAAGTTTTAAAAATGAAAGAATCCGAATCCATTTTGGATTTTTTTCAAGAGTGATGTCTGTTGTGAATCAACTAAGAAGGTACGGGGAGTAAGTAGATGATGTGTGTGGTAGAAAAGATCATGCTCTCTTTAACACTCAAATTTAATTATGTGGTGTATGCTATTGAAGAGTCTAAATATTTAGACCCTATGACAGTAGAGCAATTAGAAGGTTCTTTACAAGCCCACGAACAAAAAAATGAAAAGCAGAAAAGAAGAGCCATTAGAGCAACTTCTTAAAACTCAGGCATCCTTCAAAGATTTTGGAGGTGCAAAAAGTTATAGAGGAAATGGATAATGGCGAGGCCGTGGCTGTCGTGGAGGTCGTGGAAGAGGAAGGAGTTATATCAATAAATTTAACCATGAAGATAAAAACCACCAAATATTCAGAGGTTGTGGTCGTGGACAATGAGGAGGAAGAGGACGTAGAACTTATCAAGGTATCAATGAAATGAGGTATGAAAAATCTAAAATCGAGTGCTACAACTATCATAAATTTGGACATTACTCTTGGGAATATTGTAGTAATGTTGAAGAAAAAGCTAACCTTGTTGACAACAATAAAGAAGAAGATGAGTCAACATTGTTAATGGTACTCACAGAAAATGATACAGGTAATTACAGTTCATGGTATCTTGTTAATGGAGCAAGTAATCATATGTGTGAATACGAAGACAAGTTTGTGGAGATCAAGAAGACGACAAGAGTTAATGTGTCTTTTGTAGATACCTCAAAGATTCAAATTGAAGAAACAGGTACGATTTTGATATTCTGTAAAAATAGTGATCACAAATTGATCAATGAGGTTTACTCTAAGCCAAAACTAAAAAATAATATTTTGAGTTTGGGCCAACTTCTTGAAAAAGGATATGATATTCATATGAAAATAATGCATCTTTGGCTTGGAGATTCAAGTAATAATTTAATTGCCAAAGTGCATATAGCAAAAAAATAGATTATTTCATTTGAATCTTAAGACCACTAATGCAAAGTGTTTGATGTCTAATATGCAAGATGAGTCATGGTGTTGGCACATGTGATTTGGACATTTGAACTTTGAAGCTCTCAAATCAGTAGGAGAAAAGAAAATGGTTGATGGAATTCCATCAATAAATTATCCCAATCAGCTGTATGAAACTTGTCTTCTTGGAAAATATGCAAGGAGGAGTTTTCCGAAGGAAACCTTGTCAAGAGCAACTAATCCACTTCAGCTTGTTCATATCAATGTGTGTGGTCTAATCGATCCACCTTCTTTTGGTAAAAGTAAATACTTCTTGCTATTTATTGATGATTTCAGTAAAAAGACTTAGGTATATTTCTTGAAGAAAAAATCAGAAGCTTGTGTTGCTTTTAAAAATTTCAAAGCACTTGTAAAAAAAGAGATCAACTATGAAATAAAAGCCTTAAGGTCTGATAGAGGAGGCGAATTCACTTCAAAAGAATTTAATGACTTTTATCAGTCTTATAAAATTCGTCGCCCTATAACGACACCTTAATCGCCCCAACAAAATAGAATTGCATAAAGAAAGAATAGAACAATTCTTAATATGGCAAGATGTATGTTGAAAGCTAAAAATATGCCAAAAGACTTTTGGGTTGAGGTTGTTTATTATGCAATTTATTGAAGGAACAGATCTTCAATAAGAAATAAGAAAGATCAAACACCTCAAGAAGTATGGAGCAGAAGAAAGCCAAGTGTCAAGCACTTGAGAATCTTTTCCGATGCTCATGTTCCACATCAAGGGAGAGCTAAAATTGATGATCGTAGCGCCAGGTATATGTTTATTGGCTATGACACTAGTGCAAAAGGATATAAGTTATACAATCCAAGCAATAAAAATGTGATGGTCACTCGTGATGTTGAATTTGATGAAGAAGCGTCATGGAATTGGGAAGGCCAGGAGGCTCAGGAAGAAAGAACATATAATTTTCTTTCATACTTTGGAGATGAAGAAGAACATGATACCATGGCACCTGCACAGGATGCAACCCTACCAGCAAATATTGTATCTCCTTCTTCTCAAGATCAGACTTCAAGTGAAAGGCCACAGAGGATGAAGAGCATCCAAGAACTCTATGATGATCCAGAGAAAGTTACTAATTTTATTTTTTTATGTCGTCTCTATGATGACAGTGATTCATTGAATTTTGATGAAGCTATTATAGACAAAAGGTGGAGATAAGCCATAAAGGAAGAAATTCAGTCGATAAAAAAGAACAACACTTAGAAGTTAACAACTCTTCCTAAAGATCATCAAGTGATTGAAGTAAAATGAGTATACAAAGCAAAGAAGAATACTCATGAAAAGGTATAACTCACATTACAAAAAACAGCATTTAGCGATATGTACTTTTCGTCACTATCATATGAAAATCTATCGCTAAATAGAAGTAGCGACAAAATAGCAACGAATTGTATTTTGTCGCTATATTGCTCATTGCTATCCTCATAGCAACGAAAAATTAATTTCCATCACAACTTTTTGACCCCTTAGCAATGATATATTTCGATTTTTGCTGTTACTGACAGATTATTTCATTACTATAACGTTGCTATTACCAAAATTTATTTTTATCGTGGCTAAATCTATGACTAAATATTTTTTCGCTAATCCATTGCAACATAGTTTGATCGACTGAGTAGCCATCTTTAGTGACTAAATTTATCCATCGATAAAGTTTTTCAGTAGCAATGACAAAAGGTAGTCACTAATTTTTTGTCGCTAATAGCATCTGTCTTTAGCAACTAAATTTATCCGTCCTTAAAGTTTTTCAGTAGCAACGATAAATGTTAGTCACTAATTTTTTGTCGCTAATGATTTTGTAAGAAAATAATTGAAACACGTAAATTATAAAATGATTAAAATAACCTAATGCCAAACCAAAATCCATTAAAATTAATTAGTATTTATTACTACATAAATGTTTTATACTTTCAAACAAAATAGTCTATAAAAAATACAATGATCAAGGACTATGAGTACTATGAAGCTAGGAATCAATGTTGTCATCATCATTAGTAGGAGGAAGATCAAGAACAGCCTCTTCTTGTACCCTAATACCACCAACACGCTCAATAACTACTGGACGAAAATGAGTAGTAAGTGTCATAATCAATTGCTTCACAAACTCCTCCAAATTTGTTGTCGGTAAAGAAACCGAAGGTGGTATTGGTGATGTGGAAGCATTACAGGAACAAAGTTTTTCTCTATAGTAACTTTCAGCTTCAGACCTAAGACCGAATAATCTTTTCTTCTTTGTTCCTCCCGCGGATTCATAATATGATTCCAATTAATTAATTTCAGATTCACATTGTAATTTTTTCCATATAATTTCTTCATACTTTTCCTGTAACAAGTAGAGTTATTAAAATAGACTCAAGTTCATGTCGATAGAAAAGAAAAATAAGAGAAGAGTAATGATGTAAATTATAAACTTACATGCAGAAGTCGGGAACGCTCACCAACAAAAGATTTTCCATCATGATTATGTGTATGGGCGTTCAAATGTAACTCACTTAGAGTTGGATCTCAACCTTTTTTAAGAGCCTATACAGAATTTTTAGGTATTTAAAATTAGACCAATGTACATAGCAGCAAACCAAAAGAATAGAGAGTCATAAAAGTTCTTGGCATAGCAGCTAAACAAAGAAAATATAGCAGCAACTCTAGCAGTAGTGACAACTCTTTGATCAAAATAAAGACAGCGTGTACATTCACTTAACCAATATAATTACATGTTATGAAGTGAAGACATTATGCACATTCTACAAAATTTTTGGCCATACAAGAAATATAGGTATCACATACCATAATACAACATTCACTGGCCTTATTAACTCGGCTGTCGTTAAAACTAATACAAGATATAAGGGAATTTATGTAATAAACAAATGCCTGCACAAGAGTAACTAAAGGCAAAGAAAACCCTGCTATAAAATAACAATACCTGCTTTATTCTTCATTATGTAACAATTTCAACACGATTGCATAAGCAATTCCTGCATTATAATCCCCATATAACTAGTTCACGAACTAAACGACCCCTAAACATATAAACACGTTAAGACACTTCGGCTTGTAAACTAATCTAGAAGATAAAATAATAAACCTTTCATTTCACTTCGTGGAACTAAATCTGGATTATAGTTTTCCAGTATAATGAAAGTTATTTTGCGAAATAGGGGCATGTTCCTGCATAGCATACTCAATTTTTTGGGTTAATATTGTATCTAACAATTAATATTTTATATATATTGTGGAAAATGTTAAAATGCAATAACGATTTCTATGGACTTTAGATAATAGACAACTTCATAGCAGCTCCTACTAAAAACACAAGTTTTTCCAAGGAAAACTAAATACAACACTCATGCAGATGTTGCCTTCTCATCTCAAATTATAAAAATCAAGTAGGACATGCCCAAATACCAAAATCACATGCTTAGTTTTAAACTAAATTCTTCAATGAATTTCTACTTTTAATCCTTTGATATTAACCGACTAATGTAGCTCTATGTATCAAAATATAGACAGTTGACGAGAACACATGCAGATACTTAGTTACTTTCATTGTTATATACATAGAGCCAGTAGTTAAAGTGATATATAGATGGCAATAGGAGCATATACGATGTCTAATGAGCTTAATTTCTTCATAACACTATACAGGATACAAAGAAATCTAATGCTCAGTTTGAATATGGAATGTAGCATGAATGAAAGAGCAGTAGACAATCAGAAACACATCAGGGCACACCCACTGAACACTAGTACCAAACAGTTTCACATTTATCGATCCAACTAAATTAACTGAAAAAACCGTTGGAATTATAATATAAGTTGGGACAGCCAAAAACCTAAGATGAGAAGTTATATTTTCAGAGCCTTACTGGCAGAGCGCTCTCCAGAGCACCTAAGTATCGATGTAATTTTAAGCTTTTTATAGCTAAATAAATGATGAGTCAGTAAATGAATCTAGAAGATCATTTTTGTAGATAAATAAAGGTAAAAATATGATTCATTAATCTAAAATTTTAAGCATCCAAGCAATATAATTCGCCTTTCTAGCAAGAGAAAAAATTTTGATCCTGGACTATGAAAAATTTATAAACAGAGGAAGAAATTTATAGATAACATCAGTCTATCACCATTAACATTACTTTCCTTTTAGAGCTAGCCCTTTTCTTTTTCTGCAAAAACTTTTTTTCCAGTTTGGAAATATTAAAGACAAAAGTAGATTCCACCAATAATTTTCTCGTGTATTTTACCTCTTTTCATATGGGTGGTCCTTTGACATTTGACAAATAGAATTTTATCACCGGCCAACTGTCCAATCTCAAATTCTATCCAAAAGGTAACATAGCTATAGACCTAACAACGTTGAGCATGCACTTGCCTATCTTCTACATGCAACAAATTAGGAATATTGAGGAACCCATGTAGCTTCCCTTAGTTTCATCTGATATACAGATTCTCTCTCTTGAGAAATAGGAATATTTAGATAAGTTAGCTACAAACTGTTGAGAGTTATGACATAAAAACAAGCACAAAAAAGCAAGATTCAGTTGTGCTTTTATAGCTCATGTGTTCTTGAAAATCAACAGGAAGAAGAGAGATCGACTCTAAAAGTCATCAAGGCACCATTTTTTTGGCCTTTAAATGCCCAAAATGGTAATTTTTTCCATTGAAAATAGAAATAAAATCTTAGGGAACACATTGATCATGTTCAAGTCATTGTTTAGTACTTCTCAATTCGTAAGCCGGGAGTGTACATCGCTTGTTCTTACATTCAGTTGCAAGCTAAGACAACTAATTAATATGTTCCTTAAATTATTTAAATAAGACTTGAAGAAAACATACTCAGCTCTAAAGGGGTGTAAGATTGCAGAAAAACAAAAGGAATACATGGTGTTCCACCATCCTACTCAGCATTTTTTGTACAATGTAAAGAAATAATTAGCATACTTTAAAAGAATTAGGAAGTTCGTGAACAGGTCCAAATACTTTGACAGATATAGTCTTACACATAGTTGATGAGTGATTTCATTAACTAACAGGTAGAGAAGGTACACGAGCAAACATATACTTATTTAACCAACAACAACAACGTACCCAATATAATATCACTCAGTGGGGTCTGGGGAGGATAAAATATACATAGTTGGTAGTCCTTACCACTAACTCAGACGTAAGAAAAGGAGGTTGTTGCTGATTGTAACGCTCTAATTTTTCTGAATCGGAATGCTACATGGCTCACGACCTCAAAGTACCACAAGCTAACCCATGACTGATATTTGTACTTGTATACTGCATAATATAACATGAAGATGTGGAAAAATATGTACTGAAAGGCCATAAGGTTCGAATCCAAAATAAGAACAATGTCTGAAGATAGTATAATAATACCAAAAAAAATTTGAAGTAACTGTCTGACATACTAGTGTCTGGAAAGCCTCTAACTATCTGAATAAGGAGTTGATGGGACATGTCCCCAACTAACTCTATCTAGAAACTGAAGTAAAATAGCAAATGAAGCAATAATCATATCGTCCTCAAATGAGAAGGACTCACTGTAAACTCTGAATACTAGAATGCTACTATTGATCTGGAGATCGTTCCTATGAACCTATCTTGTAACATAAGAGAAAGCACTATAGCGCAAATACGTCAGTACGTATGAATGTACTGAGTGTATGAGTGAGGTAAGCCAAATGCAAAGGGTTATATGCATGAACAGTACTGATTGATATAAATGTGAGAATACATACATATGTAACTGTAACTGAACTCATGGAGATACTGACTACCAATCCTAAATATTGACAACCTGAGTTTACTAGTACTGAGATACCAAATGACTGAGTTTACTAATACCTATACATGAATCAGTAATGAGTGAGAAGTTGATACTGAAGGAATAAAACTACATTACTGATACATGAATGACTATTTTTGATAGTTTTAATTATGAAAAACTGGCCTGGTTTACAGCATCTGGCAGTCTAATTATAAAGAATAAATCTGATTGACTATATCTGACAGCCGTGAATATGAAGAGCTGATATGTTTGACTGTATCTGACAGTCATAAATTCAAATAATGATAATATAAGTTCTGATAAATAATATAACTGATAGCATGAGTGACTGTATCTGACAGTCATGAATGTGGTGAACTAGCTGAGTTTCACATTGAGGGGTGACTGTAGCTGACAGCCCTGAATCTGAAAAACTATTTGAGTTCTTTTACTGAGACTGAGAATGAGACTAAAATTGAGACTGTAGGAGGTAATCATCTAACCGACATGCCCTGAAATTAAACTGGTGGGGTCTAATCTTTGCCTTGATTGGAGTCAATACTGTGCCACGGGTAGTGACAATATGTGAGTAACCTTATTTTGTTTTTGGGAGCTCATTACATCTGCCCTACTATCAGATAAACTCAAAGAAAATTCATTAGCCCTATGGGTAGGGACATCTCAACCTACACTGGCTATGTAGTTCTAAAACGCAAGGATTGCTTATAAGAATCACACTCTCTGACTGTAGCAGATGAGTCCTCATCTTTGGGTTCACTCGGTGCTGAATCCTACTCCCAACTAAGTAGACACTGAACTGAATAACTGGGATGAACTTAATAACTGAACTGAACTGATTAGCTGAACTGATACTAGTGGTATTATTTTGCGGGGCTAAACTGAGTTTACTCAATTCCGATGACTAATGAAATGTACTGAGTTCTGAGGAATGATTGAGAGTACTAAAGTTACTGACATTGATCATGAATACTAAGGTTATAGATATTACTGTGTACTGAGATCACTGAGATTACTGAACTAGTGAGATTTCTGAGTTTTCCTGAGTCACATTACTGACTGAATTCTATAGATCATGGCTTAATTGAGAGTATCATGATAACATGATGTGGCTCTAGTCACATAGCTATAATTTTGGGTATGAATACCCCCAGGACTCGATGGAAGGAAACTGATACAACATGACTGATGTGATCATAAGATTGGAGTCCACAATTGGCATTGTCATAAGTAGGGGATATTATACTTCATGTAGTTCTTCAATATCTTAAGCATGTTAGGGAGTGCATGGATATATTTCATGTACATATTGTATATCTCCATTATCATACATGCTTCATACCACAACAATAGCAACACATCAATATCATGGAATTCATATTGAAGTATATAGCTAACATGGACTTGTCATTTAGATATCATAGAACCATGTAAACATGAGTTTCTAGAATCCTAAACATTTTATCAAACACCTTGCATGCACTCTTTAAGGCATTGGTCTGCTTATCAATTTGACAATCTTAATCCATCCAAAATTCATGGGTTTCAACTAACCTATTCACATGCTTCATGAAAAACACATCAAGATACAACCTTGAATCGAAACAACAATCATCAACATGAATATAGTCATAACACAACAAGGAAATCACAATTTATAATTTAAAACATTATTCTTGAGCTCCATGAATGAAAGGGACCCATGGATGAACACTACGCATACCTTAGATTAATAATTTGTGAAGATTGACACCAAAATTTCCTTGAAATAGACTCTTCTATAAAAACCCTAGGGCTTGTTCTTGAGAGTTTTGATCTTGAGAGGAAACCCTACTCTTGTGGTTGAGAGTGTATGAAAGAGCTTTTTCAGATGTTTAACTAAAGAGAATGGAAGATAATACGCTCCTTGAGTGTTATAAGCCATGGAAAGTGAATGAAAAAGATCAACATACCCTTAGTAAAATATCCCTCAATTTCTGGAAAAAATAGCTGACGACATTCGTGACAAGCCGTCAAGTTGGTGATAGGCCGTCATGAATTATCGTCACAAAAAGGTAAAATTTTGAGTTTCTGGTTAAGGTTGATGACATTGGTGATAGGCCATCATGGGCGTGACTTCTTGTCACAAAATGTCATCACCAGGGTTAGAAATGTGCCAGGTCTAATGACATTGCTGATAGTCCATCACGGACGTGACGGCTTATCACAATTGTCTTCACCAGTTTCCCAGCCAGATATGCTGTAGTAAAATGGGTATAACTCTTTGCTCTGATATTGGATTTAGGAAAAATTGGTATAGTTGGAAAGATAATTCAAAGAGATTTCATTTGATATATAGTAAGCCTGTCAGTTCTTCATATACAATGAGTTATGTTTGATTGAATTTGACCCAAGTTTTGACGCTCACTAAAACTTGAACGATAGGAAAGGTTTTAATTTGTACTTAATTTAGGGGACCTCCATGATCTAAATTCATGCTCAAATAGATTCTCACACTACAAAATTGATTAAAACACTAAATTTACATAGGATTCTAGGTTTTTGAAACATCTATGCATAGAAATGACGGATTTACATCCTAGTTCGAAATATGGGGTATTACAATATCTCCCCCTTAGGAACATTCATCCTCAAATGAGACTGTCTGAGATGAGAGAAAAGACAATTGGCGTGGATATAGAGCATTAAAAACTGATCATGATTTCATGGATGACATAATTGATAAGCTGAACATATCCTACTGAACATGCATATCTGATGCATGCATAACTAATTCATAAGTACATGCATGAGAGTACTGATAAGCTGATTATGCATATCTGATGCATGAATATAAGACTGATCTGGATCATGAACATGTAATGAATATGCAATGCTAAATATACCAAGTTTGAACTGAGAATTGAGCATGGAACTGAACATCAGGTTTGTACTGAATACTCTACATAAAGCTGAATAAGCTTAAAAAAGACTGTTACCTTCAACGAAAATGCTAATGAATCCTGAGATCGTTTACTAAACATGCATGAGTGAAAACATGAGAACATAACTTAATTTGGAACGTGATACATGAACTAAACTAAGACATTGAGTACATGGCCTATGACTGAGATTGGACATAGAGGACGACTTATGAGTATTCGTACTCCAGACTGGATTTATTACGTGAAGAGAGAATGGGATGCTTACATTATGAAAGCTTGGGTGATCATCGTATATCTCCTCTTTGGGACACTAGGTCCTTCAAAGAATGCTGACTTGGCTGAGATACTGAGGGAAAACTGAGGCGATGCTCAAGGCACTTAGGAACTGAGTTATAACTGAATATTTAGAATTAGTGACTGATACATGATACATGAACTAAACTGATCTTACATACACTATTAAACTCAATCTTGTAGATGGTTACATCCTAGAGATGTCTGTTAGTATGGTTGGATGGGAAGATGGGAGAACAACCCCTACCAAATTGACTGCATATCTGCTAAACTGACTTGACTGACTAATTTATGCTAATAACTGAATACTGGTCATGTAATACTAAACTGAACTTAGTCAGAATAACTGAACTGGGACTATAGAATATTGTACATAGGAGGTAAGGATTAACTGGGTACCATAAGGTGATTGAGCATGGATTCATAGAGACTGTATTACTTAAAAATGAAGTGCCACGCGTATAATATGATTCTGAAAGATTTAGTAAACTGAGGTACTGACAAATAAGAGAGAAACTAATAGTTGCATACCATGGCTTAGTGAATCTGAGACTAAATTGAGTTTTAAGATCTAATTACTGAAATAGGACAAAATGCAGGGTTCGGTTAACTGAATTTCTGAAATTGAAGTTTTGATTGACAATCAGGTACTAAGTTCTGAGACTGAATAGAATACTAATTACTGAGTGCTAAATACTAGAAATGGAATGTCAACATCATGAATTTATCACAAGATCCAAATTGAGAATTTTTGGGACATGTTCTGAATTTATACGATTGTTAGGACTGTAGAATAGATAGCAGAAACTAAAAATACTAAAGATTGGCATGAGTACATGATTCATGAGCTGCATGACTTAAGTTTTGGAGTTTCTATGTTCATGATATATGATTCGTAACACTTAATGAGTTTGGAACACCTCACACTGGAAACTAAAAGCATATGCTATCCTTAGGGGAAAATATGTGAATATTAACTGTATTCATGGAACTGAGATGTGAAGCATGAATGGTAAACATGATAAATGAGACATAAAAGAAAATAAGGATACCACATCTACTAATTTGGCACAACTAATAGAATTCTGAAGGCCTGACTTTCTTAGTTTTTATAATTGGACAGTCCCTATATACCTGTCCGGCTATGGTAGACTGACCTACTGGGTAGAGACTGGGTAAGGTCCTGTCAATATTTAGTCTGACCTTAAGTTTGACCGTTATGTAAAGAGTTTTAAAAGAAAAGAGGCACAGGATAAGGTGAAACATAAGCATGCGAATAAGATATCTGAAACTTACCAGTGACTGTATTAGGAGAAGTTTCATAATCCTATCGGGACTGAGGATCATAGAGTCTGTTTGGGCGTTGCCCACTGATAGCACTGGAAGTGGCATCCTACCAATTTGGGTGATTGGGCTGAATAGAAGGACGACCGTAATAACCTCGTGGACCGAGTTTAGGACAATATTTGACTTTGTGACCTAACTCACCACATTCGAAACACATATCACTACCGGTTCTACACACACTCTAATGATGCTTACCACAAGTCTAACAAAAGGGATGGGTAAGGACTCTACGCTCACTACCCTCTGACCTCAGCTAAGAAAGACTGTAACTACCTATTCTAGCCCTCTTATTTTCTCTCTCTTTCTTTTTAAGCTTATGCTCCTCAATATTTTGAGCATATACCATCAACCTAGACAAGTCCATATCACTAATCAACATTGCAGTCCAGCACTCCTTAACCACTCTACCTAATACCCCAGATACAAATTTATTCATTCTGGACCTACTGTCTGCCACTACATGGGGAGCATACCTGGCTAACTAGGTGAACTTAAGGGAGTATTCTTTCATGCTCATCATATCCTGCCTGATATTGATGAACTTTAACACTTTAGGCTCCTTCAGATCAATGGGAAAGAATATATCTAAGAAAGCTGTAGCAAACTCTTCCCACTCTATGGGCTCTGTCTGTTCCCCTGTCTACCTTCTACTGTTTAAACCACATATGGGATATATCTTGTAGTTGATAGGTGGATAACTCTATACTCTCACTGGAATTCACTCCCATGATGTCTGTGACTTTCTAAACTTGATCAAGGAACTCCTGTGGATCTTCAGAGCATTTCTCAGTTTCTACCCCAGTGGGTAAGTCAATCATATCCAGAAGAGTATATAGAAATTACTCAGTTACAGTATCCCAGAAAATCACTTTAGTAGATCTTGTGGAGTTAAAGATGACTGATTTTGATATTATTTTTTGCATAGATTTGCTCTACTCATGCTATGCTTCAGTTGACTATAGAAATAGAGTCTTCTAATTTTATTTTCCCAATAAATCAGTTATTAAATAGAGGGGTAGTACTTCATTCTTAGGGGTCAGATTATTTCATATCTTAAGGCAAGAAAAATGATATCTAAGGGGTATGTTTACCATATTGTTTGAGTCAAAGACTCTAGTTTTAAGACTCCAAGTCTCAAGTCTATTTTAGTAGTAAGGGAATTTCTAGACGTTTTCCCTGATGATCTTCTCAGAGTTCCTCCCAAAAGGGAAATTAACTTTAGAATAGATCTCCTTTAAGATAGCCAGCCTATCTCTATTTTGCCCTACAGAATGGCTCCAGCTAAGCTCAAAGAGTTGAAAGAACAATTTAAACATCTCTTATATAGGGTATTCATCAGATCCAGTGTTTTCTCGTTGGGCACTCTAGTTATGTTCGTGCGTAAGAAAGATAGTTCTCTCAGAATGTGCATCGATTATTGTCAGTTGAACAAAGTCACAATCAAGAATAAGTATCCACTCCCCAGGATTAATGACTTGTTCGATCAAATTTAGGTTGCCAGTTATTTCTCTAAGATAGACCTCAGATCCGGCTATCATCATCTCACAGTTAGGGAATGGGACATTTCGAAGACACCCTTTAAAACTCGGTATGGTTATTTAGAATTCCTATTTATGTCTTTTGGACTAATGAATACCCCAGCAACTTTCATGGAACTAATGAACAGAGTGTTCAAGCAGTAATTGGACATGTTCATCATAATCTTCATTAATGATATTCATGTATACTCTCGTAGTGAAAATAATCATGCAGACCATTTTAAAATTGTATTACAGACTCTTAGAGCCCATTAGTTATTCATCAAATTCAGTAAGTGTGAGTTTTGTAGTAGCTTTCCTTGGCCATAGTATTTTTGGTAATGGCATTAGAGTTGACCCTCAAAAGACTGAATCAGTGAGAAACTGGCCTAAACCTATCTCTCTATCAAATATCAGGAGCTTCTTGGGTTTGGATGGCTAATACCAATGGTTTATTAAAGGGTTTTCGTCTATTGCATCCCCCATGTCTTGACTGACTCGGACAAAAGTCAAATTTCAGTTGTCAAATTCTTGTGAAAAGAGTTTTTAGAAATTAAAGGCTCAACTCACCTCAACCCTAGTCTTGACTTTGCAAAATGGTTTAGATGGGTTCATTGTTTACTGTGATTCTTCCAAAGTTAGTCTTGGTTTTGTATTAATATAGAGAGGTAAGGTCATAGCCTATGCCTCCAGACAGCTTAAGCCTCATGAAAAGAATTACCCTTGATCTTGAGTTGGAAGCTATTGTTTTTGCCTAGAAAATTTGGAGGCATTACTTTTATGGAGTTCATGTTGATGTGTTCATGGATCACAAAAGTTTACAGTATGTATTTTTTAGAAGGATTTAAATCTTCATTAGAGAAGGTGGCTTGAGTTGTTAAAATTTTTTGACATAAGTGTGTTATATCATCCGGGCAAGGCCAATGTAGTGGTAGATTCTCTTAGTTGATTGTCTAAGGGTAATGTTGCTCATGTCAAGGATGAATAGAAGAAGTTAGTCAGGGAGGTTCATCAGCTTTCTAGATTAGGTGTTCGATTGGTTGATTCAGCTGAGGGTAGTATATGGGTTCAGAATGGTTTGGAATCTTCTTTGGTTGCCGAAGTGAAAGAAAGCAAGATAGGGATTCCAGTTTGGTTAAGTTGAAGCAATCAGATAGAGATCAGAAGGTAGAGGTTTTCTCCCAAATAAGAGATGGTGTGTTGCAATGTAAAGGTAGGTTGTGTGTACCTTGTGTTGATAATTTGAGATAGTGGATTTTAGTGGAAGTGCATGGTGCGCGTTACTCTTTACACCTAGGAGACACTAAGATGTACCATGATTTGTGGGAAATTATTGGTGGAGTGGTATGAAGAAGGATATTTTAGAGTTCGTAGCTAAGTGTTCAAACTATCAGCAAGTCAAGGTTGAACACCAGAGGCCTAGTAGCACATTACAGTAGTTCAGCATTCCTACTTGGAAGTGGGAAGAGGTGATTATAGATTTTGTGATAGGGTTGCCTCATACGCATTGTCAGCATGATTCGATATGGGTGATTGTAGACAGAATAACCAAATAATCTTATTTCTTGCTATTTCATACTTCTTATTCAACGAGGACTATTCCAATCTCTATATTTGAGATTTGGTTAGGTTGTATAGAGTCTCATTATCTATTATGTCAGATAGAGGTACTTAATTTACCTCTCACTTTTAGAGGGATTTTCAGAAGGGTCTTGGTACCCACGTTCATTTCAGTATAGCTTTTCATCCTCAGATAGTTGGTTAGGCAGAGAGGATTATTCAGACCCTAGGGGACATGTTGAGAGCATATATTATTGACTTTAAAGAAAGTTAGGATAATCACTTCCTTTTGATTGAGTTTGCCTACAATAACAGTTATCAATCCAATATGCAGATGGCTTCATTTGAGACCCTCTATGGGAGGAGATGTAGATCTCTTATTTGTTGGTTTGAAGCAAGTGAGGATGCATTGATAGGGCTAGATTCATTGTTTGATATGATGGAGAAAGTTCAATTAAGTAGGGAAAGGCTTCAGACAGCCCAAAGTAGTCATAAATCTTACATAAATGTGAGGAGATGAGATCTTAAGTTCAAAGTTGGGGATTGGGTTTATTTGAATATCTCGCCCATGAAAGGAGCAAAGAGATTTGGCAAGAAGGGGAAGCTTAGTCCCCGATGTGTTGGCCCTTACAGAATTCTGAGCCATTTTAGGAAGGTAGCTTATGAGCTAGAATTGCCTGCAGATTTGGCATCAGTGCATCCAATGTTTCATATTTCCCTATTAAAGAAGTGTATTGGTGATTCAGCTGTGGTTATTCCATTGGAGGATATAAAGGTTAAGGGTAGCCTTTCCTTCAAAGAAGTCCCAGTTGAGATTCTCGATTGACAAATTTGTAGGCTAAGGAACAAAGAAGTTCCTTGGGTTAAAGACCTTTGGTAGAATCAGTCCATTGAGGGAGCCTCTTAGGAAGCAAAAGCAGATATGCAAACCAAGTACCCTGACCTTTTCTCTAAAAACTCAGACTTAGCTTAAGGTAATAGTTCCTCTTAGATTGACTCTTTTCCATTCTCAATTCCAGCTATATAATCATTCTCATGTCATTGCATGCATTCACGAAATCAATTCAGTTCATATATCATATTTCAGACTCAGTTATGTATTCAGGTTTTCAGTCATGCATGTTCAGTGTATTATCTCAGTTTTTTCAGTATTCTCAGCTAAATCAGTCTCATTCGAGGACAACTGTTCCCAAGGGGGAGATATTATAATACCCCGTATTATTCTTAGCTTAGTTCAGCTCCTAGTTGCATGCATAAGAATCTTAATTCCTAAAAAAATCACTAAGTATCGGGGACTTAGTTATTTTAAGGACTCTTAACTTTGATGATTTTTAAATTGGTCTTACCAACCCCGAGACATTGGTTTTTGAGTTAAGTCATGTTCAGAGGTGTAAGATACATATCTCAGAGAAGTATTGGATTTTTAAGACAAGAATTGGGTCATGTTTGGATCACAATTCCATCTGCTCATCACAATTGGGATGCATCGCAGTGGTAATAGTGATGGAATCGCGATGACCCTGTAAACCGCATTCCAGTTACGAATTTAATTGCCTGAGGGGAAATTATGTCTTTTCCCCTCAATTCAATTCATTAATTCACAAATTATAACGTCAGTTAGGGCATTATTTTCCCATCTTCTTCAATTTTTCTCTCAAATAAACCCTATTTACCTCCTAAGAACATCAATTTCTGTTACTTTCTCTTTAAGGAAACCAAGAATTCAAGTTTCCAAATACAATAACCATCAAGAAATCATCAAGATTGGTGTTTATCTTTCAAGCTTAATGGTTTAAGGTATGCGTGATGTTCATCCATGGGCCCTTTTCACCCATAGAGTCCAAGGATCCCTTTTTATTTTTAAATTATGAGTTCACTAGTGGAAATTACCCCTATGGCAACGAGCTTTTTGGCGACAGTTAACAAAGTGTTGCAATAGATGGTCTATTGCAACGGTTGCAAGCGTTGCCAAAAATAATTGTTATATTAGCTCTAATTTAATACCATAACCGTCGCATTTGACATTAAGCATTGCAATAGATAAATAAAATAAGCTATAGCAACGCTTAAAGTCCACCAAGAAAAATAAGCTCATTATTACCAAATACCCTGCCTAATATTTTGAAAATACAGTTCTTCTGAATTCTCCCATTCCACCAAGTGAACCTATTTCCTGTAAATCTCAATTCATTTAAACCACATGAGTTTATACACTACGAAAAATCCAAAGTTTCCTGTCGTGTAACTGGAATTCCTCCTGAATTTTCAAGCTCATCTATTATGACATTAAAATCTCTACCAACAAGCTAAGAAACATGAGCATTATTTGCAATTTCCTCTATATCCTTCCACAGTTTTAATCTCTCTAGATGACTGCATCTACCATAAACTGTAATTACTTTGAAAACTTTTGTTCCTCTAGTCAATTTAAATTCCAAAGTTAACTGTTGTAAGAATCATAAGAGCCAAATTCTTGTCATTCATCATCCCAAAAGACCCTAATTTTAGTTGAACAGTCTTCCGTTCCATTTGTCGTACCTAGTCTTCTTTTGTATTTTTCTTATTCTGAAGGACTTTGAAAAGGTTCCAATAGACCAATGTAAGAATAATTATTTCTTCCCTTTAGATCTATTAGTCTCCCAAATGAACATTAAGTTCTAATAGATCTAATATTCCAAAATAATACCTTATTAATCATTGATCACTACTGGATTGGTAACCTGTCTTTCTCCTTGTATTGATGTGTGATTTGGCTGCAGTGTTTTTGCTTTCTTTTCTATTTCTTCCCTTAAACTAGCCAATTTTCCTTGGGTACAAATCCCCATCTCTACCAATTTGATCTATATTAGCATCCATTTCTGCATCTTCTTCGTGATCCTGTCTCTGCTGCTTCTCTTGCTGAGTCAAACTCTGTATTTTAGGTGCCTCTATGCCTTTTATCTATTCAGCCTTATTTCTATTTCCTACACTTCAAGTATTTTGTTAGTATTCCCAACTTCTATGTCTTTTTTTTGTGTCACATTCTTCCCTTTGTTAAATGAGTCACATGTTTCTCTATCACTAACTCTTACTAAAATTTGTGACTTTTTCTATCCGTTTCCTCTTTTATTTTCACTTTTATTGCTACTTTGTGGAGTTGCAACTATGTCACCTATTTTGTTGTTACTCAAAGAATGTCCTTCTTGTTGAATTTTTTGTTTTTTATCATTTGCTTTCCTGCTACTTGCTCCTACTTCTTCTTTATTAACATCAGTCATTAAATCCTTCTCCTTAAGTGCACCAAACTTGTTATTAGTTGCAACCTCTGACTCTTTCATGGGTATGTCTTTCTGATTCCACCTCTTTTCTTTCCTTACTCTATAGTATCCCTTTCTTTTTGGATGCTTTTTTTTTTGTTATTGAAAGTCTTCTTCCTCCAATGCCTTATTTTTTCCTGTATCTCTCCTAACAATTTCTTTAGTCTTTTTTTCTTTATTCTGAGTCTTTTTTTCTTCCTCCTCCTCCACATCATCCTTTGGATATAACTCTGTATGTATGGCATAATACTCTTTTTCATTATGTCCCTGTAATTTACATTCCTTATAGTATTTGGGAACATAATCATATTTAATGTGAATCCATTTCTCTATCACTTATCTTGTCTTCTTTTTCATACCAATGTTGATCCTTTTAGGAAAATCACCTAACATATCTACTTCAACCTTAACTATCGCACAACTTGGCTTTGTTTTGTTTTGAGTAGCTAAATCCACTTGCAGTGGTTTCCTAACAGTTACTGTTAATGAAAAGACTAATTTGTTTGCGAAAAATTAGGAGACAATGATGGAAAAGATATCCATGCAATAGCAGTAGTAGTGTCTTTCTATGGGTTAAACATTGGATCCTATTTCAAAGTTCTCATAGGGTAGGACCAATAATTCTTTGTAATATAGAACTGTGGTTTTGATAACAAATGCACACAATCTTCTATTTTAGTAGCTCTTATCAAAACATGCCTACTACCAAGTATCTCAATATTAACCCCTCCCTTCAACTCACATTGTTTTGGGATTATACATCTCATATCTTGAATATATGTCCAGCCATAAGAGAATTTTCCAATAACCACGTATTGTAGTTCTTCATTGATTATTATTTGGTTGACCTCCTCCTCCTCCCAAATAATACGTGGTTCACATGCAAGTATGAAATCTCTTTTAGAGGAAGTGGTTTATGAGGCTTATTATTGGTTTGAAATAGATTAGCATAAGTGGGTTTTGGTTTTGTAGGATCATCAAGAGTTGCTTGACCAATCTCCAATGTTGGAGGTTGGCCATCGGCCATGAAGGCCATTGTTTCCGATGAGATATCGTGTAGGCAAATTAGAGTTTTTTCTTCCAATTTTTTCGGAGCTGGCTAAATTGTACTTTTTTCCAAAATTCTGTGTTTAAGTAATTCGTATCTTCTTAAATAAGTTAAAATATCAGTACTTGTTAGTTAGTTTGATGGTTGATATATATTAACTTGAGATAATTGTTTTGTCTTATAATTTTCTAAACCTCAAACTTTAGCTCCGCCTTTAAATATAAAGAAGAAAATACCTAAAAATTATAGGAGGAAAAGCATAGCAGGGGCGGGAAAGCAAAGAAAAACCTTAACCCCCTAAATTTAACGCACTTTCTAAATTTAACAAATTGAGAAATAAATTACAAAAGAAAAATAACAGTATATTTTTTTGTTTTTTTTTTAAGTATAATTTTTTGTCCAAGCTATTCAAATCCTTACATCTACATACACTTACTAGTCGGCTTACGCTATGCTACGCACGGCCCAAAGTTGATCCTTAAAAATTCTACGTTATGTATAATTCTATTATTTAATTAAAACTTTTATTTGTTTGGTTGATACATTCTAAGTTATACATATATTATTACATTTAGATTTATGCAATTTGTATAACAATATTTTAAGTTGTTCAAAAGTTTGCGGCATTGATAGTCAATTATATTTTTTAAATAATTTATTTTTTTAATTACTGTGATTTATAATATTTTTTCTTCTATTCTACTAATTATAAGTGACAAAGTAAAATTATTATAAAAAATACTTGAGAAAATTTTATAAGTGGTCTCATATAAGACGTCAACTTAATTTAAAATATCAAAAATAATTTATATTTTTAAGTGGTCACATATAAGGCGTCAAGTTAATTTAATACATCAAAAAATAATTTATTATTTTATATTTATTTTATCTTTTTTGTTAAATATTATTAATTTTTTAATACTTAAATGACTTATAAAAATGTCAAAAAATAATTTATTATTTTACGTCTATTTTAACCTCTTTTACTAAATTTTATTAATTTTTTAATATTTAAATGACTTATAATAATTAATTATGAGTGATAGAGTAAAATCAAGGTTGAAGCAGCTAAAACAGTCATGTCATAAATATCTATTTTAAGTTTTATTAAATATTTTTAATTTTTTTAATACGTAAATGACTTATAATAATTAATCAGAGATAATACAGTAAAATCACAGTTGAAGCAGCTGACGCCAGCATGTCGACCATGAGCATTCTGCTACTCTGCTTCTTTGCTAGTTATTATATAGGATACAAAAACCCAAAGAGTCCCACCGCACCATTACAAGTAACCAAAAATCTATTCGCGTCTCCAAAAATCTATTCTTGTTTCTGGGTTATGTTGTTCCAAAAACAGGAAGGATGGTTCATCAATTAACTGATAATTTACCTTTATTATTGACTACAGTCATTATGTAACATAATTTCAAAATATTTTATTATATTAGGTTAATAGCACGTGTAACGTTTGATTATTTAAAATTAAATTATTTTATCTATTGTGGAGATTTTAATAAAGTATAAAAAATTCAAATCACTTTTCAAAGATTCTTCACATTTTAATAGAATAATGTAAATCTAAACATATATTTTAGTATAAGCGTGTGTGTGTGTGCGCACACACACACACACACACATATATATATATATATATATCCACCAGAAGTTTTGAATAATTGACTAATCTATCACTTTTGTATTTGTCATGCAATACCTTTTTCCCTTGCCGTCAGAGGCTGAGAGACGATCAATTTAAACTAAATATGTGATATGATTATTTTTCTTGTAACGACCCTCTCGGTTGTTTGTAAATTTTCGTATATTCTTTATTTTAGCACTCTCCATAGTTTGTATACGTGGATTATGACTCACGAAAGTCATTTAAGTCACTAACGGGGTTATTGAGTTGAGAAAGTTAAACTCGATAATGGTCAATCTTTAATCGAGACGACCTCGAATTAGTGTCGTAATATTTTCAGTAAGGTTCGAAATGTACTTTTTAGTCAATACACATATTTAATTTATTTCTGTGGGATTTCAAACAAATTCTGAGGAATTATTAAAATTTTGGGTATTTTAAATAATTAATTTAATTAATGATAATAGGTTAAAACTACAACTATTTTTCTTCTCCCATAACCCACGTTGATATTAATTAAAGTCAGTAGGTTTAACTTTGAATGGTAACAGAAGTGCACACAAAAGACAACTTGCACGTGATTGAGTTAGGAAGAGAAGGTGCTCGACAGTTTGAGGTTAGAGCAGATTCAATTAATTGATACACAATAATGCAATAGAATATTAAAAACTAATTAATTGCATGATTCTTTACTTTCTGTAATTGGAAATACACGAATTGGGATATACTGCAGGCATAATCCACTGTAATGATTACAACTAAACATTACTTATTGTATCATTCAATTAGAAAATCAAATCATAGGTTAAGGAACGGTGGCAGGCAAAATCTTTGGCATTATGAATGCTATTACAGTACGGGTTTCGTTCCTGCCTAGTTCCATTCCAAGTTTCTTTTTCTGGGAAATTACTTATCATGTAGGAATTGTATTTTTATTTTACAAATTAGGTTTTAGGCTCAGATTCTTTCTTTTTTTAAGTGGAAGAATTTAATAAAAAGGGTGTCGTTAGATTCATACTCTTATAAGAATTATATATTTGAACAGATTTTGAATATTTTAAAGTTGTGAGGAAAGGCAAAGTGCTTGCAGACTAAGTACAATTGAATTTGTTGGTTGAGGTAGGTTACAGTTTAATTGGAGTTTAGACTCAACTTAATTGTGTGTATGCTCCTAAGTCGGAACTTGTTGATTAGTTGTCGGACATGCTTGAAATTGTTGATGTTTGGATTGTTAATGCGTGTATAAATGATTATTGAAAGTTTACTTGATGGAATAATGACTTTAAGTATACTTGTAAACTTGGTACACTATGTTGTATGTTGTGAGGTAATGTAAATTTGATATTGATATTACTTGTTTATGTTGGATTGGGTACCATGCCGGTACAGATATTTATATGTTGGATCGGGTACCACGCCGGTATGGATATGTATATGTTGGATTGGGTACCACACTGGTACGGATATGTATATATTGGATCGGGTACCATATTGGTACGGATATGTATATGTTAGATTGGGTACCACGCCCATACGAATATGTATATGTTGGATCGGGTACCACGCCGGTATGGTACATGAACATAGATTGTTCCCTACAGGTCATGACTATTTGGGCAAAAATAAGTCTCATAGCATGTGTGTACGTATTTGTGTTGATTCTGTGGATGTTTACAATATGGTTTATACTCTTGATGGTTATGTGGCTTATTTGTGAGCACTATTTGACCTGTTGTTGTTGTTGTATTATTGATTCATTGAATATTTACTATGCGATGATGCTTATCTACTTGCTATTTGATTTATGTTGTGTACATGCTATTAAATTGAGTTAGCCTATGATACCTACCAGTACATAGTGGTTTGTACAGATACTACCCTGTACTCTTCTTTTCTTGAGTGCAGAAAGTGTTCTAGAGACTCAGACATGACCTCACCTCTAGAATTTGATAGTAGATCTTGATCCAAGGGTGAGCACTCTATCTCCAGGTTGCCATGGGTCATCTTATTTGTTCTTGTCCATCTTTCAGGCAATGAAATATTCTTTATTTACTTTATTTTTGGGTATCTTTTTAGACATGATCTTTATTAGTAGTTCTTGTACGATGAATTTTGGGTCTTGTGGGTTTCAGTAAGTTGTTTGTATGACTTTCGCATTAATAGTGATTAGTCCTGAATTATTGTTATTATATTGATTTATAATAATATCATCTTAATATTGATTAAGTGTTTGGGTAATGGTTCGATTTAGATGGTTCTCCCACAAGAAGAGTAGCACGGGTGCCACTCATGGACTTTTGGGTCGTGACAAAGTTGGTATCAGGTCCCTAGGTTCGTCGATCTCATCATACAAGAACATGTCTAGTAGATTCTTGCAGAACGGTACGGAGACGTCTGTACTTTTATTCGAGAGGCTATAGGACACTAGGAAAATTCAAATTCTTCTTTTTTACAAGCTATTACTTAAATTCAATTAGTACTTGGCGATTCCAATTGGTATCTGTTAATAAAAGTAATGTCAAGAAAAGTTTCGTAGATTAGTATGTAGGGTCCTACACCCAATCTTCGTAAGGTTATGAGGTATGTAAAAGTCATTTTTTTCTCTGCATTGGGTCGTCCTAATCTTGGACTACTAGATTGAATCCAATTGGTTTCTAGAAAATTCCAATTGGTATCTTAATAATGTTGAATAAAAATCTAGGAGATTTCAATTGGTACCTGTTAATAAGGTCTAAAATTTATTGTTAATAGGTAAAGACTTGTGAAAGTTGTGAACTTATTGATTGCTTGTGTTTGATATTTGGCTAAACTTGTGTTGCTATATTTTTATCATTATTGTGAATTATTTTTGTTAAGTGATGAAAATTGACTAAGTTGTTTTTGTTGATAAATGTGATGGGATTATTTGATTTCTTGTTATTGTGAAACTAGAAATTCTATGGTGCTTACGTATTTTTGGTACTATTATACTGATGAGATTCATGGTATGAGAATTGAGAGGATGATATGAGAATATGATGTCAAGAAAAGATGGTGAAAAAGTGACATAAATAAAAGACTGAGGTGATATGTGTTTTTCGTAATGAGAGGTTCTTGTTAATGATGTTGTGGATGGATCCTTATGTAGTTCGATTATTTGATATTATTTGGAAATCCTTGTGTGGTCTGGTCATTGAGACCGTATTTAGAATTTTTGTGCAGTTCTGTTATTGAAATTATAATGGGTTCCTTATAAGGACTAGCTAAGTGACATTATCTTTAAGTTCCTTATGTGAACAAATTCTTAATGCTTTACAAAAATAATGAGTTTTAAATAAAAGTGAAAAAAACTAGTAGAGGTTGTTGATACCTATAGAATTTGATCGATGACTTGTCTGAAATATGATATTGGTGATGAGACTGTCAATGACCTTTAATCAATTTATTTTTTTGGCCTTGCTTATGTGCTAGTGGTGTGGGGACCAATCTTGAGGTAATTAAGAGTTAAGTAATGCCCATAATGAAAATATTGTTAGTTAGAAATAAGAATGACTATGTATATCTTAAATTAGTGTTAGTGATATAAAAGAGGTTTGGCTTGACCATAAAGTGTTTGTCGTTGAAAAAATATTGAGTTAGTGATTGTCAAGACATAAGTTGCAGCTGTGGATTTATGCATTAGGAAAAATTTTGAGAAGATAAATTATTATTGACTTGACCTTGTGCCTGAATTATACATTTGCATGTCCCACAAAGTTGGCTGATATGTGACACTTTTAGAGGATAGTAATTTCCATGATAGTGGCAATGCAAAATCTAATGGCTTAGTAACATTCATAAAATAATTAAGGATGGTCCTGAATGGGAGAATAAATAAATTATTAAATGGCATGATTGATCTTTCCTTGAGTGATACTTGGTGGATATTTTTTATTGAGTGGTTAAGGTATGATGATTAGATGGATATTAACAATGTTGTGGACGATAATGTATTGTAGGCTCTAATTCCATAGTACCCATAAAATGGCATGTTTATACCTCTTTTGAATCCTATTGCTTTTTCTCTCTAGTTTAGATTAGTTGTAGCATGGTTATGATGTAAACCTATGTTTGGGGTGTGGTTTTAGTATTTGAAGCATGATTTATATATTTATCCTTATTGGGCTAGTGTGGTAGTCTTGAAATAGTAAGTTGGGTAGAGTTGACTTGAATACCTTATTTCTAGTCGAAACTTCTATCTTAGGCTTGAATATGACTTACTTGACATCTAGAAGATGAACTAGGTACCTTAGCCTAGTTTGGGGGCATAGTGTGCCTAATTATGAAAATTAAGGATTAGAAGTGGGATCATCTGGCCCACTTAGGCCTAAAATTTTGTTAAGTCTTGTGGACTTAGTTGCGGATGTTAGACATAGATGAGGCTAGTAAACCTTAGAATAAGGTTACTTCGTAACTTGGTAACTTGTATTGATATTCCCGGATTGTGGGCTTTGAGTTATAGTTATGATACTTCTTATGGAAGTGATATTGGACATTTAAAGATAATATTTCTCCTAGATACATTATGAGGCCTATAGAGATGCTATTTCCTCGTAAACTTGATAATTGGCCTATAAAGATGTTATTTCTTCTTAGATATGCAAATTGTCCTATAGAGGTGATATTCCTCGTAGTCATGATGTATGACCTATCGATCGATATAAGATCTCCTATAGATGATAACATGTTTATTTATATTATGCCTCCAATATGTGAGATACCTCCTATATGTGAGATGATTAGAGATATGTTACGACTTATAAATATGATTATCGATATATCGGCCTAAGGCTGTGATTATGTTGTTGTGACTATTCTGAATAAATTAATGGGCCAAGGGTTGTGTTATGATAATAATTGAATATCCGAAAAGTGTTTATCAGTGTAAAGGATACGATTACAATTTATGAATACATATATGTATATATACACATTTCTCTGGAATGAGACGGAGGAAGATGCGGTATGTTGCTTACGACTTTATTGATTGGATACTGGTGATGGCTAGGAATCTAATGTATTAGTTAATGAACTTGCTTAGTTAAAACATGGTAGCGAGCGATGGTTAATGCATGACTTATGGTGAGGTTGGTTCTAGCATATGTGAAGATTAGTTGGTATTGATGACTAAGTTTATGAGGTTGATAAGTCGATAAATAAGGAGTTGTGTGTTAATGAGGTTAGATATTAAGAGATGTTGGTAATAAGAGGTGACTAGTTAATAACTTTGAATAGTTGCTAAATGGTTAACCAATGAATAGTTAAGCAAGGATTAGTTGGTAAACGATTTTTAGATAATGAATGGAGTCAGTTAATAAAAGATGGTTAGGTGATAAGTAGTAATGTATTGTCTAGTAATGATTAACGGATATAGGATGATTAGTTGATAATAATGAATGATGGATAAATAACGGTTTTGGTCTAGTGATGAATCTTGACTAGATGTTAGATGTTGGCTATTAAATAAATAGTGGTTAGTTGTTATCCCGTGAATAAGGATTGTTTGAAGGATAATGTTTAGGCTAATAACTAGGGGTTATGTGATGACTAGCGAACTAGTGATTCTATTATAATGAGTGTTGGTTAGCTAATAACGAGTAGTTGGAAAGTATTGACTAGATAGATATTCTATGGTGATATGACTATACTTATGAGTATTTTAGTGTATGTTATTCAGTAATAACTATTGTGATAATATTGACACCCGGCAACGCCGGATAATACTGTTGTGATGATGTTGATACCCAGCAAGGCCAGAGAATATATTTATAATATGTTGATATCCGACAAGGACAAAGGACGGTTGCATATATATGCGTGAAGAATATGCCTAGTATTATTGTATACTGTTTGAACCTTCCGAGTCTGGGGTGGTGGGGTAGCATAGGCTCAGCTAGGTATTTGGTTGTCCGTAAGTTGAGGACTAATGAGATTACGTCTGTGAAGGTCCAGTGGAAGAATCTTCCTATTGAGAGGCCACTTGGGAAACCAAAGCAGAAATGTGAAGCAAGTATCCATATCTTTTTACGGATTCAGGTAATTCCTGGATTTCCCCCTTGTTTTGTGTTTATCCGTTCGAGGACGAACGGTTGTTTAATTGGTATCTGATGTAATGACCCTCCCGGTTATTTGTGAAATTTTCTCATCTTCTTTATTTTAGCACCCTTCGTAGTTTGTATACGTGGATTATGACTCACGAAAGTCATTTAAGTCACTAACAGGGTTATTGAGTTGAGAAAGTTAAACTCGATAATGGTCAATCTTTAATCGAGACGACCTCGAATTAGTGTCGTAATATTTTCAGTAAGGTTCGGAATGTACTTTTTAGTCAATACACATATTTAATTTATTTCTGTGGGATTTCAAACAAATTCTGAGGAATTATTAAAATTTTGGGTATTTTAAATAATTAATTTAATTAATGATAATAGGTTAAAACTACAACTATTTTTCTTCTCCCATAACCCACGTTGAGATTAATTAAAGTCAGTAGGTTTAACTTTGAATGGTAACAGAAGTGCACACAAAAAACAACTTACACGTGATTGAGTTGGGAAGAGAAGGCGCTCGACAGTTTGAGGTTAGAGCAGATTCAATTAATTGATACACAATAATGCAATAGAATATTAAAAACTAATTAATTGCATGATTCTTTACTTTCTGTAATTGGAAATACACGAATTGGGATATACTGCAGGCATGATCCACTGTAATGATTACAACTAATCATTACTTATTGTATCATTCAATTAGAAAACCAAATCATAGGCTAAGGAACGGTGGAAGGCAAAATCTTCCGCATTATGAATGTTATTACAGTACGGGTTTCGTTCCTGCCTTGTTCCAGTCCGAGTTTCTTTTTCTGGGAAATTACTTATCACGTAGAATTGTATTTTTCTTTTACAAATTAGGTTTTAGGCTTAGATTCTTTCTTTTTTTAAGTGGGAGAATTTAATAAAAAGGGTGTCGTTAGATTCGTACTCTTATAAGAATTATATATTTGAACAGATTTTGAACATTTTGAAGTTGCGATGAAGGGCAAGGTTCTTGCAGACTAAGTACATTTGAATTTTTTGGTTGAGGTAGGTTACAGTTTAATTGGAGTTTAGACTCAACTTAATTGTGTGTATACTCCTAAGTTGGATACTTGTTGATTAGTTTTCGGACATGCTTGAAATTGTTGATGTTTGGATTGTTAATGCGTGTATAAATGATTATTGAAAATTTACTTGATGGAATTATGACTTTAAGTGTACCTATAAACTTGGTACACTGTGTTATATGTTGTGAGGTAATGTAAATTTGATATTGATATTACTTGATTATGTTGGATCGGGTACCACACCCGTATAGATATTTATATGTTGGATCGGGTACCACATCGATATGGATATGTACATGTTAGATCAGGTACCACACCGGTATGGATATGTATATATTGGATTGGGTACCACACCGGTACGGATATGTATATGTTAGATCGGGTACCACACCCGTACGGATATGTATATGTTGAATCGGGTACCACGCCGGTATGGTACATGAACATAGATTGTTCCCTGTAGGTCATGACTATTTGGGTAAAAATAAGTCTCATAGCATGTGTGTACGTATTTGTGTTGATTCTGTGGATGTTTACAGTATGATTGATACTCTTGATGGTTATGTGGCTTATTTGTGAGCACTGTTTAACCTGTTGTTGTTGTATTGTTGATTCATTGAATATTTATTCTGTGACGGTGCTTATCTACTTGCTATTTGATTTATGTTGTGTACATGATATTAAATTGAGTTAGCCTATGATACCTACCAGTACATAGTGGTTTGTACAGCTACTACCCTGTACTCTTCTTTTCTTGAGTGCAGAAAGTGTTCTAGAGACTCAGACATGACCTCACCTCTAGAATTTGATAGTAGATCTTGATCCAAGGGTGCGCACTCTGTCTCCAGGATGCCATGGGTCATCTTATTTGTTCTTGTCCATCTTTCAGGCAATGAAATATTCTTTATTTACTTTATTTTTGGGTATCTCTTTAGACATGATCTTTATTAGTAGTTCTTATACGATGACTTTCGGATCTTGTGGATTTCAGTAAATAGTTTGTATGACTTTCGCATTAATAGTGATTAGTCCTAGATTATTATTTTTATGTTGATTTATAATAATATCATCTTAATAATGATTAAGTGTTTGGGTAATGGTTCGATTTGGATGGTTCTCCCACAGGAAGATTAGTGTGGGTGCCACTCATGGCCTTTTGGGTCGTGACATTTTTTCTATACTTAAAATCGTTTCTTGTTTTTAAAGTCAAATCTTTACAAAACCATTGATTACATTCTTATTACATAATTAAAACTTTTAAAATTTTGATACTTCTTAAATTTTTCTTATTCTAATGTTTTTATATTTATTTCTATATTTTTCAAATCTTATTAAAATCAAATTTAGTTAATTTAAAATTCTTAAACTAATGAAAAATTATTAGTTGTCATTAATTCTGATGACTTATTAAGGTTTTATCATAAATATATTTAATTGATTTTCAACTCTTAAATATTAAAAAAAAAAGTAAAAAGATAATTTTGTTTAAAGTAAAATCTTTTAATAAAGGACAAAAAGTTCAAACAACATTTCTAAGGCCCTTCACAATTTTAATATATTATCGATATAGATATAGGTATAAATTATAGATATAGTATAGATATAGATATAGTATAGATATAGATATAGATATAGATATAGATATAGATATAGATATAGATATAGATATAGATATAGATATAGATATACACATAGATATAGATATACATATAGATATAGATATAGATATGACCATCTGGACCCCTGTACTATGTCGGTTTTGTAAGTTGGTCACTTCTACTTACATGTTTGTCATCTGGACCCCTGAATCCACTAAAAAGCAATATTTTAAACCCTTTTTTGGTGAGTGTAACACACTCTCCCCCACGTCAGTCACGCCTGACACGTCTGCCACGTCATCTGCCACATTATTTTTAAAAAAAAATAAAAAATAAAAAATAAAAATAAAAGAAATAAAAAAAGTATTACATTAAATTTCAAGTTATTTTTAAAATGCTACATGACAAATTAAATATTAAAATTAATTCAATTAAATAAGAAAAATTTATAAATTGTTAAAATTTTGGATAATCATGTTTTTATTTTTGCTCACAAATTAAACATCAAATCCATTCCAAATAATTAAAATTCTTCTCTAACTAATTTAAATTTTTAACTATAAATTCATATACACAAAAATAATATATTTTTTATTTTTAAATTTGAATATTTGTAACAAATTCAGAAAAAGTTTAATTTTTTTCAAGAGAATTTCACTAATTTTTTTCAATATTCACTATCACTCACTTTCAATAGAAATTTAAATTTTAATCCCCAAAAAAATAAAAGATTTTAAATTTTAATTAAAAAATGAAAAGAATTGAATTGAGAGGAAAAATTAAAATAAAAAATAAAAAGTGAACATGTGAGGGGAGTGGGGGCTGAAAGAGGGTGGGGTGGGGACGGGGCTGGGGGTGGGGGTGGGGTGAGAAGGGGATAGATGGGGCTGGTGGGGTGTGTGGGGTTAGGGACGGGCTGGGGTGGGGGTTGGGAAGGGTTGGACGGGTATTGGGGTGGGGTGGAGGGGCTAGGGTGGGGGTGGGGACGGGCTAGGGTAGAGGGGGGAAGGGTTTTTTTATTTAAAAAAATAATTTTTTTAAATTTTTAAAAATATTTTTATATTAAAAAAGATGGAGGAAAAAAAGTGCCTTTTTTAGTTTTATTTTAAATTTTAATATTTTTTAGTTTTTAAAAAAATATTTTATGGAAGGGGCTGGGGGTGGGGTGGGATGGGGATGGGTGGGGGTGGGGGTGGGGATGGGATGGGGTGGAGTGGGGAAGGGTTTTTTTAAAAAAAATATTATTATTTTTATATTTTAAAATAAAAAAGATGAAGGTAAAAAAAGATCTATTTTTTATTATGTTTTTTAATTTTAATTTTTTAAAAAATTATTTTAATGTAAAATTGGTCAAAAATTGATCTCCACTCGCACCCCAGGCGAGTGACTACACTCTCCTTGTCCTAATCACTATTTCAGTGCCACATAGGCGAGGTCAACGGTCAAGGGGTGCAAAATATTTCTTTTTAATGGGTTCAAGGGTCCAGATAACAAACATGTAAGTAGAAGTGTCCAACTTATAAAACCGACATAGTACAGCGGTCCAGAACATCATTTTGCCATATAGATATAGATATAGATATAGATAGAGATAGAGATAGAGATAGAGATAG
Organism: Capsicum baccatum var. pendulum; assembly: GCA_030864225.1. Classification (NCBI taxonomy): domain Eukaryota; kingdom Viridiplantae; phylum Streptophyta; class Magnoliopsida; order Solanales; family Solanaceae; genus Capsicum; species Capsicum baccatum. The sequence goes on along the minus strand of CM061552.1, from coordinate 246,665,994 downwards.
AGATAGAGATAGAGATATAGATTACAGATTATAGATTTAATAAAAAAAACGTAAGAATTTCTTACGTTTTACAAAAAAAATGTAAAACGTAAGAAATTCTTACGTTTTTGTAAAAGTCAACTCCATTAGTTGACCGTTAAGAAAAAAAGCAGCAAATGTAATAAATTATTACGTTAGCCTATTTTGATAACTTTTTAAATAGGTAGCCTATTTTGGTCAATTTTTAAATTCCGTGGCTCATTTTGGTTTCGAGTTCGATATATGTTGAAAAGCAATTTAAAATACTAAAGCTCAAATGTTTTTAATAGAACTCAAACATTTGTTCCCTTGTCTAAGGTCTTGTATTAAAGACTTGTCTTCAATTTTAATTAAATTAATTTAGTTATTATTAATAATTGCTTAATTTGAATCAACAAATGACTAACCCATTATAAACATCTATTGCAATAGATGACTAACTTGTTGCAACAATTAGATAATCTGTTGGAAAATAATTAAAATACTAGGGAACTCAAATATTTTTAGGAGAACACAAATGTTTGTCCTATTGTCGTAGAGACGTCTTTAATTTTAGCTAAATCAATTTAGTTATTACTAATAATTGCTTAATTTGAATCAACAGATGACTAGAATGTTGCATCAGATGATTTATCTGTTGGAAATTATGAAACAGATAGAAAATCTGTTGTAACAGATGGGTCAACTATTAGAAAACAATTAAAATATTAGGGAACTTAAACATTTTGAGGAGAACTCAAATGTTTGTCCCCTTGATCCTTTTGCATTTGATGTATGGTATATTATTTTTGTCTTCTTTACCTGTTTCATGAAATTTTTCATGTGTTTTACTTATTCGTTGTGCCCCTATTGAAATTTTTAAAAAAAAATTTAGGTCAATTTTTGTTCGTATATCACTTGGACATTACTTCATAGCTTATTTTGTAAGTAAAATTATAATTTTTGTTGAATTTATTATTTGGTGTATCTACTACTGCTACAATGGATAGAACCTGTAACATGAATCTGACATATGAGTCATCTATTGCTACAAGTGAGTAATTTATTGCAATATATGACTAATCTGTTGCAACAGATGACCCATAACACTATAAAATGAATCCAACAGATGTGTATCTGTTGCAACAGATTAGTCATATATGTTGTAACAGATTAGTCATATGTGTTGTAACAGATTACTCATTTGTTGCAACAAATTAATCATATATGTTGCAACATATTACTAATTTGTGCAACAGATTAATCATCTAATTTGTTGCAACAGATTTTCTATCTGTTTCATGAAACAGGTAAAGAAGACAAAAATAATATACCATACATCAAATGCAAAAGGATCAAGGGGACAAACATTTGAGTTCTCGTAAAAATGTTTAAGTTCCCTAATATTTTAATTGTTTTCTAATAGTTGACCCATTTGTTACAACAAATTTTCTATCTGTTTGATAATTTCCAACAGATAAATCATCTGATGCAACATTCTAGTCATCTGTTGATTCAAATTAAGCAATTATTAGTAATAACTAAATTGATTTAGCTAAAATTAAAGACGTCTCTATGACAATAGGACAAGCATTTGTGTTCTCCTAAAAATATTTGGTATTTTAATTATTTTCCAACAGATTATCTAATTGTTCCAACAAGTTAGTCATCTATTGCAATAGATGTTTATAACAGGTTAGTCATTTGTTGATTCAAACTAAGCAATTATTAATAATAAATAAATTAATTTAATTAAAATTGAAGACAAGTCTTTAATACAAGACCTTAGACAAGGGAACAAATGTTTGAGTTCTATTAAAAATATTTGAGCTTTAGTATTTTAAATTGCTTTTCAACATATATCGAACTCGAAACCAAAATGAGCCACGGAATTTAAAAATTGACCAAAATAGGCTACCTATTTAAAAAGTTACCAAAATAGGCTAACGTAATAATTTATTACATTTGCTGCTTTTTTTCTTAACGGTCAACTAACGGAGTTGACTTTTACAAAAACGTAAGTATTTCTTACGTTTTACATTTTTTTGTAAAACATAAGAAATTCTTACATTTTATAAAAAAAAATATAAAACGTAAGAATTTCTTATGTTTTATACGATAACCGAGGAAAAAATATAATGAATTGTCAAATCAATTAAAAAGGTACTAAAAAAAAGAGTTGTTCAACGTAACAAAAAGTTACGTTCTTAACTTTTTTATAGTAGTGGTCCCCACCCACAATTCTTTTTTTCCACAAATGTCCTATCACTTCTACTTTTTCCTCTTTTACAAATGATAATTATACATTTTTTTATTAGTTAAATTTATTTATATTTTAGATGTAGTTCAAATAATTTTTTTTTCTAATAAATTTTTACGTTTTACATAAAAAAAAAAAGAAGTATCAATTACCTCATTAACATAACAATTTTCTTATATTTATTCTATATCAAAAAATAATCACTTCTATCCTTAATTATCCGATTTCTCATTATAAAAATTATACTTTTGAGTTTTCCTCTACTCCAAAATAGTGAAATGTTGAATTATCGTCGATCAAATATGTTACTATATACAAGAATTATATTTTTTTAGGAGTGTTCCTAAAAAAATATATTTTCTTATATTAATTTAGGAGTATTCCTAAATTAAATTGTCATTTTTTACTCCATTAATTATAATATGAAACGTATTTGTGCATGTGAGTTTCCTCAATATCCCAATCGAAACACTAATCAAAAACTACGATGAATCACTATTCGAAAAAATTAATTTCATATTTTTAACACACCGAAAAAATATAATTCTTCTATATAGTAGCATATTTGATCGACGATAATTCAACATTTCACTATTTTGGAGTAGAGGAAAATTCAAAAGTATAATTTTTTTTAGAGAGAAATCGGATAATTAAGGATAGAAGTGATTATTTTTTGATAGAATAAATATAAGAAAATTGTTAAGTTAATGAGGTAATTGATACTTCTATTTTTTAAATTTTTTATGTAAAACGTAAAAATTTATTACATAGAGGAAAAAATAAATTATTTGAACTACATGTAAAATATAAATAAATTTAACCAACCAAAAAATTCATAATTATCATATGTAAAAAGAGAAAAAAGTAGAAGTGATGGGACATTTATAGAAAAAGAAATTGTGGGTGGGGGACCACTGCTATAAAAAAATTAAGAACGTAACTTTTTGTTATGTTGAACAACTCGTTTTTAGTATCTTTTTAATTGATTTGATAATTCACTGCATTTTTTTCCTCGGTTATCGTGTAAAACGTAAGAAATTATTACGTTTTTGTAAAAGTCAACTCCGTTAGTTGATCGTTAAGAAAAAAAATAGAAAACGTAATAAATTATTACGTTTAGCCTATTTTGGTAGCTTTTTAAATAGGTGACCTATTTTGGTCACTTTTTAAATTTTGTGGCTCATTTTGGTTCTGAGTTCACATATATCTTGTCTATTTAATAATTTCCAATATATGAGTCATATGTTGCAATAATTTAGTCATCTGTTACAACAAATGTCTATATTTGTTGGATAATTTGCAATAGATGGGTTAGCTATTGCAACAGGTTAGTCATCTATTGCAACAGATGTCTATATATGTTTGGTCATTTTCAACAAATGTCTTTAACTGTTTGGTCTTTTCCAATAGATTACTCATCTGTTGCAACATGTTAATTGAAATCGTAATTGAACTTATCAGTTCATCTTTAATTTTAGTTAAATCAATGTTGTTATTACTAATAATGTCTTAATTCGAATCATTTCAAATAAAATTGGTCAATTAACACTTTACTCAAGACGAATACACTTAGATGATCATGTAATTACTATGAGATTAATTGAAATCGTAATTAAATTATCAATTCATCTTTAATTTTAGTTAAATCAATTTAGTTATTACTAATAATTACTTAATTTTAATTATTTCAAATCAAATTGGTCAATTGATCATTCTACTTAAGACGAAACACTTAGTTGATCTAGTAATTATTATAAATTTAATTGAAATTGTAAGTGAACTTACTAATTCATCTTTAGTTTTAGTTAAATCAATATAGTTATTTCTAATTATGGCTTGGTTTGAATCATTTCAAATAAAATTGATCAATTGATCACTCTACTCAGGACGAACACACTTAGTTGATCGTGTAATTACCATGAGATTAATTGACACATTAATTGAACTTATTAATACTAGTTAAATCAATTTAGTTATTACTAATATAATGGCTTAATATGAATCAATAGATGACTAAGATGTTGCAAAAGATGAGTAATCTGTTGAAAATGACCAAACAGATAAAGACATCTATTGCAACAGAATAGTTACCTATTGCAATAGATTAGTAATCTGTTGGAAATAACAAATAGATAAAGTCATATATTGCAACAGATTAGTCATCTGTTGGAAATGACCAACAGATAAAGACATTTGTTACAACAGATGACTAATCTATTGCAACATATGTATGTATCTGTTTGATAATTTTCAACAAATGACTCATCTGTTGCAACGGATTAAATCCGTTGCAATAGGTTATACACTTAAATGATCATGTAATTACTATAAGATTAATTGAAATTGTAATTATTAATTCAATTTGGCTATTAATAATAATGGCTTAATTTGAATCATTTCAAATAAAATTAGTCAATTGATCATTCTACTCAGAACGAACACACTAAGATGATCGTGTAATTAATATGAGAATAATTGAAATCGTAATTGAACTTATCAATTCATCTTTAATTTTAGTTATATCAATGTAGCTATTAGTAATAATATCTTAATTTGAATCATTTCAAATAAAATTGGTCAATTAACACTTTACTCAAGAAGAATACACTTAGATGATCATGTAATTACTATGAGATTAATTGAAATCATTATTAAAATTATCAATTCATCTTTAATTTTAGTTAAATTAATTTAATTATTACTAATAATTGCTTGATTTTAATTATTTCAAATAAAATTGGTCAATTGATCATTCTACTTAATGCGAAACACTTAGTTGATCATGTAATTAATATAAAATTAATTAAAATTGGAAGTCAACTTACTAATAGATACAAGATCGACAAGGAAGACACGAAAACATACACCAAAATAGTCAACGAT